>NW_004624758.1:23008956-23065697 GCF_000247695.1 Heterocephalus glaber
CCCCGCCCCATCTCACTCCCAACACAGGCAAGTTCTGGGGGAATTTCAAGTAAGGCAGGATGGTTGGGAAAGGGACTATTTAAAGCGAGCTGCTTTGGACTTGAATACCCTGATCCCGGGCTGAAACATCTGTGTTTAGCTTCTCGAGCAGCCCATAATTGCCCCAATTATAACCAATAACATTGTTCGGCAGACTAACAAAAGATGAGCTTCGCACTGCGTTTGCCAGCAAGTCCAAACCAGAGTCCTCAACACAGAAGGGGAAAAAAGTAGCTGCCTGGCTTCTTATCAAAACCTCCCAAAGAAAACACTGCTCTTTCCCTCTGCCTGTGGGTGACTGCCCCGCACACCCTCCTTTCCAAAGCGCTGCGGGGAGATTTTCTACAAGCTCCCCCAATGCCCCGATACCTTTAACAGAAACGATTCCTGTTCCTTGGGCTCGCTGAGTCTCCTGCAGGGGCAACTGTCCAAATGCCACCTTTCAGTAAAATGAGCAGCTTTTGCCTTTCCCTGTGCTCCGGCGCCGCCTGTCCAGCGTGCTGTGTTGCAACCTAGGGTCGTCTTTTTGGGGTGCAGTTTGTTCCTCCAGGGGCAGCATTGCCGCTTTATCAGCTGAAGGCTGGGGGTACTTAGGGATTTAGACAACGCAGGGGGCTTTGTGTCAGTGAAGGGAGTAATTGCAGGATTAGGCTGCAAACCAGAGCTGTCACCAAGCTATTTCATCTTCAATCAATCAGGTATTTATCGGCTACACGCACCAGGGCTCCAGAGATGCCACAGAGGTGATAATAACAGCCCTTGACGGTGGCGCAGTGATTTAGGCACTTTCACACCCATTATCCCGGCAGCAGCCCGGGATTATCTCCAAGTTGCAGTTGAGACCTAAGCTGAGAGGCTCAGTAATTTGTTCCTTGCGTGACAGACAGACACAGGACAGAGCGCTGCCGTCCCGGCTCCGGCCAGGGTCCCCCCAACAGTCGAGGGTGCTCACAAACGAATACAAGGACCCAACACAAACACCTGTGCAACCATCGGAGGACAGCGCAGGGCTGGGTGTGATTAACCTGCATCACCCGCAGAGCAGGTGCTGGAGGGACTTGGGGAAGGGGCATTTCCTCCAGGATCCTAGGAATTGAGCCCACTGCGGAGAGGGCTAGAATTTGAATGGGTCAGGGGCTTTGAAGAGGGAGGTGGCAGCAGAGACCAAAAACAAAAGGAAGGCAAAGGAGTGAGCATTTCTTGAGACCGGCTGGGCTGCCGGGCATTGAGCTCAGCTTCTCTGCGAGCTTCTCTCGCTAACACATGCGCAGGGCCAAGTGCGCCGCTCAATCACGCACTCTAGGTGTGTGGATGTGGTTCTAAGATCCTTCTTTCCCCGGCTCTCTCGTTCCCCAAACCACAAGAGCCCTGTGAAACCCCGTGTGTCTGGGTGCGGGTGGAGCTCCCCACCAGGTACCTCAGGAGAGGAAACGGGAGTCATCGTGAGCGTAGCTGACAGGGGCTTGAATTGCTGGCAACTCACCGGCAAACTGGGTTTTCCAACCACTTTTGCTGAAGCGTCTGCAGTTGGACCTATCGTCTAACAGAAATGTTTCCTTCTAGCCACAAACTAGCTGAGCGACTAGGGGCTCACTACTTTGGGGGACAAGCTGACTTCCTGGGCCCCTCCCTTGACGGCTGCGATCACTTTCACTCAGGCTCGCAGAGAGCTCCCGAGGGCCCAGCCTGTCTCACCAGCCGTCACCCAGAGTGGCCCCGAGCCAACCCCTCGATCCTCTGATCTCCCATCACTTCTCCATCCCATTCATCCTCTCCTTCAGCCAGCCAGGAACACGTGCAGAGTTCCTGGTGGAGCCGCCATGCCAGGGCCAGGGCCACAGAGCCGCAGAGCCCTTGGCTTGCTGCATGTTCATAGTCAATGTCGCCCAATGTGGAAGCCCAGGCCAGTGGGCCTGCAGGGGCAAGCCTGGGCTTCCGGAAATGGAGACTTTTATTTTGTTTTCTCTTACTTTCTTAATCTGTACTTCAGTGGATTTTATAATGTATGTAACTACTAAACAAATAAAGTGGGAATGTGTGCTAAAACTGATGCTAAGCCAGGCCTGGTGGCGTGTGTGTGCCTGAAATCCCGGTACTCTGGGAGGCCCAGGCAAGAGGATCACAAGTCCCTGTCTCAAAGTAAGAAATAAAAATTATTTATTTTAAAATAGCTAGTAGGAGTTTTGTTCCCACACAAAGAATGATAAGCACTTGAGGTGATGGATATGCCAGTGACCCCGATTTGTCAGGCATCACATACAAGTATTGAAATGTCACACTGCACCCTATAAATAGGTACAATTATTTTGTCAATTTGAAGTTTTTTTAAACACTGATTGCTAGAGGTACAAAGTTAGAGAAGGTTGGAGATTATTGGTCTATATCCATTGCTCTCTTGTCTGTATTTTCTAATCTTTTCGCAAAGAGCACAGAGTGATTTTATAAAAGCTTTTAAAAGTCTATTTACATTATCTTGGCAGTATTTGGGGAGCAGGTGCCAGGAGGACAGTTAAGCATCTCCCTTTCTGCTGTGGCACCTCAGCCGCCTCCTGAAGCCGCACTCCATGAAGTTCTCTCCTTCTTACTTTAGCGGAAAGGACAAATATCTGGCCATTCATAGAACACACTATTAACCATCTACCCAACTGCCTTTGCAAAAGGAGAAACTGAGGCCTAGAGGAAGAAAAGGCCTGGCTAAGGTCCCATGGGTAACACAAAGCCGAGTCTAGGACCCAGAGCCCTTGTCTCCATGCACTCAGCTTCTGCTCATCCCTGGCCCCCGCCCGGGCATCCTGGGCCTGTGTAGGATGGGCAGTTGCTTTGTCCCTGCCCTCTATGTTCTATTCCCCTCTTTCCAGGCGGAAACTGAGATCAGAACAGAGACCTTTGTAAGAGTAAATGTACCCATCGGAGGGGGAAAAGTGTCCAAAGCAGTTTCCCTCAGTGTCAGTTGGCTCCTCATAGGAGTCTTGTCTGAGAGGGTCTGAGGACCAGGGGTGAAGAAGAGCCCACTTCCTCTGCACAGTGTACTGCTGATGGACCCGACAATCCCTCCCTGGATGGAGGAGGGGGCAGCCGAGAGGCTGTGATCTGAGAAGCGAGCCTGGAGCCACAGAAAGTCCTTAGACTGCCGCCTGCATGACCACAGACCAGCAGGGGGAAAGCTTGGAATGGTGGCTGGGGGACCAGAAGGCTTTGCCCCTTCCTGTTCTGTCTTCTTCAAGGTTCGGTTTCTTCGCCTGTCAAACGGGGGCGATCACACTTACCCCAGAGGGTGGGTGCTTATGAAGCCACTGGCACTGGGCCTGGCACAGCACGCTCTACTTGCAGTAGTCATGGGATTACTTTTGTTTTTGGTACCAGGGATCGAACTCGAGTTCTTGCGCTTGCGAGGCAGGCCGCAGAACCACTGAGCTAAATCCCCGGCCCATCATGGGATTACTTTTAAATACAGATTCCATTCCAAGATTCCACCAGAATTTGCCAACCTTCCCAAAGCAGAAACCGTATGGAGTTTATAGTTGCCCAGAACTCACAATTTGAAGTCAAAACACCTGAGTTTAAGCCTTGGCTCTGCTATTTATTAACTGAATGATCTCAGGCAAGTTGCATAATCTCCATGAGTTGATGTTTCTCACAGAAAGAGGGTAAAATTAAGTCTAGGTTGTAGGGGTGTATGTGAATATAAACATCATCTGTAACCTGTAAAGGATAATGTTCCCTACGTGTAACTGACAAAAGGGGTACATATTCTAGAAGAAAGGAGGTCCCACTAAAAGCACCAAAATTATAGGTTTCCTCATAGGTCATAAAATAAAACTCAACTAGGGTTTAGCTGCAGCTGAAGGTGCATAGGTAATCCTCAAACAGAAGAGCAACTAATTTCGTTGCCCTAGGAAGCAAGAGTACACGCATATAGATGAAGGCTAAGTTCAGAGTAGTGTTTGATCTTTATAAACAGAGAGACATAATCAAGTTTATGAGCTGTCATTACCTATATAAAAGGTAATTGAACATTTCTTGATTTGATACAAAATGCCCTGATTATACTATTGCCACATTGAATGGTTAGCAGAGCTCAGCTCATAGATGAAGCACAAGCCACGTGAAATTCAAACAGACTCGGGCATATTATAGCTACTAATGGTCATTTGTTGGCTAATAAATAAATGGAAAAAACCTGTCATCACCGCCATTTTGCAGTTGAGAACACTGAGACTCTCTGAGATGAAATAAGCCACCTGCAGTCACACAATTGCAAAGGATGTTTAAACCAAAATACAACTCATGAATTAACGAACCACTCACTCTCTTTTTAATGACATCAGTGTGTATGGAGCTTCAAACCCACATACAGATGTAGTTAAGATTTCTTAAAAATTAAAAAATTTTTGAGGTGGGGGCTCTGTGGTAGAGCACTTGCTTAGCATGTATGAGGCCCTGAATTCAATTCCCAGTACTGGGGGGAGAAATGAAATCTTCTACTGAGCTTTCAAAGTTTAAAATCTAATACATCCCAGCACATAGTTGTACTAGGTGCTCTGAGGAGTACAGAATTACAAAATGCCTCGTTACAATGGTATTCTATGTATTTAGAGTTTCTGCTTAGGGCAATTGTCCCATTTAATGACGGTAGGCCACCTGTGACGTGGGACTGCATTGTCCTTCCCACTCGGCGGTTCTTTGACTTGCAGGGGAGAATCGAGTAGCATGGAGTCTAGATGTGTTCTTAATAATAGATGGAGCCACGTGTTAAAAGTGAGGGTAGAAATGAAAGATTATAGGGAACAAGGAGACGGATTTTTTTGCAAATGAGAGGTGATCAAGGAATGGACAGAGGAGAAAAGAAAGAGCACACACAGAGAATTAAAATGTGCTATGTACGAGGGTCGGTCCCTCACAATGAATGTAACCCTTACGTGCAGCGAACATGCACTAATCCAAGTAAAAGGCAAGGGTAGACTGGAAGGGAGACTGGGGACTGGACAGGAAGAGTCTCAGGCCACGGGAAGGGCCTGGCGAACACCGAGTGGATTCGATGCAGTGTTCTTCAAAATCCAAACAAAGGGACCTCATGTTTTCCGTGCAGGCCAGCTACCCAGTGCAGTGCACAATGATTGTCCCAGGACCTCATCTCCCAGCTCCTCCGGGCCCCTAAATCCTATTTACCCCGAGTTTGAGATCACAAATATCAGTCAACGCACCGGCCGCTTCCTGCATGTGAAGTTGCCTCGGTTAATGACACTCATGAAAAACCTCAGCGGGGAAGCGTTTCGTTAACATCTGTCACAACTTTCCAGCTCAGCTTCTGCACACATGGTGTGCTGCACCGGCGCCAACCCCATCCCTCCTCCCATCCCTGCTTCCAAGACATTCCGCCACTGCCCTCCTGTGGCCATGGAGGCCACAGCCATGTCTGCTGACTAGAAAGATGAAAAGTGAGTAGAATAAGAAACGTGAAGGCAAGTCTCAAATGAAACACAGGAAGGGTTTAGGCAGTCCTCAGACTGGGTTGTGTCCTGGAATATCTGTGTGTAGGTAGTGGCTATTCAGGATGTGAGATATATTTTCACTCGGGAACAAAAGTTTCCTGACCTTGCCTACCAACTCCTATTTTACCTACACAGGCCAAGCACTGACCCTCACCCCACCTGTGCCTAATGGCCGTTTGTAGCCTGTCTTCTACCAGGCATGCACTGGGGTCCCAGCTTGGGATGGTCCAAGGTTGCAGTATAGAGTGCTTAGTGCTGGGAGAGAGCCAGCGGCAGCCCCATGGCGTGCATGCTGCGTGCTGTGCTCGCTTCCCTAGAGAAAGAGCTTGTTATGCCTTAGGTGCTATTTTGACTGCTCACAAACACAAACCCACTAATAGTTACCTGAGATTGGCATTAGGGTTCTCCCAGTTTTACAGGTGAGGAACTGTGGGGTTAAGTACAGCTAGCAAGTTACCAGACTGAGATCCAAACTCTGGAGACCCTCTACTGAGCAGATGAGAAAATGCATATCATACAACTCCGCAGCACTGCTCTGGGGCAGCTGTGTCACAGACGTGGCACCTGAGGCTCGCTTGCTTCCCATTCTGCTGTGTCAATTTGGAGTGCCAGAGCAGCAGATAGGTCAAGCTCAGACCACAAGATGGCAATGGCTTTCCAGGTGACCCTTCCTGATGTGCACATGAAGCATGAGTTGGAGTAGGGTGTTCCAGGAGGGAGCAGCCAGTCCCAAGCTACAAAGACACTAAGAGTCTGATGTGGCTGGGAACTGTACTTCGTGGGACTGGAAATGACACCAGAGTATGTGAGAGGTGAACCAGGAGCCAGTGCTCAGCCGAGTCCTTGGAACGCCTCCTGGTAGCCTTGGGTGTTATAGAATTATTTAAAGTAGGAAGTGACATCATCAGATTTGGACATGGCTTGGAGGGAAGCCAGATCATTAGGTGGACTAATTGGGAGGCTATTACAATAACAAGGCAATGAATCTCAATTCAGGCACTGGTCCTTGGGATAAAGATGAAGAAATTGCATCTGAGATATATTCATGGATATAGACGTTGGTGCTCATTCTTCGTTAGCCTGAGACACCCCGTAGCTGAAGAATAAAAGGCATCCCCTCTAGGAGGGCAAACAAGACTGCTCCATCTGGACCCAGCCCCTTTCAGCAGGTGCTGACCTTGTAGAGTGGGGCAAGTGACCCGAGAGGCATCTGCCTGCTCACCAGCCCCCAACGGGTTATGATCCAACACCCTGGTCCCCTTGAAAGTGCTGCTTCCTGGGTCTCTGGTGTCGGTGCCTCTAGGAAAACTCTTACTCATTTTCCACACCCATCTCCACTGTCAACCCATGGACTTAACAAACATTACTGCCACCCTCATAGTCACTGCCCTCGTGGTCTGAAACTATGCTGCACAAGAAGAGCCAAGTGGTTCCCCAGTGTGGCCAGTGGTGGCCTTGGCTGCAGGTCCCCTCCCTTTTCTTGTTGCCCAGCTGCATTTCACACACTTCTCACACCCACACCTCTGTCAGCTGTCAAACTCTGTCAGGCCTACAAAGCACCTCAGAGTCCTGCTGAATACATGGGTCTTGATTCAATGGTTTGGGAGTGGGACCTGAGATTCTGCATTCTCCCAAGAGCCCAGAAAGTCTGCAGACCACACTTGAATAGCATGTCCCCATACATTTTCTCAGGATAGGCTGCTGAAAAAGGAACAAGGCAATTATCTTTGGTTTTCTAGGTTGAACTCTTTGTTAAAGGAAATGTTACATACATTGAGGTGCACAGAATTTAATTATACGATTTAATGGGCTTGGATAAATACATACACTCCTTATGACCTCAACTGAGACTGTTCCTATTTCCAAGAAATTCTTCGTTCCCTTGTCCATTTAATCTTCCAAGTAAAGACAGTTCAGCAGGGGTCCAGAATGATGCAGTCTGAGGAAACAGCTTTTTGATTCAAGAAGCTTGATCCAAGGAGAAATTTTAAAGAGGAACAAAAGAAACTAAACCCATCTTTCAGCCAATCCTGTGTACAAAATCTACTGGTCTAACTAATCATTGGTGCTACTATCTTAGAATAGTTTCTTTATTCATTTTTCTATAAATAATTCCAAGCACAGGCCAGCTCCTGTGCCTGACATGGGGTGGTCAGGTGAACATCATGGCCCTGGGCCCAGGAAACCAACTGTCTTTGTCCTTTTGGCTGCTATAACAAAATGCCCTGTGGATGTCTTATAAACAACAGCAATGTATTGCTCACAGTTCTGCAGGCTGGAAAATCCATGATCAAGATGCCAGCAGATTCATGGCTCGGGGACCCATGCCCTGGTTCATAGATGGAAATATCTTGCTGTGTCTTCACACAGTGGCTGGGGCTCTCTAGCGCTCGTGAATGTCTTTGATAAGAGCATTCATCCCTCTTATCTAATCCCTCCCCAAGATCCCACCTCCTAATGCCATCACCGAGGGGTTTAGAATTTCAGCTTGTGGAGTTTGGAAAGACATGGGCACTCAGACCATAGCACAGACCCTGGGGACTTGTGCATGCCTGGCCGGGCCAGGGCAGGCTGGGGAGCATGAGAGGAAGGCCCTGAGTCCTTCATAAATCTCAGATTTTACTCACAGCACTCTCACACAGCGCTTTGCAAAACCCCCTTGCAAGATCTGATTTCATCTCCATAACAGAACTATGACAAGGCAGGTGCCGCCATCCCCTTTTATAGCAATGGAAATTAAAGTTCGGAGAGGCTGACTTAGTTAGAGTCACAAGCCGGGCAGCTGCAAAGTGACATCTGGGCTCCTGGTAAAGCCGTCTCTGCCAGCCTGCAGCTGCTCCAGGAGCAGTGCTGAGGCTGGCGGAGTGGCAGGAATCAAGGCACCCTCCCCAGGCACCCAGACCCTAGTCTGTGCGTGAACTTAGTCCTGGGGAACAGGAACTGGCACCCTGAGGACCTGCTGCTCCCTTGCAGGAGGCAATCTCACACCTGGAGGGTGTCCTGTGTCCCCCCAGATGACTGGGCTAACTACTGTGCATCCTCCTGTGTGTTTCAGCACCGAACCCCCTGCTCCTGCACCATGAAAATCCTGCTCTGTGACCTTCTGCTGCTCACCCTCCTCTCCAGTGTCCTCAGCAGTTGTCCCAGGGACTGCCTCACCTGCCGAGAGAAGCTCCGCCCCACTCCAGACAGCTTCAGCCTGGAGGTAGGTCCTCCTCCCTCCCGCTCTGAACAGGACCCTGGGCAAGAAACTCCATCCTCTCCCGTGGGTCTCCTGTCCAGGGTCTCATGGCCAGGAGGAAACAGATGTGGACTTGAACTGCATCTTCTGAACCAGAACCCTGGGGTCTTTCCACTTTACCACCTAATAGCAAAGACCTGCCCACCCTGCCTTGTCATTTCCAGTATTAAAATAATGCTTCTTAGCTAGGCAGGGCAGTGCATGACTGTAATCCCAGTAGTCGGCTGAGCCAGGAGGATCACCAGTTTGAGCCCAGCCTAGGCAACTGAGCAAATTAGTGATACTCTGTCTCAAAATAAAAAACAAAGAAGGGCAGGGATATTGCTCAGAGCAAAGGCCCTGGGTTCAATCCCCAGTACCCACAAAAATAAATACATAAGTAATTAAATGAAAGCATCTTTAATCCCAGCAGACAGAGAAAGAATCCTACTTCTTCCTCTTACTACAGTATCCAGGATAATGTTATTCCACATCCTTTGAAGTTCTTTCTTCCCACAAATATAGCATCACCTGCTTTGCCATTGCCACCTGCTGAACACGTATGTTGCCTCCGTTTTTGACATTACAGGTAATCCTGCAATGAACCTCCAGGTACCCAAAATGCTCTCTTGTATTTTAAATTTCCAACTTGAGGTACAAATCCAGTGTTAAATTTTTGTTCACTAAACAAACTGGGGTTTTTTTACCTCCTTCACTTTCAGCCTAGTTAGTCCTCTCCTATTAAATCCAGTATAATTCAATTATTTTTTTCCCTTTGAAGTCAATTAAACATCTTCCAAGAGGCCACATTTCAAACCCCTCAGTCTTTCAAAACAACCGAAGCAGCTACTGTTCCTTACGGCAAATTCACAGGTGGAGAGTGCGGGATCCGTGTTGGGTTACTGCCTTGCCATTGCCCAGCTCCAGGTAGCGGTGAGCACCTTGTAGCAACAGTCAAGGCCAGCGCATCCGTCCCTCTTTCCCGTCCGCTGCATTTTCCTCCAAGGACCTGCCCTGCCCTGCATCAGGAACCCTGTCCTCTCTTGGGTCCTGCTCCTTCCTCCCTCAGGCTACTCTTTTCCAGCCTTCTATGTTGGCTGCTGTTCCTCTCTGTACCGCCTGAACGTAAGAGAGACCCTACATGTAGCCTGGTGGGGTGTTGCACCCCTGTAATCCCAGCACTGCAGGGGGCTGAGGCAGGAGGGTCACAAGCTCAAAGCCAGCCTGGACAAGGCCCTGTCTCAAAAGAAAAACTAAAAGGAGGCTGAGGATTTAGCTCAGTGGTTCTGTTGCCTGCCTTGCAAGCACAAGGACCCAAGTTCGATCCCCGGTACCAAATAAAAGGAAAACTAAAAGGACTAGGGACAGCTCAATGCAAAGACTCAGGGTATAATCCCCAGTATATGAGAGAGAGAGAGAGAGAGAGAGAGAGAGAGAGCCTCTTCCATCTCCCTCCCCATCCCATCTCCCTCTGAGATCCCATCCACACATCTCAGCTCTCAGCTCTCACCTTTCCCTGAGGCAGGTAGCTGACCGCCTCTCTCCTGGCCTCAGAGCCACATTCCCAGTCGGCTTCCATGCTCCCAGGAAATGCTACCTTCCTCCTGCCCAGCCCTCTGGCCTGCACCTGACTCCCTTCTCCCACCTACTCACACCTCAAAGCTCAAATTCACTTTCACCTCCTAGGACAGTGAGAGCGAACCTTTTAGAGCCTTCAGTCCTAATGAACAGCTGGCTGTGGCACACTTGCTATAGGTTCCCCAGCACTGTTCTAGATGGCTTTGCTGATTCATGATTGCAGGGTCGGGGCAAAAATGGGGCTTTCATCCAACTAAGCCAGAGGCTTCCAGGAGTCCCAGCCAGAGACAGGAGGGCAGGAGGGAGTGACCAAGGTCAGGAAAGGCAAGAGGGGCTGGGCATGTGCCAGGGTCAGACTAGTGGACAAGGGTGGCTCCACTGCAGGCCAAGGGAAGCCGAGCCGAAGCAGAGCTCCTGCTGGCTCTGGTGATGGGAAATCCCCACCCCAGCTGGAAGTGATTGAGGTGCAGCCTGCGTGCCTGACCTGCCTACATCCCCAAGGCTAATGTACAAGACGTGACTCAAAAACGTTTACATTTTTAAAAAATATATTACAGTAACAGACATTGCCATGAATCCCCCTCACTCCTGCCTTGCCTCGAGCACACATATCTCATCATTCTTGGCAGTTTCTGAAGCAGTTCTGGAAGTCCTCTTTCGTGAGTTTCTTTAACTGTGCTGATATGGCGATGTCCGTGTCCTGAATCAGTTCAAAATGTTTACCTTTCTTGGTCATTCTGAGTTTGGGGAAAAGCCAGAAGTCCTATGGTATCATATCTGGTGAATAATGTGGATGAGAACACACTGCATGTAATATTTTTACAAACCTGCCTTTCTATTGGATGGCACTTGGAGGCAGCATTCACTATATTGTTCATACTTCATAAAGATCCCAAAGAGGACTTGCAGAACAGCTTCTGAAAGTGGCAAGGACAATAGAATAAGTGTATACTAAGTGAGGGGTGTTCATGGCAATGTGTCTTTTACTGTTATAAATTTTTTAAGTCACCCTCCTTTGTCTTTTGTTTTTGGTACTGGGGATCAAACTCGGGTCCTTGTGCTTTTGAGAACTGAGCTAAATCTCCAGCCCCACCCTTGTTTGTAGAATGAAACGTAACACCACCAAGGTTCTTTACAAAGTGACCTGCAAATACAACCTGATCTTCCCCAGGCCTGATGAGAGAATGAAATAAAATTGTAAGATCTTCCATCTCCTACCTGGCACACCCACTGCGGCCAGGGAAGGGTTTTTACGTTTGCATCTTGTAGAGGTAGTAAAGAGCTTGGGACATATTTCCATCTCTCCAATGCATCTCAAGTTTGGGGGCTCAAGACAACACTCACAGCTTTACTTCTTTGAAATAAGTCAGAAAACAGACCTGTAAAGGCCTCACGATCAGTGATAAACACTTCACAGTGCTCCCAGGACCAAATGCCTTCTTGTTTTTGTTTCTCTTTCATATTCACTTTTAATCTATTTTTAAATTTACCAAAATGCCAAGAATGTAAGTAATCACTCCTCACTTCCAAATCTGGCAACTTTTGGGTACGTCCACTCTGTGAATGATGAGGGTCTCATGTCTCCTGTCTGCCCACCAGATTACAAAATCCTGAGCTATTGCCGTGTCCTCTGGACCCATGGCTTCATCAAGAATTTTTCTATTTGTGCTCCTGATAGACGGCTGGCTTTTTGTCAAACTATAATTTTGACTCACAAACCCAAACCCACTGCACATCCTAGCCTTTCACCTAATTGTGATTGATTCTTCCTCTGTCCATTCAAGTAGAGGAAAACCAGATTCACTGAGTTGTTTTAGAGACAAAGAATAAGGCAGCTAACCCCCAAGAAACAGTCTGGGGAAAGACGTTGAATACTTACTAAAACTCTATTGCAAAAGGAACTACTATCTTCCTTCAGAAAAGGAAACTCTTGCAGGAGAAGCTCCTCATATGGCTTGTCTCTGTGCTGCTCCTCTTGGTGCCCCTAAAGTCCATCCTCGAATGTCCTAGCTGCCCCTCTTGGAGCAAATAGCCTCCAGAGGTCCCTTGGCCAGAAGTAGTTTGCTCAGTGACTTTCTTCTTTTCTCTCCAGAGGGATCATGTGCCTGTTCCCCACTTTGCACCCTAATCTTTTCTTTCTGATGATCAAACCCATTGTCTCGCACATGCTGGGCAAGTGCTCTACCACCCAGCCACACCCTACAAGCCAATCTTTGATCCAGACATCCAAATGGCCCTTCGCCCAGCCTCCTCACAACCCCAGCTTCGCAGATCAATTTGGTACCAATCTGGGACTCCAGATGCTCACGCTAACTCGGGCTTAATAGAGCAAAGTCATCAGCCTGGGCTGCAGAAATGCGTCCAACTCACTGAACAGACCACTAACACATCTCTGTGAAGGGGCTGGTGAGGCCCCCAGACCAGAGGCTTAGGCATTAAGCTCAAATGCCCATCTGGTGCTACAAATGCTGTCGTGACTTTGGGTTCCTCATATTTGCCTCAATCAAAGAGTTGAGATAATTTGCTTTGAGTCTAATTTATCTAACAGTGTGTGAGTCTGGGTACAGACTGTGGCATCTGGTTTGATCATAAAATTTCCAGGGGTTTCCAGAAGACCTAGTATCCTCTAGACTTCACTCTCCCACCCATGTCTGTAAACCAAAGGAACAATTATCTAGGTGTCCTGTTCTATGTCAGTTGGACCAAATAAGCCCAATGGTCCATTCCAGCTCCAAAATCCCACACTTCTATGGGCTTTCTCAGAGATGTCCACATCTCCTTGCATTCCCACTGACATTGTACTCCAGGGTTTCTCAAATTTTCCACACTAGATATTTAGGGCTGGACAATTCTTTGTTGCCAGAAACTCTGCTGTGTGCTGAAGGATTTTCTTTTTTTTAGCATCCCTGGTGTCTAGGTAGCATCAGCAGGTGAATATACAACCAAAGTGTCTCCGTGTACAATGTCCCCTATTTAATAGGACATAATAGAATGTCTACTGCTTACCAGAAAGAAAAGACTCCTACAAGGACTCAAACATAAGGAAGATGTGGTCCCTCCCAACCTCTTATATTTTGCCATAGAAGTTATTACAGCAATAAAATTCCCACATGAGCAACACCAAGTTTGGTGGGAACACAGATAAGAGAGGAACTAAAAGAAGATATCATGAGGGTTATCCCTGGAGTATGGCTGGGTCCCAAAGGATGGGTGGAAGGAAACAGAGTGACAGAGTCCACTCATCAGAGGGGACAGACCGGCAAGCCATGGAGGTTTTTAAAGCATAAGGAGAAGCACTCTCGGGCTGAAAGGAGTGTGTGGGGAGAGGAAATGGAAATAAGACATAAAAGGTGGGACGAACCAGGTATCTGCATGGTCTGCTCACAAGTTGAGAGCAATTTTATGGGAAAGACAAATAGCAGGCAGTTTTGAGCAAGGTGATGGTGTGGTTAGAGTTACTCCTCGGGAAGAGTATTCTGCCAGGGCCTAAAGTGGATTCAAGTGGCCAAGATAGAGATGCAAGGATCAGCCAAGGAACACTGACCCCAAAAGGTGCTTGGGCAGTGGCGGAGGCGATGGAAAGGAGAGGCTGACCGTGTACTGAGAGGGTGGGGAGGTGGGAAGAGTAAAGAGATGCCCAGGGTTTAAGCCTCAGTCCACCAGGAATGGGGCACCATCAGAGAGAGACACACAGGCCAAGCAGAAGGGCAAGCTTGGGGTGAGGACAGAGGAGAGTCTGGGGTGACTTCCTTTTGTGTGATCCTGGGGTATGTCAACCTCTTCTCTCAGCCCTGGTTTCTTTCTTGGTAAAACGATGGAGCTGGGCCAGAGGGTTCGGTTTCTTTCCAATTCTGAAATTCTGTGAGCCTGTAAAACTGCTGCCCAGCATTTGAGAAATGACACTTCTGGTGCTGATACGGATGATACAAGGACATAACTACTTCCTCACCTTGGATTCAGAGTCCCTGTTCCTTTTCCCTCCTTGGATTCATGGAGGACCCTGTTCCTTTTCCTCCCACCTGTGTCTCTGCAGCTGTGCATCCTCCAGTGTGAGGAGAAGGTGTCCCCCAGCCCCCTCTGGTCTCCATGCACCAAGATCGTGGCCAGGGGCTCCTGGCAGCTCGGTCCTGCTGACCCTGAACACGTGGTGGCCGCTCTTTACCAGCCAAGAGCCTCAGAGATGCAGCATCTGAAGCGAATGCCCCGAGTCCAGAGCCCATTCCAGGCACAGGAAGAGACAGAGCCAGGCATGGAGGAGGCTGGAGAGGTGGAGCAGAAACAGCTGCAGAAGAGGTTTGGGGGCTTCACTGGGGCCCGGAAGTCAGCCAGGAAGTTGGCCAACCAGAAACGGTTCAGTGAGTTTATGAGGCACTACCTGGTCCTGAGCATGCAGTCGAGCCAGCGCCGGCGCACCCTGCACCAGAATGGTAATGTGTAGCCGGAAGGGGTGCCCCTCCCAGCTGCACCGCCACTGCAACCCATGAGTGAGTTCTGGACAGAGAGACCTCCCACGCCCAGCCATCTTAGCCTTTTTCCAGCTCCAAACACACAGACACACATGTGCACGTGCACGCGCGCACACACACACACACACACACACACACACAGACTCCAGCTCCTGGAAGGCCTAGGAGAGACAGTCCTGTCCCTGCCTCCTGCCTACCTCTTCTCTCAGGAGCCAAGATTTTCCTACTTTTGGTCCTTAAACCTGACCACTCCCATTTAAAGATTGGTTACCATGGGGATAATAGTACTATGTTAAGGTAACTAACTCCTCCAGAGCTCTCTGGGAGCTTAGTTACTATGGGGACAGTTAAGTGGACCAATTCTTTTATCTGGTTGCCATAGCAACCATTCAGCTCGCCTTTCCTTGGAGACTATCTCTAAAAACCAATGGCTAGACCTAGTCTTAACCATTCACAAAGAAGCTGATTACTGCTTCACCTTCAAAAGTGGCTTACTTAATCCCCTCCTTTCCCTCTGCATCCCAAGGGGACAAACCTCCCTGGAAGTCATTAAACTTTCCCATTTCCTCCAACCAAGGAGCTCCTGCTAGAGCCGAGAGTTACGCTATCTTTCTTTCTTCCACAAGCCAGGTGTCCACCCCAGGACCTTGCCAGAGAAAAGTGGATTCCTTAGGGTTAACAGTGTCACCATTGAACAGGACCTTGAGAATTTGGCCCAAGTGAACTAGTAGCTTTTAGAATATGGACTAAAAGATGCATCTTCTTTCCTCGATTTTTGCTTCTTTGCAGAGTGGCATTTTTTTGTTTGTTTTGTTTGCCTTTGTTTCTCTCTCCTTTCTTCCCTGTTCTTTCTTTTGCTCTTCTCCTGCCTCCAAAAGCATGCTTATACAAGTACATATAACATGTATCAGACACATACACCAAGGACTCCATTACTCCATCATTCAATCTCACCTCTCCTTAGCCCATCAATGAATACATAACATTGGGTGGCATTAGAAACCCCCACAGTGGAATTTTCTGGAAATTTAAGGAAAATCCAAGCCAGCAAGTCTATGTACCTTAATCTGTAAATGGGAATATAGTCATATGCAGAGTCCCACATTACTCGTTAAACAGTCTAGAAACTTGGCCCAATGCAAAGAACTAGTCAGTTCAACAAAATCACCCAGAACATTGCCCAAGTAGGGCTAGTTCCTTTTTCAGAGGCATAAGAGAAGAAAGTCTGTGTCCTCTCTCTCCTTCAGCTCCTCATGCATCAAAGGGAGCCATAGCACTCCTAATCTTCCTTCAAGGTTTATCAATCTATAAACTGATCTTTGGTGCCATGCTCCGTGGGGGCCAGCCCTCGGTGCTCTCTGCAGGTAGGGTGCTTTTTGCCCTCACCCCATCACCAAAAACTGACACAAGCATCAAGCTGTGAGGAGGAGGCTGCCGTGTTTATTTTAGCAGAATGACTAACTCCCGAAGTCCTGCATGAACCTGAACTCCGTATGAAGCCATTCCATTTCTTTGTAAGCCACAGCTGAACAGTGCCTAATAGTAAATCTTTCAGAAATAGCATAGATTGAATTCTTTTACATCTCACAGACATTCTTCGTTAAAGTGGCTCTTAAGAGACCCCAAAGCCCACGTCTAATTCTGAGCCGCAACAATTTTCTTTACCTAAAAACAGTTGAAAATCAGTCCCATTAGCAGGAATCAATTTACTTGTGGGAAGAAATGATTTGAGCTCCTATCCAGGCAATTGGTTTTTCTGATTTTCTATTATCCTTTCAACTGCGAGGCACTGAAACTCGGCTGATTACTAGATTCCGTCTGCTGTATTGCTCAAGATGCAAAATTCTTGGTGGACACACTGGAAACATTAACCAGCTCATTTGGGCATTATTGATGGCTCTCCTTTCTCCTTGAGCAAATGTCTCTCTGGTCCTCTTTTCCACACATGCACAGCTGCTGTGTTACTGTATGGACATGTATGAATGAGCCTGTAACAGGCAGCTGAAGCCTTGTGTTTAGTCACATATGCACACCCCAATCTGCCCACTGCATGATAGATTGCTTCAGCTTCCTGCTACCAAAGCTGCTCTTGACTTCTAAGACATCCAATGCCAATCTATACTGAGGAGGCTGTGAGGGAATGTGCCACCCAGGAAGTGTAATGTGTCATAGGGAGGCATGGTAATGGGGTGCAGGTCTTGCCCTACGCAGAACTGTAAAAGAACACAACTGGTCTCGGTGACTACCTTCCTTTTCCTGGCCTTGCACTGTCCTCCCCTTTTCTGCTGCCTCAGGCCTTGACCCTTCTAGACTAAGTGGAAAATTAGCAGAGTCACTCATGGCCAGGTATTAGTGACCTGAGGCTTAAAGAGCACTTGTACTCTAAGAGAACCATAAATGAGGACATAATTTAGCTTGGACTCTGAACACCAGGGAAGAGACCTGTTTCCGGGGAGGGAACTTGTCACTCTGCCTTTCAAGTCACACCCTGCTGAGCGCACCTCTATCCCATTAGTCCTACCACAGAAGCAGAACTAACATGCAGGCGGGTGTTAAGGAACCTCTCTGGCTACCTAGGAACATCTTGCTTGGGTTGATGGCTTTTCCTGGCCTCCTCATTGCTCCAGTCACCTGAGGGGAAAGAATGGTAAGGTCAGAAAAACTATCAGATTTGCACTTTAATCATTTCTGTCTCCCCAGGCGTCCTGGTGATCCCCAAAACAGCATGTGTCCAGCCCCAGACCTGCCGGCTGGGAATCAGGATTCCTTCCTCTCCGAGACACTGAGAGCCTGCTGGCCCTGCGGGGTCACCCTCCGGCACCTCTCATCCCATTGTCTCCCCTCCCCTGGCATGGTTCCCCACAACCCTGTTGCTACATCAGAGTGTATTTTTGTAATTCCTCCAGCTAGCATTTTGATGCCTCCATCTTTCCTTCTCACCCACCGCTTCTCTCTTCTGGGGCTGGGTGGAAGGAAAATGAAATCAAGCCTGGGGTTTCCACTCATCACTGCCATACTTTGTAAAAGAGCTGGTGTTTTCAACTGATTCTTTGAAACAACTCTTTCCCCATTAAACTTCTACTGAGCAAATGGTTAATAAACTGGTTTGCTGTCTGCAAGCGGTGTGACCGAGAAGCACAGCCTGAGGACAACCTCAGAGCCAGAGCCGTCAGCCCGTCAGAGCCGTCTCTCCAGGGAGCTCCGTGTCCTAGGGGGAAGGTGGGGCCAGAGCTAAGGAGCAGGAAGTTGGCTCACTCAGCTGGGGGACGGCTTGGGCAGCAGGACAAAGACGAAGTACGTGGGGCCAGATCTCTGTGCACCCAGGTCCCAGGGTGGCAGGCTGCTGGGACCCCCGCCAGGCTCTCACAAGGTGGCAATTTGCCTTTTACGACTTCCCTTGGAGTCCTGACAAACCCTCCCATGCTACTTTTTATCTCCACTAAGTGTATCAAGGTGTGTGGCTGTCAGGGCCCAGCCAGAAAAGGCAGAGAACCCAGACAGAGTCACTGAGGAGTTAAACATCTACAGAGGGAGGTAGGGGGTGGGATCCAGCACTCCTGAGGGTAACTCAAATCTGTCAGTGCTCAGGTCCCTCCTACAAAATGGTGATTTGCGTATAACCTGAACACAAGCTCCTGTTCACCTTAAATCATCTCTGTCTACAATACCTAACACCACAGAAATGCAACGCACATAGTTGTTAGGCTGTTGTTTGGGGGAATAATGACAAGGGGGAAAAAGTCTGCTCTTGGTCAGTTCGGATGTCATTTTTTAAAATATTTTCACTCTGCCGTTGATTGAATCTGTAGACGCAGAACCCAGAAAGAGGGCCAACTGTACCCTAGACTTAATTAAATTTACCCCAGAGTAAATGAGGAACAGTCGCAAGTTTATTTGGCTTTGAGTTCTGGTGCTGGGAAGTCCCAGGTGATGGGCTGCAGTGCGCTGGCTGTGTCCGCCTGAGGGAGGACAGCGGGACAGAGGGCGGGAGCCGGACTCATCCTCTTACCAGAGGCCCAGGCTCTGCATACTAACCTACTCCCACCCTGACAGCCTTTGAGGGGGAGGCAAGGCCCCAGGGTCTCAGCACCTCATGAGGCCCCCACCTCCCGATGGATCCCCTGGTTAGCAATTAAATGGCCAAGGTCAGCAAAGAGTCTGCAGAGCAGCAGGGAATGCTGGGAGCTCTGTGAGGGAGCTGAGAGCCCCGGGAGGTACTGGAACCCAGAAGAACTGCGCCCATTCACAAACCCTGCGAGCTGAGGGCTTGAGTGCCCCCATTTTCAAGCACCAACAAGGTGTCTCCTGGCAGCCACACCCCACCAGGAGCTGGGGAGTTAGGAGGTCCATGAATACAGCCAGATGGGCAAGTCTGGGGAGCCCCCACCCCAGCTGCAAATGGAGAATGCCAGTTAACTGACCTGGGGGAGCTTTGGCAAATGGTGAGAGCAGGCTGATTCCAGTTGGGGCTTCCTTAGGGAGTGGGGTCGGGAAAGGACAAAGACAAGGGGGCAAGAAAAGCTACTCCACACCAGGCTTCCCAACCCGTGAAGAAGTCTGCATCTTCTCGGAGAGCAACCCCCTTCCTCTCCAGCAATAGCAGGGGTCCCCAGAACCCGCTCCCAAAGCCACCTCTGGTCCCAAAAGTGACCCACAGCCTCAGGTGCCTTCCTCCAGCTCAGAGTTGCAGCTTACTGTGAACAGGATCCATTGGCTCCCCAGCCCAAACCCCACACCCGCCACCCGGAATTCTCTGGAGGACAGCGCACCCCCTTCTTATTCGACACAGACTGAGCATTTAAACTCACATCCACGACAACTTCCCCCAGCCTGGTTTCTTCCACGTGGTCTTGGACTCTACAGATGCTGCACTCAGTTTTTCTTCAAGTTTAGCAACTGAAGGTATATAACCCATTCCCTGGGTGGGACACTACTTCCTGCGCGTGCACCCACCGAGGCCCACTCCACTAGGAGTGTGGGCCACCACGGCGCATGGGACACACGTTCAGAACCCCTTCTCTACATAGAGGCCCAGGCTTGGAGATGTGTGGGTGTCCTCAAAGGTCCATGTGTTGGAGGAAGGGACCTCGGAGTGGCAGGGGGAAGGGGGAGATCCTTAGGTCACGGAGGGTGTGCCCTGGGGAGGGAGGGAAGGACCCCCGACTCTGTGGTGTCCTGTCTTCCCATGTGATTTCTCCCTCCCAGCACAGCCATCTGCCATGTGGGGTTACAGCCAAGGGGCCCTGGCTATGCCATGCTGTTTGGACATTCAGCCTCTAAAACCCTGAGCTAAACACACCTCTTTCCTTTATAAAGCTAGCCTGCCTCGGGTATTTTGGTATAAAACAAAAATCTGACTAATACAGACTGATGTCTTTTCTCCTACATCCCTAATCCACTCCCTCAACAGACCCAGTAATATGGTCAAGAAGATCCTGCCCTTTGTCAACAGATGCGATGAAAACAGTCATGGCTTGGGACACAATCCTGGTACTGTTTCCTCCTGGCTCGTGACCCTGGGCAAGTTATTCAACCTCTGTGCCTCACTCTCCTCATCTGTAAAATGGGAACAGTAATGACTCCCTCCTAGGGTCACTACACAGGTAACCCACCCAGGCACTTGGTTTGGGCCCTGGTCAATGTCATCTCCTGTTAGCAGAAGCAAACAGATGGGCACAGCTTATCTAGAGTGTGATGCGTGACCAGCTGCTCTACACCTAGGACAATGAGCATTTCATTCATTCCAAGAATGGGGGAAGATGAGCACATGTTAAGCCAGACAATGTACCACTTTATTCCTTATAAAATATATTTCATATCGTTGGTGTAAAAACATTACATTTCACATTTTTAAAAAATTTTTAACAGTAAAAATAATACTTGGAAAATGGCTGAAGGGAAAGAAAAGAAGCCAATAAGACAAATTCACAGATGGGATTCAGCTCCCTCCAATTTTTTTTTTTTTTTTTTTTTGCCCCTGCTAAAGTCAGAACCTGGATGACCAGAAAGTAACAGGACAGATCTTTCTTCCAACAAATCAGTTTCCACACCCAAATTAACATTGTCTTCCAAGAAGTTCTCATTGTGACCACGTGGCCGTGCCTCACGACACTGTCTGAAGTCACCAAATTGCTTTCAGAGCCAGCTTAAAATTCACATTAAGTCCAAACTAAGTTACCTGCGTCCTTTTGGTCTGTACCTGAGACTTCCCCTGACCACGGCGCAATTCTCTGCATCGTGCATGGTGCGGATTTCACCTCCCAGGCGCAGCCTCCGCTCTGACGGGAACTCCAAGAAACCATCTAATAAGCAGACGCCTTGGATAAGCAGTTTCCCAAGATAGCAGCCTTGCAGATGGATCCTGCTGCACCTGCAACATCATCCTCCCGTCACATCTGACGCCCAGGGAGGGGCAGGGGCTGGGAAGCAGGGAGATGCACAGATGGAAAACTGCACGCCATCACCAGGTCAGCTCACAAACTACCCCAGCTCTGAGAAGGGACTCACGGAGCCAGACCAAGGACAGACCATGTGTCAGGAACCCACACGGCAGCAACAAGACAGCAAGAGGGACAGAGCGAGGCAGGCAGGAAAGACCGAACAGAAACAAAACCCCTCCACTGTTAAAGCGTCCCATCAAGCCCTTCCTTCTCTCTTCCCTTTCTGTTCTGCACACCAATGGCATGAGGAGTCTGCCTCGTGTGGAGAAAAATCCTTGCATCAGCTACACCTGCACGGTCCATGTTGCTGCAGCTAGGAAGGGAGGAAGGGGCCTCCAGGGAAGGGTCCCCATGTCAAGACACTCCCTCCCCAGGAAGATCTGGAGATGGGCCTGTCGCTGGCTCCTAATTCTCCACGAAGGACAAAAGAGGAGCCATGGGCCACCTCTAGCTGGCCAAGCGACAAGCGTCCATATCCATTTCTCCCAAGTTACAGAAATATATTCCCACCAGAGACACTCACGCATAAGCGTACCTGTCCCTTCTGCCACCGGCCAGCCCTCTACACCCTTCACAAAATCACATCCCTAGGCTGAGGGGGGTGCAGGTTTTACCACACCTGCATCATTTCCCACGTGATATCATCCAGGGAGCCTTGGTGATCAGGTGTTTTCACCTGGGACCGAGAGACCGGTCTGGATAACAGCCAAGGTGGGCACTGCTGCTCAGTCCCAGAGAAGGTGATGCATGGACACAGTAAGCCCAGGGTGGTCGAGTTCAGGCCCTGAGGCATCCCCGGCTGAGTCAGGGCCCTGCCACTCAGTTCTTAGTCATCCCTAGCTGACAAGGACCTAACTCCCTAGCTCTCCATCCTTGGCAAGAACAGCTTTGCACACTGACCCCAACTCCACCCGTCCCCCTGAATATCTGCTCTCTACAAGCACCAAAGGCTGAAACACCAGCTGCTATTCAACCCCACACCTCCCTCCCGAGGTCCTCAGTCTGAGCATCATGCCCGGAAGGAGTCCACCCTCCTCAACCCGCCTTCCACCAGAAGCGGAAAGGGGGAGATCCCTGGGACCGCCCCCACGAACACACTGTCTCAGAACACACTGGCCGAGAGGACAAAGTGTTCTGGCCTGTCCTCCCACCATGAGGGAAGAGACCGCAGGAGGGGTCTCTCCCGGAACAGCAGCATGTCCCCCAACACCGAAACCCTCTCTCCCTTCCTCCAGGAGACAAAGCACACTCAAGGGAGTGCCAAACGCACTTTTCCAAAAGCAAGTTCTTATTAGCCTTTTGGCTCAGCTAGCTGCGGACAGTCTTCACAAATCTCTAAAAGCTTGAGCTTTGAGAAGAAGCCATAGAACAGACAGCTGTCACAAAGGTCTTCCTTTCCCTTCCAGAAGCTGCTCAGATGGGCCAGAGGGCCCCCTGGGAGGCCAGCCAGACGCTTGCTGTCCCACCCACCCGAAGTCCTCCCTCCAGTGAGAAGCTGCCTTTGTTTTAAGGGAGTTCGTCTTGCTCACAGTCCTTTCTGGAAGAGTTGAGAAAGCAAAGGATTCATCAATTCAGCAGGGAACATGACTTGCATGTGATGCTGTCCCCTCTGTGAGACAAACTCATCCCCTCCAGCCAGGGGAGGTGGGACAGGGATGTGGGAGAGGGAGGGGAAGAATTCTTTGGTCTCTGGTTCGCTGTAGAATAGCCTTGGTCAGTTTTGGCTCTCTCCTATTTTAGGGGAAAAAATATTTTCAGTTCTTTTTTTTAAAAAAATAAGATGCTCCCCCAAGGGGGAGAAAGTGTTTGAAGTGTTACACCTTTGCCAGATGGGCTGGTACTCCACACTTTTGCCCGAATCTCCTTGGGTTCTGCTGTGGCCGGATCCCCATCGGCCTCACTGTCCCCAGCGGCCAGGTAGCCAGGTGGCCGGTGGCGGGCTCAGTCCAGGAAGCGCTGGCACGCCTTCTTCCACCGGCAGGCAGTGCACCACTGGTCCCGGTGCTCGATGCCATACACCTTGCGGCATTTCTTGGCCTCGCCACGGGCTTTCCTGCCAAGGGACAGGGACGAGGGTGGAGTCACACCCTGGTGGCCAAACACAGGGTGGGAAGAGCAAGCGAGGGGTGCAAGGGTGGCTCCTCGTGGAAGCCCATGGGTCCTGACACCAGACGCTCGGGGACATAAGCCCCCCTCAGTTGCCCTCCACCCACCGTCCCCTTGGGGACTGACCCTGGTGACTACACTGCGCTAGATCCAAGGCTCACACTACCAGTGGAAAAGGGGGACAGAAGCCAGAAGGGACACTGCCACCCAGACATCTTACCTGGTGCTGCTCTGGGCCCGGGATGGAGAGGTGACGACCAGGTGAGATTTCCCGGCAGGTGGTGGCTGCTGTGGCTCACTGAAGCTGAGTGAGCGGCTCCTGACCTGGGGGTGAGAAGCGGGGACGTAAGCATAGGCCATGAACCGGAGGGCACCTTCTGGGACAGTGGCCCATGCTCCCCAGCCCCTGTGCATCTTGCTGGGCCCAGAGCCAGCGCCAACACTGGGGGGAGGGTATTCCAGGCAGTGGGGGGTATCGGCGGCCAGGCCCAGGCAGGGGGCTGCAGAGTGGGGCGCGACCCTAAGCCACACTGGGGACCTGGCAGGGGTCAGAGCAGGACAGCCACCTGCGAGGCTGCTCTGCACAGGACTAAGATGCATGGAACGAAGGAGGCAATCACAGTGCCTCACTGGCACCTTCTGGCAACAGGTTTTGCAGTGCGTGACACCTCCGTGTGACACATATTTGAGACTAGAGCCCACCACATGTGGTTCCAATGACTTCCGGTTTGTTTCAGTTCAGGGTCAAGCACCCTAAGGTGCCAGTCCAACATGGCCTGGAGATGTGTGATGCAGCCCTCAGAGACACCAAGTGCTCCTCTCCCCTGCCCTGCTACTTCCTCTCCAGCTGCCCCACGTTCTTTGCTTCTTGCTCCTCTTGGCACCAGACTCTTAACAGGCACCCAGGGATGCACAGGGGTGAGCAGGGAACTGACCTCAGCCTCGCCCTGAGATTTTCCAGGTGAGAAACCCACTTGCCCCAGACTCCTCCGGGAGTGCCCTCCTCCCAGCTCAGACAGCACTGGGGATTCAAGGGATGGGGACACGAAGGGATCCTCATAGTCTGCGGGCTGGAGGCCTGGCAACCACACCATCAGTGTGCCAAGGGGACGCCCTCCAGCCAGGGGATGAGTGCTGGAGGGGCACACTCACCGGAGAGAGCGGGGAGGCAGTGGCGGGGGCAGCAGCCCAGCTGATGCTGGTGTAGATGTGGGGGGACACGGGGATCTGGAAGGACGGCAGAGCCTGTGGAGAAAAGAGCGTGCCAGCCGGGCTCCGGCTTGGGAAGCGCCCGTCTGCCCGGGGCCTGTAACTTCACATTCTGCAGGGAAACACAGCTGTGCCTAAGTGAGGCGACCAGAAAGCACCGGGTGCCCCAGAGCCATCGTCCCAGGAGCGACCTCAGAGCGTCCAGCTCTT
This sequence comes from Heterocephalus glaber, assembly GCF_000247695.1. The sequence continues at coordinate 23,033,717 of NW_004624758.1, forward strand.
CCCGGCCATCTCCCACACCCGTCTCACTGCCACCCTCCCCGTGACTCGGTCCTCACAGCGCGGTGGCTTCTGGGTGAGATCATGGCACACGTGGCTCCCAAAAGAAGCCCAGACACCTGAGTCTGGGTGGCCCTGCCAAAACACACAGCCACAGCACCGCCGGCCGGCGGCTCACGGGGCTCCTGCTCAGGTCTATTGTAAAATGCCAGCCACACTACACAGGCCCAACAGGGTCACCTCGGGCTGGTCCTGGGCCAAACCATGAGTGACTAAGTGGCCACTCACTCCACTGAGGAGGCAGCTCGGCCACTCTGATTGAAAACACCACTTTTTAATTACTAACTTGCAAACTGGCCCAGAGTCCAAAAGCAAAACCAAGCTGGAGGCACGAAAAGGTTTTAAAACCAGCTCGCAGGAAGCTGCACAGTACCCACCACATGCAGTGAAGACCATCCTGAAAGTCATCCCCTGTGACGTTCCCCAAACACACCAATGCACTACTGTGGTCTCGCCTGTACCCACAATGCTTCTCGTGCCTCTGTAAGACTATACTTTGACTATTTACTATAATTCATCAAAGCTATATACTCGATTCTCTCTCTACACCACGCACTCCACAAGGGCAGGGACTATGGTTATTTTATATGCAGCTTCCCTGGCCCAATGCTGGCCACACAGTTGGTATTCAAAACTGGGTTGTTTCATGAACACAGCTATAGGAACTAAGATTTACCGTAGGAAGGCCAACTTCACTACTCCATTGTCTTTTTTTTTTCTAACTGAAGATTGAACCCAGGGCATTCTCACGGAGCTACATCCCCAGCCCTCTCTATTGGTTTTGTTTTGGGGGTTTTTTTTTTGCTACTGGGGATTAAACACATAACCTTGCACTTGCAAGGCAGGCATGGCACCACTGAACTACATCCCCAGTCTCCCAGCCCTTTTTATTTTGAGACAGGGTCTCACTAAGTTGCTCAGGCTAGACTAGAACTCGTAATCCTCCTGCCTCAGCCTCAGAGAGTGCTGGGATTACAACCTTGCACCAGCACGCCAGTGAGGTAACAGGTCCCCGGCCCAGATCCATCAACCTGGTTACTTAGGGATTCAGCTAGATCGCTCAGAGCCGCTCAGGAGAGCTGCACTTCCCCTTCTCTGTTAAAGTAAGATCAGCACTTAGGGCAAAAGCCTCTGCCTGCAGCCAGTGGTCAGGGTCCTGTGACCCTGCTGGTTGGGGACCCGTTATGCCAAGGCTGGGCCCACAGTGCCCACACTCCTACCTGGTATGCATGGTCAGCCTGAATATGCCAGAAGGAGCTGGGAGCTGACTTGCTGAGCGCAGCCGACGGCAGGGAAGACTCCAGCACAGGGTGTTTGGAGCCAGAGCACTGGGCTTTGGGCAGAGGCAGAGGGAGGGCAGCGAGGGGCGGGCTGGTCACGCGGGCAGCAGGGGCTGGCTCAGCAGTGGGGGTCCCCGGGGCAGAGGGGCCAGCCGTGGCCACGGCAGGGTCTTCCTTCATCTGCACCTCTGTGTAGTAGAAATCCTCCTCCCTCTTGAACTGGTCGGAGTCCACAGAGTCCCTGCATGGAAGGGAGAGATTGCCAGCATCAAGGCCGTGCTGCCGAAACCATAGTGCAAGAGGGAAGCACGCGTGGGGACGGCGCCCAGGAGAACGCCCAGGAGGCCGCTCCCGACGGGTGCCGAGGGATTACGAGCTGCCACACAGCGGGAGCTGTGCTTCCTGGCGCAGCAGCCTGTCCTCTCTCAACACCAGCACTGAGCCCCGTCTCAGGCCCGCTGGGGTCCCTCCTCTGTTCAAGGCTGTGAGTCACTTCCTGCCACAGCAGCCAGCTCTGCACAGACCCAGGCCCAAGCCCGGCATCAGTGCCAGTGGAGACCCGGGGAACACAACGGAAGTCACCACTCCGCGTCCTGGCCATGGAATCACAACAGTGATTGGACCAAACTCCCCCACTTCTGCCCACAACTGAAACATCTCGCTTCCTACACGGCATGAAGTCACATCTGCCAGACAAACCCCCTCCCCAATAGCTGCATCAGCTTGAACCCACCGCCCAGGGCCTCCCCACTCAGGGAGCAGCAGCTGAGGTACAGGGGGCCATGTCAGCAAATCAGCCCTGGGCTGCAGGCCTGGGGAAGGAGCGGGGAAGGAACCTTCACACGGCACCTGGAAGCACCCTGAGCTCATACCTACCCCAGGTGCAGGGCTTTGACGTGTCGCTTGATGCCCACGATGGAGCGCAGGACTTTGCCACAGTTGGGCCACAGGCACTTGTACACCACCTTCACGGAGTTCTAGGGGAGAGAGGAGTCGGGCAACTGGAGTGCGTTCTCCTCCCAACCCTCACACCCGCACCCAGTGGGGACTTTGGCCCGCTACTGTCCTCAGACCCCACAGAAGGCACCAGGGCAGGGCTCTCTGGGAGCAGAGATGGCGGCCAGGGGTCCCGGGAGTTGGCCCCGGTGGCACAGCAGTATGACCCCGCCTCAGCTTCTCACGCACTGGCCCATGCGAGGGGGTGGGGAGGAAGGCAGGGCCTGGGGGTTGGATTGCAAATTCAAGCCCAGCCTGGGCAGCCTCCCGAGGCCCCGTCTCACAATAAAAACCACATACCTTCCTTTTGCGTGGGGCTGGTTCATCCAACAGGAAGGGGTCAGGATCAGTCTCAAAGCCATGGTCAGTTTGGGGAGAACCGAAGGCGTCCCCCAAGTACTTGGGGCTGGCCTGCGGGTGCGGGGGCGAGGGCGTGGAGACGCCACTGCTGCCGCTCCAGTGGCCGCTAGTGGTGCTGCTGCCACTGTCAGACACATCCCCACTCTCCTTCCAGGGGTCGCCACAGGCCACGCGGGAAGCTGTCCCGACGGAGAGAAGACAGAGGACACTCATGGGCTTGTCCCCAGGTGGCAGTTCTACCACAGCCACATCGGTCACCCCACTAACATGCTGGCTGCAGCAGCATCTTGGAAAGGACCGACAGACGGGCAGCAGGGTTATGCCTCACTGCATAATGTTAGATCAGAATCTGGGCAGAATCCCAGCACTCTGGGAGGCAGAAGCAGGAGGACTGAAAGCTCGAGCACAGCCTGGACAATTTAGCAACTTAGCGAAACCCTGACTCAAAATAAAAAAGGGATGGGGAGTAGCTCAGCTCAGCTCAGCACAAAAGCCCTAGGCTAAATCCTCAGTACCAAAAAGAAAAATTGAGGAGCCTCTCGTGCCTCCAGCCTGTGTTGAAGCTCCTGGAGGGAGCACTTCTCAGGGCTGGTGGCAGCTAGATAGCCTCAAGAGGATGGCATTGGCAGCCACCCCAAGCCAGGGGGTCTAGGCAGGAAGAGCCCAGGCAGTGTGTGGGATTTTCAGGATTTTGGTTGAGGACTGAACCCCAGGGCTCACACATGTTATGCAAGTGCTCTGCCACCAAGTTCTATCCTGAGCCCTGAATTTCAGCTTTTAAACTACCTGTCTGCAGGCTGCTTCGGGCTCATCCCAGACTCCTTCATGCCTGGGTCACAAATCCAGGTGAAGTGACGGTATAAGAGAATCTCAAATTCTATACGTGGAAGTAGCAAGAAAGAGGGGAAAAACCCAAATGTTCCTAAAAGCCCCAGTCCCTCTATAGGATTCAAGAGAGGTCTCTAAACTCTGGGTTCCCAGATAGACAGCCACACCCCCAGTGGCCAGAGTAAAAATCTGACCGCCTGTCTCTCATCTCACTCAATACTCCGAGCGGCCCTCTCCTTGTTTCCAATCCATGCTCTCTTCAATCTCCATCCTAGCAGATTAGCTACACTGGGGCTAAAAACAGGGTAGACATCCAACAGGCCCACAGAGGTCCACTCAGGACACCGGAGAGGGACGAAGGGCAGAGAGAAGACGACATCCAGGATCACCAGGGCCCTGGGAACGAAGGCCTGGTCAACCAGAAGCCCTGCCGCAGGGCAACCACTTCCACTGACCAGTGCACCAAAACCAGCAAGCCAAGGACGCAAGATGGAAAACCAAGCCGGAAGTCAGTACTGTGAACTCATCTGTAAGTCAGTGAAATGCAGGTGACTCCATCTACGATCAGAGGTTCCTCTAGGACACAGACCACAGCTAAATATCCTAGATCCTGAGAACAAAGTACTCTGCAAATGTATAGCAGTGAGAGTTTATAAACAAGCCTTTAAGAGTTGTTTATAATCCCTGTGCGTGCACACATACACACACTCACATGCACGCACTGTACCACCCTAACACACAGGTCAAGGGGAGTAAGTGGCTTTTACGCAGACAGCATTCATGATTACAGCCAGGTTATCTGTCTGTCTGTCTGTTTGTTTGTTTGAGGCAGGGTCTCATTATGTAGCCCAGGCTGGTCTCAAACCCAGGGTGATCCTCCTGCCTCAGCCTCCCTAGTGCTGGAGTTACAGGCATGTACCATTATGCCAAGCTATTAGAGAAAGGTTGTTATGTAGACCTCACTCTGCAGAACACTTCAAATAATTAGCCGCCAAGGAAGCCTTATGTTTCCACTGACGTCAACCATAAAATCAGAAATATATTGTAAGGAAAAAGAAAACTTTAGCAAGGAAAACTTGTCAACAAGGACTGAATTGCTTGGCACAATCACATATGTCTGTAATCCCAGCTACTCAGAAGGCTGAAGCAGGAGGATTGCAGGTTCAACCCCAGCCTAGGCAACTTAGACCCTGTCTCAAAATAAACACTTAAAAGGCCTAGAGATGTAGCTCAGTGGGAGTTCCCTTGGGTTCGAGGCATAGTACTGCCCCAAAGAGAGGGGACTGAAGGCACCAGGACTGTGGCTTAGCATCCTGAGACACTCATGGGTTAGCATCCAAGGATGTGTGTATACAGCACCCCTTATGAGGACTGGACTCGTTCATTTTCTCTCCTGGGTCTATTAACCCAATCTCCTGGATCTCCTAACCTTGCAGAACTTCCTGAGAAATTAAAATCGATTACCCTCTTCTGGGGGTCGGGGCGGGGCGGGGGGGTCGGGTCGGGGCGGGGGGGTGGGGGGCACACACCAATACAGCAGGCATGCCATACAAGTCTTCACCACTAGGTGTCGTCAGAGCGCAGTTTTTACATTTCCTTTATTCATTTTCTATCTGGGGAGATCACTTATGGGGACACTTGTAAAGGACACTTTCCTCCTGGTTTGCAATCAGAGCTAACTCCATATTCTCCTACAGGTTTTTCAGTAGTTTGCAATTCATTTAGGACACACAAACAAGAAAGTTCTTCCCTGGGAGTAAGGCAGGCCGGCTCTGTAAGAAATTTCCAAAAACACCTTCAGGTTCATTCCCAGTCTTGTCAAACGACGGACACCCAGCGATCCTCCTTCCCCCATATGACTGCCTAAAGGTTTGGGGCACCACCAGTAGAATTTGTTTTAACATGGATTTGAAGTCACACCCTCGGTTTTTATTAAGCAGTTAGATTTGAGGGTTCTGCTGAGTGGCTGCAGGTTTCAGGGCTGTAGGCCCCACAAGTGGATGAGGCTGCTCTCTTGTCGCCTTATTTAGGCTCCCAGAGTGCCACACTTCCCCACTCCCAGGGAAGAACTCACTCAAGGGGCCAGTTTAGCACAGGGCGGAGCCCAAGCATTTCCACAATGCACCAGGATGCTTCTCCCCAGATGGGGAAACTGAGGGAAAAGGGCAAACATCTCTGACACAATGGCACTGGAAGAGCCTCCAGAAATCCTAGTGTCGAACCGACTTTGGCATCAGCTGCTCAAAGCAGAGGGGGTCAGGCCCCACTTGCTCACCAGAGAAGTTGGCTTCAGCTCCCGGAGGACTCTGTACAACTGGGCTGCAGGACAGGGATGTCAGCACCATAGCCGCCATCATCTCGTCCATTTCCACTGCATCCGACTTCCTGGATTCAAACGGGAGGGGGGAAGCTTACTTCCTGGGCTGGCTGGTCCATGGTCCCCTCACCACAAGCCAACTTCCGGTTGTTCTCCCGGGCCCATCTTACACTTCTGTGCTTTGCCCTCAGAGTCCCAATCCGATCGGGCAGCACATGCTCAGGTAACAGGAGGAAGCGAACCTGCAGGGCTCACCTCCTTCTAAGTGGAAAAGGCTTGCTTGCATGATGTTTAGAATACTAGTAAGCTACAGCAGGAGCAGGTGGGTCCCCCACTTACACTAGGCTGGCACCCCCAAGGAGCCACCTCCTCCCCTGACTTCACGTCTAACTCTACAGCTTAAAATGGAACATTTTATTTGGGGGAGGAGAGAAGAGTCAAAACAATAAAGGATGGGAAGAAACGATGTCCACTGGAATCTCAAAGCACTACAATCACCTCTTCTTTTTTTCATGTTTATTAGCACACGGTTCCTACACATGATAATTACCCTTACCCTCAACCTCAACATGTCTGAATTCTTTTAACTTCCCCTACTCTCCTTTCTCCACCCTCCATCCCTAAATCCTCCTCCCAACTGCAAAGGATCTATCTCCCTCTTTCCTATTATCTAGCTTTTATTTTGCTCTTTAAATTATTCATATTTTGAGTTTCTCATATATAAGAGACACCATGTGATATTTAAGCTCCTGTGTCTGATTTACGTCACTTAACATTATGGTCTCCAGGTGCATCCATTTTTAAATCACCTCCTCTCCTTGTCTTATGCTAAAATTTAAGAGGAAATAATAACACTAATCACTTTCTTCCTCCCTCCCCCCAGATGAATAAGGCATTCTATTAGCCGCTAAATATCAACAGAGCCTACTACATAAGCCTCTGGGCAAATAAACTACACACTAGATCTCCCAGAGCGGGTCTCAGTGTTTTATACAGCAGTGTTCTATAAAATTTATATGCAATTTTTTAAAAAATCCATATGCACTTATATTATTTGGAAGCAAAATTAGATCCATCTGTAAGTTAATGCTACAGTCTTGGGAAAAGTCAGTCTGAAATAAACTTCTAGGTGGCTTGTCTTTTTTTTTCAAGGAAAAGGCCTGCTTTAAAGCTAGCTCTGGGGATGGAGGGGCCTCCTATGGCCGCACGACACTGTCTCATTGCACCTAAGAGTCAGTCTGTCACAGCGTGGCTTGTCTACTCGGAGGGACCAAAACTACTAAAATATACAACTGGGTTTGCGGCAGTTAAACCAAGACCACCAGTATATTAAATACACTTATTTATATGATCTTTGAATATTTGTTTGCATATACTAGAAAACAGTTTCTTTGCTGGCATCCTATTGAATACACAATCACAAATAAAGTCAAAATACTAGATCTGGCCCCGTGTGGTGGCGCACACCTGTAATCCCAGCCCTCACAAGGCTGAGGCAGGAGGATCGCTATGAGTTCCAGGTCAGCCTGAACTACACAGTGAGAGCCTGTCTGAAAAGCAAAAACAAAACACTGGATGGACTGCACCAGCACTAGCACTCACAGAGAGACACAGAGGTGGGGCCCGGCCACACTGTCTGCCTATCTTGCGTATAACACAATCCCAGCCAGCAGATTTTCTTTCTAAACTGGAAAAGATCAACAGACACCGACCATATAACACAGAAGCTAGGAGATATATTCTTGGGGCAAAGCCACATCATAAAACTCCAAACCAGGGGTGCCAGCACATGCTGCAATCCCAGGTACTCAGGAGGCTGGGGTGGGGGATCCGAGCTGGAGGCCAGCCAGGGCTACAGAGTGAGCTTCCATCTCAAAAAATAAATAAAATAAAACCCTACAGCAGAACATCACTCCCCATTCACTACCAATGGCTCTGCGTATCCGAGCCGGGGCCTCCACTCTAGGCCACCGCCTGTTGCTCTGTGGTTTTCCACTATAGATGGCTTTACATTTTTAAATGGTTTTTTTTAAGAACCAAAAGAAGGGTATTATTTCTTGACATGTGATACATACAAACTACATTAACTACATTGCAATTGGAGGGTCCACGAATAATGTCCAGCTAGACCGCAGCCTGGCCCGCTGGCTTACGACTGCTCTGCACCCCATCTGTCCACTGTCCTGGCAACAAGCCCCTCGTCCCTGCTGCCCCGAGGCAGCCCGCGCCGCCCCGCCGCCCTGCACCTCTTGGGGACGTCGATGTTCCTGGAGACGGGTCTGTAGGCCGGCTCCGGGGCTCTGCGCTCCGGGGAACCCAAGGCCTCCAGCTCCGCCGGCCACGCTTCCTCCGCCTTGCAGCAGATCTGCAACTTCCGGTCCAGCAGCCACACTATCACCTTGTCCTCCGCCCAGCTGTGCTGCTCCACCAGTCCCGTGCACTCCCGTCCCCCGTACCAAACGCAGACCTGCGGGGGACACAGCCCGGGTCAGCAAGCGGCAGCTCACCCCCAGTCCGGCGGCAGGTGGGGTCTGCGATGCACCATGTTCACTGCCTCGCTGGTCTAAAAGTCATGGTGCTGCAATCCACATGGCCCCTGGGTGACAGTTTCAGCAGGCCAGAGGCCACGGGACTGGGTTACTCATCTCTGGAGCGGTTTAGGCAAGAAAGTGCGGCTGCTCTGAAAGCAAGCTGAGCCCTCCCTTTCTCCGTCCGTCTTCTTGGCCTCCACCCTCCCGCCATGGGTCGCTGTCCCACTCAGGCCCCACCTGATGCCAGTGCCGCACTCCTGGACCTCCCAGCTGTTGCCCACCATGACCCACTGAATTCCCCGAACTCCAGTGTTCTGCGAGAGCAGCTGTAAACAGACTAGGACAGAGCAGATGCTCCCAGGCACCTGCTGCCCACTGAGCACCCAGGCGAGCCACACTGGGTCAGTTCTTCCCCAAACAGGTCCCTGTGAACTCTAGACTGGAAGACAGTGAAGCCACCAGCAGCTTCGATCCCCTGGGATCTGTGCTTCCACCCTCCCACCTGGCCCAGGCCCCTTCGGAGTCCTCCTCGCTGGCTGGTGCCCAGTTCATGCCCAGAACTGCCCACACCTGGCATTTTACCTCCAGGGACTGAGTCTCCTGGGGGAGAAGCTGGCAGGCCGGCCTATCCCACTGGCAGCTGCCTGACCTCATGGGAAGAAGGCCAGGGGGCACCAATCCAGCAGGGAAACAGAGGCAGAGTCTCCACTTAGGGGCCGAGAGACCGAGAAGCCCAGGCATCTGGCTGCAATGATAATATCAGGCCCAGGGGACACTGAAGGCCAAACTGAATTCGGAAGACACAAACCTCTTCATGCCCTGCAGCATTTGAAGCTAATTCTAAGGAGAAATCTGGCCCCTAGAAGCCCAAGATCCTTTTCCCTTGTTTTGTAAAAGTGCGAAAGCAGGCAGATTACAAGCCACTGAGTGGAGGCCAAGCTTCGAGGGGAACTGCTAAGCACCCCAGAATACCTGGCCACTCCCTCCTCCAAATGACACCATGGTGGAGAAGCGCTGGGTCTGAAACAACGGGGCGTTCTCCACCCAGAGCCAGAGTCCCCGGGTGGAGGAAAGGGCCTCACTCAGCTCCCTGTCAGAGGGTTTCTGACCTGGCTCTCAGGCTCGCCTGGATCAACTCACCTTCTGGCCGGGCTGAAAGGGCGCCTGCTGGAGGCCTGCAGCGCCCAGAGCCTGGAGGAGTTCCCTGGGCCGCTCCCGACTCACAGGGTCCTTGCAGGCCAGCACAGGCTCTGGGGCGGTACCCTCCGACAGCTCCACCTGAGGCTCCGAGGGCACCACGGTCCCTGAGGACCCCTCCGAGGTGCTGGGGCCCAGCACCCGGGCTCCCAGGAGCGACCGTTTGCCCAGGCGTCGGGACAGCACGCTGGCCATGCTGCTGCGTCTCCTGAGGAGGCAAAGGGGACAGTGAGTCTTCACCCAGAATCCAAAGGAAGTGGAGACTCTTCCCACCATGCCACGGAGCATGGTCAAAATGAACAGAACATTTAAAAGTGATATTTATCAATTTTTGTTCTTACAAAATGTATACCATTCCCAGGAGGGCATGAAGAAAATACTGATCAGCACAAAGAAAAGTAAGTCACTCAGGAACCTGGTTCCCAACATGATCTTTTTTTCTGAATAGCGTTTTCTGCTCTTTCTTCCTTACTGGTACTTACACACCTTGATTTCTATAAAAATGGGATCAGGGGTTGGCAAACTAAATCTTCCCTTAATTTATGGGCTGTGTCTACTGTATCATTAAATGTTATCCTCTGCAAACACACCCACGCAGTATTTTCTTAGGCAGATCCAACCACTGCTAATTTAACAAATCTGTGGTCCATGAAAGCCACATAGGACGCACTATTGTCCAAACCTCTCTGAGCTAAATCTCGGCTCCCATGCCTATCCATGTGCTGCTGTGGGTGAGGCTCCCAGCAGGAAGACATCCGGCAGACACGTAGATTCCTGAGCTGAGCTGGCTCCAAAGGTACAGAGAGCCTTAGAAATGAACCAGTACTACTCTGCTCACCTCACCCCTGCTCATGGTGACAAAGGAGGTTGGTCCAGAGCCTGACAGAGCAGATCCCTTCAGGTGACCCCACTGACCCTGGCCCTGTTCCCGGGCCTGTCTGTTGGTGGGAGAAGGACCAGCTCCCAGTCAGCTCACTCTGCCCTCCTCCCAGCCACTCGGGGACGAACTTCCTCCCGTCTCGGTCCCCAAGCACACTGCTGCTCTCTGTTGCTATAGGTCCTCTGTCCCCCCCCATTTGTGTATTCAGCTGGTATTTAGTTGAGGAATGGGTGTATGCAGAGTACCCCACAGTGGCATGGTGCTGTGGCTGGTATAGAATACCAGGGTTTTCAGACCTCAATGCCAATTGCTGCTTCCCCAGTCTGGGAGGCCCCACCAGGCTAACTCCACTTGTCCACAACTCATGTCCGAAAAATACAGTATATGTTTACATTTTTAAAAATTATCACAGTAAAAGATGCACTGCCATTAATCTCCCTCAACATGCTCCCCCTTCCTTGCAACACACTTATCCCATTGTTCTTGCCACTTTCTGAAGCAGTTCTGCAAGTCTTCTTTCATGAGTGTCTTTAGTTGCACTGTCCTGGCTGCCTCAATGTCCTGAATCAATTCAAAACATTGACCTTTCCTGGTCATTTTGACTTTGGGGAAGAGCCAGAAGTTGCACAGTGCCAGATCCTGTGAATGAGGACACACTGTCATGTTTTCCCAGCCTGCCTTTCCATTGGATGGCACTTGGTGGTAAGTGACCTGCTCACAGTATTTTTGATCCACATACTCCTGAAAGAAGACTTCCAGAACTGCTTCAGAAAGTGGCCAGAATGATGGGATAAGAGTATGCAAAGCAAGGAGACATGTTTTGAGCGGGATTCACAATGTGTCTTTTACTGTAATAATTTTTAAAATTTAAACATTGACCTTTTTTTTTAATACACCCTGTATTAGGCTCAGCCTCTCAAGGACAGGCTGCTCAGTCACATTCCTCCACATTCCTCCTCCCTCCCACCTTCCCTGGCCCCACTTCCATAGAGTGCAAGCTTTCTTTAAACAGCTCCCTAAACCTGCTTCACTTTCTACCCTGGTCCAAAAGGACCTCAGGGCTTGTTTGGGTCCCACACAATCTCCACATCTTCTGATTCCTGGCCTCTTTCCCAACTAGTCAGGCAAGTTCTGCTAGCAAGCATCTTTATAATAACAAACGGAGAATGGCAAAAATAACTAAAGTATAATAAGAAAGTTGCAAAAATACTGGGTAAACTGCCGGCTGTTTTCCCCAGCGTTTTACCCAGGGCCCCAGGGCTGGAATCTGAGTGGGAGCAAAGGACGTATCGGGAAAAGCTGGGACTCACAACATGCAGTGCTCATTTAGGGGGTTGGTGGCTTTACCCCCAATCACGCTGTCTCTGAATCCTTCACTATTGCCAACAAAAAGGAAGAAAAATGCAAGGAATAAATTTCTTATCACCACAGGGGCAGGAATCCAGATCTAAGCAAAATAGGATTTACATTTCAGTCCCCAGGACTGGTCGCCACTCAGTGGTAAAGTGCTGACTCCCTGTGCAGGACCCTGGGTTCAATCCCAAAGCCACAAAACAAACCAAACGCTGATAGGAGCTGGAGGAGAGGCGCGATGCCATTTATGGACATGAGGTGGCAGTACTGAGCCAGAGAAACAGCCAACTTCTGTTCTTGGCAAAAATCCGAGCGGCCACCCCCACTTTCCAAAGCAGGAAGTTTGGGGTTTCTACCACTGAAAATGAACACAGGGTAGCATTTCCAAAATTCCTGGGTTTCTAGGCTCCAGACAGCGCCTGAGATATTCAGCCAACAAACTCCCACCATGTTTTTGTTAGCTTCTTTCTTTTTTACTTGACTTTGTTGGTGAGCCTGCACCTTTGAAAGCCTGCTAGATTTGCGAAGTGAGCAAACCTGCCACTTCCAGTTTGTTCCCCCAACTCAGCTTTGCCCATGCTGTCGACTCTTCCTCCTGAATTCCACTTGAAAATACAGTTTATTAGGGGTTTTATTTATAGTACTCCTAAATCTTAATTTTTAAAAGCAGAAGAGAAAGAAGGAAGGGAAACTGCCTTTATTATATGCCTCCCAGGCACCAGTGTTCATAGATTGTATCTCATTTAACCCTCAGAACAACTTGAGATAAATATGGTCTTTGATTTCTGATAAGGCCACTGAGTTGCAGAGGAATCCGATTACAGAGGCCATGGGACTTCAGAATTTGCAGACGTAGCTCTGAACTCACATCTACACGAGGTCCAAGGTCACAATCCTGCCACTAATCCAGCAAGTGTGAGATCTCTCAACTCAGTTCAGCGAGTTTTTTCCCTGTCAGTGAACCTGGATAGAGAAAAACTGGCCCCTGACCCTCAGTCCAGATTTCCACTTCCCCACACATTTCCCTCCATGGACATCTCCTTCTCACTTGCCTCTTGGCCTCCTTCTTACAAAATAAAGGTCAGTGCATTAGCCTGACCTTGTTTACTGCTCCAATTCGCTGTTAATCATTTAGCGGTCAGGTTTACAAAGACCTTTATACACACACTGCCCTCCAGGAGTGCCCAAAGGGGTAAAGGGAACCCTCAGCCAGGTTTACACTGGTGCTGGAGCGTATGGCACGGAAGCGGGCACTGTGAGTGTAGGCCAAGGCAGCACCGCCAGGGCTCCTGAGCATTTCTCCTGTGCATCCACAGCCCCAGTCTGCTCCCGTGGCCCTGGCCCTGTAGGCAGCACAATAGCCAAGAGGCCTCGGGCACCCGGAACACTGGCAAAGGTCACCGGATGGGCAGGTGGAGGAGAAAGGTTGATGCTCGCTCCACTTTCCAGGCCCACTATGGTCTTGCACCTGGACGGCTTAACCTCTGCTTCCAGTCTGGCCCCTGTCAGTTTCTCTCACAGGAGCAAATAATGGTTCATATCCCAGCCATCAAAGAGTGTGCCATGTGGCTCTGTAGCAGCCAAAAGAAATTAAGAAACCACTATTTCAGGGCAACAATAACAGTATTTCACCACGGAGCCAAATGTTGCTTTGCAATTTTATATTCGCAACTTAACAGAATTTCTCGAGTACACGTAAACTCATGCTTTGGGCACATCAGTACAGATTCAAGCATTATGCATCTCCCCCCAACACTGTCACCCATACAAGGGGTGGGCCACCCGAGAATATGTATTTTGGTCAGTGTCCAAAAAGGGTTAGTCCTTGTCACGCTCAGCAAACAGCTCCTGATGTGCTAATGGGCCTTAATGAGGACGTCTGCCATCAGTTAAGCAACTGGAATGGACACAAGACTAAAACAAACCCGCTCTGCTGTTCAGAGTGGCAAAGTGCTATTTGGCCTGTGATAGTTGCTGGACAACTGCATGTCCCTGTGCTCACACACACGTGCACACTTTTGCACACGATGGTTGCTATCTCCTACCACCCAGAGACACTGCAGCAAGCCATGACATCACCCAGCGGCACTTCTAGGACACAGGTCATAAGTCAGAGTGATCTGTTACACAATTAATGCTTTTTCAAAAGTTAAGGAGGGTAAAAATAAATAAATAAATAAATAAATGAAAAGTTAAGGAGGGTGAAGTTTGGAGCAAGATTCCTATTTGCAAAAGCTTGGGTGCTTGCTACACCTCTCTAATGAATACTTGAAGGATCAAAGAAGTGATACCCACCCTCTAGCAAGGGCTTCTGCTAAACCTCAGCTTTCTGTGTATTTTAAGATCTCTACTGGGAAAAAAAAAAATCTCTACTGGGTACCAATGTATAGAACAGTTTCCATTTTTAGTTCTTGCTTACCCTTTTTGGTCTTTTATCAGAAAGTTACCAGTTTTTTCTCTTAAATCTATGTTGTAACTTAAATTTCTTTTCACTGTCATGTTCTAGACTCAATCAAAGGCCAAAAAGGTAGCAGGGAACCACGTTTCTTATTTTAAAATAGCACTCCATGGGGAACAAGATTCCCAAACAATTCACTTAGCAGTTCTCAGCCGGTATCTCTATTGCTAGGTGGCAGGTATACTTGCGGGCATATTTATGGTTATGAGCAACTACGTCTGTAGTCCTTCTGGTTTGCATGTCACCATTTGAACCCTGGCAGAAGCAAGCTGTCACTGCTACCTGGTCATTCTCAAGACTTTTTTCCCCTCCCATCCCCTCGGGGCGGCTTCCCAGGGAAAGTAAGATACAGCTTCCTAGGCACACAGACCTTTTCTTCCAAAACAGACGAAAACCTCCTCTAGCTTTGGTTAGCAACTCCAGTGATAGCATCCTAGACTCTAAGCTAAATCTTCTAAATCTCTGAATATTTATGTCAAGTCCTTTTCCACCATTTAAAAAATAGGTGTGGTGTGTATTCAAGATTTTATAAAGCTTGAGCTACATGGCACTGAGCATATTAGTGATCAGTATTTCAAATCAGCTAGCCAGTCAGTGACAATTTTGATTCCCCATTATTGTCTTTTGCTGGAGGCTTTTTTGAAACCAGATTATACCACATCAGAGTGCCACAGTTTAGACCACTAGTGAAATTAGAATAATCAGGACTGTCAGGGACCCAAAAGATCATAATCCAACCCCCTTTCGAGGCTGGCACCCTCTCTAGCAAACCCTGTAACTGAGCACCCTGCCTCCTCCCTGGTGAGTAATAGATGCAATGGGGTAATGGAGGGAAAGAATACAGCCCCAAATAACTGCTAATTTCATGTTCCAGCAGATGGGCCCAGAAACAGGCTTCCTGATCTGGTTAGAGTGAATTCTCTCCAGCAAATAATAAATGATCCTGATCAACAAATGCTTCTCCCTCAGTCGAGTAATAAGAACTGTTTCTGTCTACAACGTGGCAGGAAAGCAAAGCACTCACACAGTTCCACTCTACTTCCTTCACACCTAGCTCCCCACTCACTTTCAAAACCTCGGTGACCTTTATGACCACCCTGCTTAACTTAGCTGTATCAATAAAATAATTCTTAGGCACTCAGGTGGGGCTCATGGACCTATAACTATTTCTACTGCAGATTAAGAACTCCTAATCTAAATTTCCAAAATGCTCCAAAATTTGAAACTTTGTGAGTGAGCGGCTACCTGATGCCGCAAGTGAGACATCTTAAGAAAGGTCACAGTCAAAACGCAGGTGGGCTAAAATACTGTATCTTCAGGCCACGGGTATGATGTGTATACGAAACATAAATGAATTCTGTGTTTAGACTTGAGTTCCACCCCCAAGATATCTTGTTATGCATATGCAAATATAGAAAAAAATCCAAAATCCAATATTCTTCTGGTCCCTGGCATTTCAGAGAAGGGTCCTGCAGGACCAACAGAGCCACATTTTCTTAGATAGTGAGCCTTGTCGCGCAGAGAGCAGCCTCCTTTATCCCACCTAGATTTATGATTTTAAGCAGGTGGTCTTCCCAGAGCCAGGAGCACCCCAGATTCATGGAAAATGAAGACAGGTGGCAGAAGTCAGGAGGCGTTTAAGCAGCGTCAAACTCAGTTCTGAGAGCGTTTCTTCTTCAGACCAGACAGACGTCTGGGTGATCCGCGAAGGCAGGTCCGAGCACCTCAAGGTGCTGTGTGCGGGGAAGCTGTCCAGCGTGGTCTGCGTGGAGCACGGGGCGGGCCGAGCGTGCTTGCAGGGGGCAGGGGGAGGGGAGTGGTTAGACCTGACTCAAACTGCCGGAGGAGCAGCTACGTGAGCGCGAGCCTTCCCGGCCGGCCGGCTGACAGGATGGTGCTGACTTGGCAATTCTCCCCAGAGCTGGCGGGGCGGGGCGGGGCGGGGCGGGGCCTGGGAGAAGCAACAGTTGCTTCCAGCCGCTTTCAGGGGAGGCTCGTAAAAGACCAGAACCTGCATTCAAGGAATGCCTGAAGGGTACTTGGCTTTACCCTCGTTTTCATGCACACCTTTGGGGGCCTCTTTTCTTTCCTGACTTCCTAGCAACTTAATAAAATATAGGGGGAAAACATTATTCCCGGTTTATAGCTGAGGAAACTGAGGTCCATCAAGAAAGCCACTTACTTGCCCAAAATCACAAAGAGAGCGAGCAGTGGGGGTGACAGCTTTCCTGGCTCTCTGGTCCGGTTCTGCCTTCTCCAGGAGAACATGGTGGAGGGTTCAGAATTTGGGGGGTTGGGGGCCTCCAGGAAGGAGTGTGCATTTCACCAGGTGGAAGGGATCTACTAGAAGGGCTTCCAGGAACGACAAGCAAAGCTGGCAACAAAAGGCTGCCACCCCATAAATATAATCCAGGGACATGGACCGGTAACAGGCAGGCCAGTTAGCACTGGGCCTTGAAACGGAAGGCCACACCATATGGACCCCAAGGTGTCAATCCCAGGACCTGACAAAAAGGGTTACTCATGTTCCCCTCCTTGGAGAAGGCAGAGGGACAGAGGCTCTGCTTTGTATCGCTTTTGTATCTAAGTGATTCGAGTGGAAACACAATGTGGAACTCCACAGTCATTTGAACCAACACCCACATGCCCTGCTGACGCTGAGCACTGCTGTGGACAGTGAATGGTTAAAGCGGAAAACGGGCTGGGAGCTCAGGCGTCACTGAAGCAGAGTTGCCACATCCCCAACAAGGGACAAGGCCAAACCACCAGGCAGGGGGGCTGGAGGGCGAAGGCCACCTGGAAACTCTGCTGGCTGGAATCGAACAAGTATCATTCCTTCCTTGTGGTAGACAATCAGGGGATCCAGGGCTGCAGGTGCCCAAGAAAAGTGTTGCCCGGTTGGGGGTGAAGACAGGGACAAAGTGAGCCAGGAACCAAAGGGAATTAATTGCTCTGTCTGGCTGGAAAGGGAGGCACCGACTACCACAGATCATTTTTTCCTTCTATTCTGGCTCCCTAAGAAACTACCCATGCTTTCTGCATCAGGATGAGGGCTGCACCCCAGTTCATCATGCTACCACCCTCTGCTGGGAACTCCACTCTGCTGTCCAGGGAGGGGGTGTCCCCAAGACCCTAAAACTGGCTCATCAGAATGGACACCAACATGTCCAGGAGAGGCTGGGCAGAGGTACCTGACACAGGGCAATGGCCAGGGATACAGCAAAGCCTGCACCTAGAAGTACAGCCAGTCACTCCCACCAGGGTGGCTTGGGACAACTGCCAGCACCTCAGAGCCTCTGTTTCTGCCCCACAGGTGGGAAGATGAGGACCAAGGACCTCACAGGGCCACAGTATGGCTACCACCTGCACTGCACAGTGCCCCCGTCTCAAAGGAAGGAACGGAGGTGCCCCCCCCCCACCGCACACTCCTACATCAGAACATGAGGGACGCTGAATGCTTAGCAGCCACCGTCCAGATAACATCCAGGAATCGAGGCTGTTCCAGGATATCCCACTAGAACTTATAACACAACTACTGACTAATGGAAACGCACAAGTTGGCCGTGGGTAACCCACTAATTAACTGAAATCACAACGCTGATCTCAGCAAGATAGGAGAACCAAGAAATCGAACCTGTTCCATCTAGAGAGAG
This sequence comes from Heterocephalus glaber, assembly GCF_000247695.1. Next base: position 23,051,627 of record NW_004624758.1, read on the forward strand.
GCTGCTGGCCGGAATGAACCACCCCCATGGCACAGTGCTCAGAGCTCAATGCCAAGCCAGGCAGCTTTGCCCCTGGAGCCCTGAGCCAGTGACTGACCCCTGGTTACCTCACTCGCAGCTACAGGGGTGCCAGCCTGCACTGCTCCCAGTGCTTACAGCTCAGTCCTGGTGCTCCACCTGGGATCACTCAAGACCAAACCTCCCTTGAAGTGAGCCACGGGCAGACTCTGGAGGCAGATCCAGGCCAGGCTGGTGCAGACCCACACAAGCCCAGGGAAAGGGGTGCTGCAGAGTACAACCCCTGCTGGTAGGCGGCACATGGGCCCAGCTCCTGCTGATGCATTGAGCAGAATGTTAAGTAGTTGAAGGTTCAGTGCCAGGCATCACAGCCCAAATCTATAATTCCAGCACTTGGGAGGCTGAGGCAAGACAACCACTCTGAGTTCGAGGCCAGCCATTGTAGCCCAAACTACAGAGCAAGATGAGAGAGAGAGAGAGAGAGAGAGAGAGAGAGAGAGAGAGAGAGGAAGGAAGGTTCAGACTCTGGCCTTCATTGAGTGTAAAAGCACTTAATGTGCTTGGGGATGACATTCATACATTCATACTATGCAATGAGATGAATGAATGGGCATTTGCCTCTTTGAGAAAAATGCAAAAATCATTCAGCAGTCTGACACCAAAGCCTGGTAAAAGAATAATTTTTAGAATTAAGCTTGTAAATCTGGGTAAATATCCATGTTAACTTTTTAAAACTTTTTTGACGTAAGTTGAGTTGAAATGAAAAATGTTAAAAGTATACCCAAAAAACCTGAGTTTCTGAAGCTTAAGGGAGACAGATATATTTCCCCTAAAAACAGCAGAAAGTCAGCCTAAGAGAATGGAAGAGTCTCTTGCTCAGGGAAGATTCAAATACAAAGCGGAAAGTGACCAGAGCTGGGAAGGAGCTGATCCACAGCACTCACCACCAAGAAAGAACCTGAAGTGAGCTTTACCCGTCGGCAGCCATCTCAGGAATCTTTAGGACCCAACAGTGTGGGCCTAAGGATGAGTTCAAAGACTACACAAAGATGGAAAAACAGGCTGAGTGAGTGACCCTCCCAGTCCTAGCTCCACACGTCCCGTCTTGGATGTTTGTCCTAAAATGGACAGAGTGACACTGATCAGTTTCCACAGAACAAAATGAATGTGGATCAGTCATAGAGGGGAGATGGCCCATACTCATTGAGTTTTGGGAAAAGTGAGAAAGGAAACTGGAACCCCTGTCAGCCCTGGGAAGGACAATCAAGGACACCATATCAAGCCTTGCACCAGTACTGGACAGCAGAGACAGCTGTACTCTGTGCAGGGCTAGCAGAAGACCGGAATCTTTTGTTTCTTTGTTTTTTGCAGTGCCGGGGATGGAACCTAGGGCCTTGCACATGTTAAGCAAGCGCTCTACCACTGAGCTATGTCCCCAGCCCAAGACTAGAACCTTTTCAAGAAAAAGCAGTGGGATGTTCTCAGGGAATAAAATCACATCTACTTTGTTAAAACTGTTACAGAATACAGGCCGGGGATTTAGCTCAGTGGTTTCACCACCTGCTACACAAACGCAAGGACCCGAGTTCGATCCCCCGTACCAAAAAAAAAAAAAAAAAAAACTGTTACAGAATAAAGAGACAAGGGCATGACAGGAAACCTTACATGGAATCCAGTGTTTCAAAGACTACGCTTGTTCATTAATACTCTAGTAGTTCTCACTGGTCAAAGACTTATGTGCCAGTCACCCACTGCGAATTTCACAGGATGCACCTCATTTAGTGCCCTCCAAGTAAACCATGAGATAAGCACCACTACCATCCCCATCTTACAAATAAGCAAATAGTGGGCCGGGGATTTAGCTCAGTGGTTTCTGCCGCCTGCTGCCCAAGCGCAAGGACCCGAGTTCGATCCCCAGTACCAAAAACAAAAAAAAACAAACAAATAAGCAAACAGAGACTCAAGGAAGTTGAGTAATTGTCCAAAGCCACAGAGATAGAAAGTGATGGAACTCAGATTCGAACTCCGATGTGTCTGATCCCACAGTTATGTGCTCTGCCCAGTACAGCCAGGGAAATCAAGGCTGTCACCAGGCTGGACTGCATGACCTCGTAAGGGTCCCTGTTACCAAAACACTGAGTCCAGGAAAGGTTCATGTGGCAGGCACTGGTGGTTGTGGCACGAAAGGGGAAATGAGACAGTACTAAGCCTGGGGATCCCCGGTACCTGGGGCTACAGCCATTATTTCACCCCTTATACGTGTCCCAAAGAGCACACAGTGAAACCATGTGAGTCGCCAATGAGCCTTCCCCATAAGCTGACCTTGGCAATGTCCACACCACTCTGTGACTCACTTTCCTTGCATGTAAAATGATAAAAATATTGGTTCCTCTCCCAAAGGGCAGCTCAAGGCTTTAGTGAGGCAAAGACTTTTTTTTTTAAGTGCCCTGGTTTTAAAGAGTCATCAAGCTTCTCTTTCTAGAGATGCCAATCATCCAGATCGGAGAGAGGAAGTAGAAGGAAAGAAAGTAATGAAAAAATCCACATCGGACACGGAACAGAGTTCAGGATAAATATTAGCCTAAAACAACAGACACCAAAGCCCAGCTAGTGATGAAAAAACAAAGCTATGGGTGAATTACAGGGAAGAGCTTGCACAGATGTTGGGAGGCATAGCGCATGTTCAGATCCAAGGAAAGAGGGCTTTTCGAGAGCTCTGTGGTGACATCAGACCCAGTCCGGAGACCTCTGGGTCACGGTGGGTCACCGTGGGTCAGGTGCCCACTCTGATCGCAAAGGCCGAAAAGAAAACAAAAGACATTTCACCCAGCACTGCTGCAAAAGTAAAAAACCCACAAACAAACACATTGCCCAGCCCCCTACAAAATCAGAAAATCGTCTGCCCTGCCAACAGCAGTCTCTGCCCATCAAGAAAGATGAGCTGCAAAGCCAGAGTTTGGGCACCCTGCACCTGCCGCGTGACAGGAGGGTAAGCTAAGAAGACCTGTCCTTCGGGCCCAGAAGGTCAAGGCCAGGAGGGCCCTGAAAGAAGCTACACAGTGGACAGTGGACGAGAGGATGAGAGGAGGGAACGCTGACTCGGCTGCCAAATCCTGAAAGGAGAGAGGGAGGCCCTGCTAACACTTGCAGGACTCCGGAGGAGGAGCTGCCTGCAAACCCCAAAGAAGGCAATGGAAATGAATGCAAAATCGGGCTCTCCTGGGTCAGAACCAGAGCTGTTTCCCTGCCGTCTGCATAAGGACCTGAAAGCCTAGAATGTACAATCATTAAGGCCACAGAGGGCTCTGCTTCCTCCTAGCTAGGGAACAAGTGGCACCAACACACAGCCAGCCCCACGGCTATGTTCAACCCGGCTGGAGTTGAAGCCTCCCTGGCCACACTGGCCCAAAGCATGGTTAACCTGCATGCTTCCCGGGAGTTGTTCGAACACTGAAGACCGCCAGGAGTGAACAGAACAGAGAGGCGCAAGCCATTCTCCCCTCATTAACACAGCAGGGCTCTAGGGCTCTGAAACAACACTGAAGTCCTTCCCAATGCCTCCCCTTGGGCTCAAGTGTTTAAGAGACACTTTGTATTCTAAAAATGGCAAGGAGAAGACCTGCAGGTGGAGAGTGAAGTGGGTTTAGAATTTACCATTCAGAGTCCTCCATGGGCTGCTCATGCATCCTGCACCTCTTTCGGGCAGAAGTGTTATTACGCCAAAGTCCTGGAGGCAAGGAGGGACCAGACATAATTAACTACAGGACCCAGAAGAGGACTTTCCATCCCCAGCCCTTCTCGATAACCAGCACTAACCTGCAGGGACCGAGGAGGGGGCGCGGACGAGGGCAGGCACCTCACACTAAATCCTAGTCTTCAGTGACCAGATGAGTGAGCACAGCCCGATCACTTACAGTAACTCTAAGCAAAGAAGGGAGCCTAGAGTGTATCTCCATCAGAACATCCAGTTAAAGAGCCCTGCTACCCAGCCATTCCACCTTCTCAGTACCTACCAGGAGAAACCTCCCAAGTGCTGAGGCTCCGAGTGCAGTAAGGTCTCTTAGAACCGCATTTGTAACAGAAAAGGATCAGAAGTAACTGTGTCCATCAATGAGGGAAAGGTGAAGTAACTGTTTAGCCTTCTAATTCTCAGGAAGAGCAGGTAGGAACTAACGAGATCAATAAGATCAGGGCTGGGGATTTAGCTCAGTGGTTCCGACGCCTGCCTCACAAGAGTAAGGTCCCGAGTTCGATCCCTGGTACCAAAAGATCTATGAACACTGAGAAAAAGATACCCTGGCCAGGTGTGGTTGTACACCAGGAGGCTGGGGCAGGAGGACTGCTGTGACTTCAAGGCCAGACTGAGCTATATAGCGAGAGCTTGTCTCAAAAAATAAAAAAATTTAAAAAAGATATCCTGAGGTATATGTCTATATCCTGACTTTTATAAGTCCCAGAGGCACAGATATAAGTATGCAAAGCATTTGAAGAATACCAACAACCCCAGGATAGTGGTTTACTTCTGCGGAAAGGACTGGGATTAAGAGTGGTTGTCAGAGAAGATTTTTTTGCTTGCTCTGAAAGATTTCGGTTTTTTTCCCCTACAGAGAATGTGTTCATGTATTACTTACATAATGAATCATTTATCATCATTTATTAATTATAAGTGAATCATTTATTATAATAATCATTTATTCATTTTGTTTTTTAAAAAATAAATAGACCCTGCTCAATACATTTCAATAATGAGTTTAGGAGCAATCTTCTACTCGAATCTGCCTGGAGTTTGCTGCGAGACAACTCAGCAAGGCAGATCTGGCTCGGATTTCCCAGCCAGCTGCAGGCTTTGCAGCACAGATCTCATTTCAGTTTTACAAGTGCAACTCTGTAACTCTGTGGACTGTTAAATTTATCTGCCAGTTTTAGGAAAGGGGGGGGCCAGAAAGAGAAAGTATGTCCCAAGGACTTCTGGTAATCCAAGGGGATGTCCTCGGAGCAATTCCAGTTCTTCCAAGCCAGCAGTGCAGCCCTCCACACAGCGCACAAACACACACACACACAGGCACACAGCCATGCACACACGCACGCACGAGTCAGGCAGCTGTGCCCAGCCACACCTCCTCCTGGTGAGGACAAGCAGACTGTGCCGTCCACTCTTCTGTCTGGCAATCGGGATTTCCAACATCAGTCTGGATCCCTTGGGCAAATGAAAAGGAAGGATCTGAACATCTCATTAAACAAACATTAAAATATTATTATTTACTTACTGGGGCCACCCAGCCACATAGGATACTGCTTTACTTATTAATTAATTAATTTACTGTCTTACTTATTGTGGTGTTGGGGATGGAACCCCAGGGCCTCATGCATCCTAGGCAGGTGTGCACCACTGAGCTACACCCCCAGCTCTGGATACTGATTTTCAACACATACACACTAGCATCTCTTCAAAGCACTACTTACTGAGCCCTTAGAAAAACACATTTAGAATATTAAGAACCAGCAAGGCAAAACTAACCTCCAGTGATAGAAATCAGATTTATGGTACTTCCACTTGTGGTAAGGATTACTTGGAAATGGTCACAAGGAACATTTGGGGTGTTGAGTATGTTTTGTCTCCATATGCATTTGTCAAAACTGATTAAATGGCACACTTAAGATCTGAGCATTCCACTATGTGTAAAGTATGCCTCAATTAAAAAAAAAGAAAAGAAGAAAAGCCTACTCCAACACAGTTCCTCTTCCACCTGCAGCAGAACTCTGATCCATCCATCTGGACCCTGGAAGCCTCCGTTGCGCATGAGTAGCATGGTGACAGTCACCATAAAAATAGATCACAAGATTTAAATGGATGGAGAACACATGAATTTAAGAAAAGAACACAGAGAGCAATTTGTTTCACAACAGAATAAAAAGAAAAGGAGGAGAGTAGGTTTTAATTCCTCAGCCACTGTATGCGGCTGTTCTAAGAGTTTTATGGCTCAAAAGGATAGGAAAAGCAGGAAGCTATTATTTCTTACTGTATTTGTTTTAAAGTTCAGGCTGGGCGTGGTGGTGCCTATGTGTAATTCCCACACTCTGGGAGGCTGAGACAGGAGGATCAAGTTCTGGCCCAGCCTGAACAACTTAGTAATGTACTGAGACCCTGTCTCAAAATACAAAGGGCTCAGAATGTAGCTTAGTGCAAAGGTTCTGGGTTTAATCCCTAGTACTGAAAGAAAAAAAAATAAAAAAGGCTATCAGTCTAACTTTTCCCCACACCCAGGAAAATGGTTCATGGCAGTTCAGCAAGCACCATCGATGTGACAGACTCCACGCAAGGACCAAATGATGTGGACACAAAGACGACGCGGGCCACTGCCAACAAGTGTGTAAAGACCTTCTGACCTACATCTAAAAGCTAGCATGCCTTGACTCAGAGAAGACAGAGCATTTTTCTTCCCAACTACCGATTTCTCCAGTGCCAGAAGAGGAACACAAAGCTCATGGAGTCAGAAATCATCCTGTGATAATCTCCAAACCTGAGAGGAACCTCTCTCCTCTCCACAGAGCTCGCTAAGAAACTCATGCTCTGCAACTTAGCCCAAGCAGAGTCCCTAACGACAACAAAAGTAACTCCAAGACGTCAGGAAGCAGGATCTGCTCCATATTTTCTTCCAGCTTTGACAAGTCACATAGTAACTGACCTTGAGAACTGGAAGAGACTTTGGAGTTCAGCCTAATTCCTGCTCTTCTCTTCTGCAGCGTCCCTGATCAATGGCGTTCAGCATTGTTTGAATACCTCCAACAACGGGAAGCCCACTACTTCACGGGCAGACGTGTCCACTGCTGGGCAGATCTGCCAAATAGAAAATCCCTTTGCAAGCTGAAATGAAATTTGCCAACCCAGTCTTTATGGTTAAAGGATACTTTAAAGTCCTTCAACATCAGGGCAACCATTCTACAGATGAAGAATGGGAAGCTACAGAAGATAAAGCAACTGCTTCATCCACAGGTCATAGTCCAACACCAAGAGTAAGACTGAATGTGTGTGCTCTTTCCTACACCCGATGACCATGAAAACACTTCTACTGGGTACCCCCTCCATAAGTGTACTCCAGCCATTCCTGATCCTATATCACCCTAGTCTACCTTAGTGGATCAAGTCTTGATGCTCATGTTCCTTTTAAATCATGGTGCCCCAGTGGTCCAAAGGTCACATGGTCAAGGTCATCAAGAGTAGATCCTTTGATTCTCAACTGGACTTGATTTTTTTTTGAAAGCTTCATCTCACTGAAGACTCACACTGAACTCATGAACAATGGGGGAAAAAAAAATAAGACTTTCTGCCACATGGCCTGGCCTTCCACAGTGGGCCTGCACCAACCGAAAGAAGGGCCTGAGTCTTATTTTGTGGCTGCAGTGCCTAAGCCGGGACTTGAGCCAAGGCAGGTAAGTACTCAACATTAGTCACTGCGTGAATCATCTATCCCAGCCTGTCCTTGAGCAATAAGATGTGTTTAAAGTAGCAGTCTTTTCCCCCACTGGAAAATAATAAATTTATAGCATGAAAAAGAGAGAGTCACTCAGCTCAAGCCATGGAAAAGCAACTTAGTTTTAGTGTTATCAGTATGTTTCCTTCCAGTCATTTTCTATGCACATTTTTTAAACATTTGGAATGCTACTGTAGAAGAACTGTAACTTTTAACAGAAATAGTCTTCCTTATTTTTTAAATTGCTCCTAAATATTACTTTGTGTAACTTCACAACATTCCACTATAAATGAAACTTCGTAACATTCCACTATAAAGACACATCCATCGGAATTCACCTATCCAGTAACTCCAGCCCGCACCATTGGATATTGAGATTTTTACCAGTTTTTCACTAGAGTTTTTCAAAATTCTGAATGATCTGTGCATACAACATCATGTATATTTTGGATATGATCTCACCTATATGCCTGAAAAAGGATTATTAGACTTGTTAGACTGTATGAACATCTTGATATATCACAGTTCAAAACTATAAAACTAAACCACACTTTACATCTATTCCTCATGGAAATTGGGGAGGGGAGGGCTGTGAGCTACATCCCAAGCTACCCCTACTTATTTATTTAGAGACAGCGTCTCACTAAGTTGCCCAGGCTGGACTCGAACTTGCAATCCTCCTGCCTCTGCCTCCCAATTAGCTGAGATTACAGGTGTGGGCCACCATACCCGGCTTCTTTTTGTTTTTAATTTGAGGTCCTCATTCTAGATGTCTTTGGTTTATCTACTAAGCAATCCTTTTCATCTCCGTGCCACCAACAAATCAGAAAAACAAACCTTCTACATCCTCAACCACACTAACCCTAACCCAAGCCAGGAACAGAGCCCTGTGGCACTCACTCTCTGACCTCCTTCCAGGCTTTGTGCCAGTAATTAAGAGCGTTTGCATAGGATTCTCAAATTAAATTAATAACACCACCCAGCCCATATTTTACTACTTATGATTTAATATGGGCAATCATGTCTTAAGAAGCTGTGAAATACTTCACTAAAGCCAAACATACCAGCACTGCCACATCATTCTCCTGGTTTAGTAAGCAAACCATCACATAAAACAGGAAATGGATTTAATTTGATATGATTCAGCTGACTTCTGGTTACCCTTGCATCCTATGGCCACATGTTTTTAAGAAAAATGTGTATCAACTTTAACTTTAACCTTTTTATAATGTTATAAAAAACAATACAGTGGACCCTCAAGTTATGACTGGCCTGACCTACAAACAACTTGGGTTACAACTGGAATTTTAGTTTTAACTTATGATCAAAGTCTTGCATTATGACCTGAATGCTGGCCACTTGTGCTTCCAGATGGTCTCAGATACAGATTTAACTCTTAAAGAGCTCTAGAAGGAACATTACAACATCCTTTCCTGTGTGGGGTTAACTGGGAAACCCTGAGCCAAAGTCTCTCTAGGGACATTGAGATCTGCCTGTATATAGGAGAGAGACTTCGAAGGCTGTGTAGAGGAGTCTGAGCCTTCAGTTGACCAACTTGAGTTACAACCAGCCCTAATGAATGAATGGAGTTCGTGAGCCAAGGGTGCATTGTACTTTTAAATGAATTTTGTCCTACCTGTAAAAGGCAGGGAGACTACTGGTCAGTCCCTCTCCCGTGCAGCTCACCTGGGAGGAGCTACGCATTGTGGGTTGTTATGGACTCCTGGATAAGCCTGAATGTCCTCGGCCACTGAGACTCGTCACTTCAGCTGGCCCCTACTCTTATGGAGTCATTGGCATTATCACGTGGGCTTGAGCCAGCTATTGTGTGGTCACCATGAACCTCTCGGGATTGGGCAACCAGCCCTCCTGGGGCCACCCGGGGGGAAGGAAACGAGAGAAATGGCTCCCCCTTCTCCTTGTTCTTCCTTTATGGGCTCACAGAACCAAAGCTCCTCAGAACCTAATGTCCCAAGGCAACTATGACTCACATCTCGCCAACCTGCCACCTCAACATCTTCCTCAGAGCTGCCACCAATCTCATCACCTGAGCCAGAAGTGGGAAGCAGGAGAGGACTGAGCAGCACTAGAAATCCGCCTCACTCTCCAGAACACAGGGCAAAGCCCTCTTTGGTACACACCATTCTGATCATCCCTAAAAATACTTCCCAAGTCCCAGCCAGCAGCTCCTCAGAAAGTGTGGCTCACTTGCCTAAAGCAAAGCCATGGCGCTGGGCTCCTCAGATTCCACAGTATCGCACTCCTGCCAGAATCCTCCAGGGGCAGCCCAGGGCCTGTGACAGCAACCGCACATTCTCTGGCCGGGCATCCAAGTCTCTTGAAAACTGAGGGCCGAAAAGCAACCGGACTCAGGCAGCAGAGAACTCCCGGATCGTGACAACTGGGAACTGCAGGCCTGTCTCCTTCTCAGAGGTGACAGCCACCCCTCAGCATGACAGGAGTGCCAGGTCTGACTCTTTTAAAGAGCCTCAAAGGTTTTCTAGACCATTCTCAATTTTTAAAAGCCTTTATGCTATCCACACTATAACAACATATGTAGAGGCCTAAAATATTCTGCACGTCACCCCTTCGCAAGCCCTATGCTTCCTACAACCCTTAACCACCTTTCCAACCCAATTTCTCCCTACTCTGTCACAAGGGTCCTGTGCTCCTCACACTCATGTGAGCGTACTGTGTCTGTTCCTAACTCCAAGCCCTTGCACACTTGCACCTTCTCCCATGCGGCACCTAAGACACCTGAACTGTTCACCCCAGACTTGCTTCTGGCAAAGAGCTTTCCCTAGCCACACCGCACGCCACACGAACCCTCTTCAAACCCTACAGGCATTTGTTTTTCATTTCTGGCATTTAGTCATCTTGCTTTGCTCCTTTATCCAAGTCATACCTTAAATCTCCAACGAGATTAAACACTTTCTATCTCTTGAGCCCTGTGAAGGACATCTCTGCACAGGCAGTTTAATAAATGCTAACTGAATGTGCAAATTCTCTCTGTGCTTCTCAAACTGTTCGTGCACTTTGATCCATTGTTTCATTAGAGGATAACTACATGAACTCGGTGAGAGACAACAGTTGTTTTTGTTTTTGTTTTTAGACAGGATCTCACTGGGCTGCCCAGGCTGGCCTTGAACTTGCAATCTTCCTATCTCAGACTCCTAAGCATACACCACTATGCCCAGCTGACAACAGCACTTTTAATGAAAAATAATAAAATTGGCTGGAGATTTAGCTCAGTGGTCCTGTGCCTGCCTCGCAGCACAAGGTCCTGACTTTGATCCCTGGTACTGCCAAAAAATAATAATAATAATAATAATAATAATAATTAAAAAATTGACAATAAAAACATTAGAGAACATGGCACCAAGCACAGGGAAGTAGTACACCATGAAATTAGATCTTTACATACATGATTGTATGTACTAGGTCATGATGTAGATTTTATTTCTTAATGTAGGTCACGGTCAGAACAGTGCAGAAAACACTGCTCTGGGATGCGTGAGCTCAACCATTGCTCTGCCCAGTTATTTTTCAGGCAGTCAAATACTTGCCATAAAGAAAAAAGTACCTGGGGCCGGGGATTTAGCTCAGTGGTTTCTCCACCTGCTGCACAAGCGCAAGAACTCGAGTTCGAGCCCCAGTACCAAAAGAAAGAAAGAAAAAAGCACCTGATCCACACCCCCTTGGGGCTCCTCCCCCAAGCCCCTTCCCCTCCCAGTTCACGGACCCTGCCCCTCATGGAAACAGGGAGGCTAAGTAACTAATTACATTCTCAGTTCATTCCGCAGCCTCCTGTGATCATCCTTCACATTCAGATGTTGCAAGTTGAGGCTTGGGGAATTTGTTCAGCAAATCACCCTAAGTCTCCCTTGCAACAAGAAAGCAGAATTCAGAGCCCGGGAAGGAGGACCTGCCCCCTTCCGGTGCGCAGGTCACCAGGCGCCTGGGGATGGGCAACCGGACCCGGCTGGGAAGGACAGAGCCCTACAGAAGTCAGTACCCGCCCCACCCCGCCCCAAGTCCCCACCCTCCTTCCTCAGGTCCCCTTGAGGCACCCTCTTCTCCCTGCATGAGTGAAACACTGGGACAAGCCTGAAGATCTTCATGGAGTCCAAAGTTCAACATGCTTCAAAGTCCAACAATATACACCTTTAGCAAATCCTATCCTGCTTCTCTCCAACCTCCAACTGCCCCCTCATACCTAGAAGAATAAATGGCCCCAGTTTCCTAGAAGCCCTGATTCTCCAGAGTTGTTTCTCCAACTTCAGGGTCAAGACCAGGCAGTGTCATGTGAATGGCAACACAAGAGGGAAAAATGACGTGGTGGTGCACGCCAGTAATCCTAGCACAGCCTCAGAAGGCTGAGGCAGGAGGACCCACACCAGTTCAAGGCCAACCTGGGCTCCATAGTGATTTTCAGGCCAGCCTGAACTATGGAACCCTGTCCCCCCTACCACCAAAAAAGGGCAAAATGAAAACCCTCTCAAGGCAGACTCTAAGTTCCACTCACATTCTCAGCTGACTCTCCGACCACGAAGACTCCCCTTCCCCTGAGTGCCTGCCTTCTCTAACACTCTACCCACCGGGGTTCCCACCAAGCTCACAGCAGCAGTTGCTGGCTCCACACCTATACTTCCATATCCTGGCAAACACAGAAACTTCTACACAGCCCAAGTGTCAATTACTTCTCTGCAAAACACACATTTCCGACTTCTCGAGTTACCAACTACAGTGGCTCCAAGGCCCTGGCGTATAATCAATTTCCACAAAGAATTAATTTCCATTCATCTCTTCCACTTCACCCTGCCCCTGTCAACAGATTATTTCAACAGTAATGTCTCTAAAACTCACCCTCTTTTCCACTTCCAATTAAATCCAGTGCGAACTCTGAGCACTCCACAAGTACAACAGCCCATGATCTCCTAAAATTGCTTTCAAAAACCTTTCCAAATACTCCTTCCTTGCAGCACACCACGGCCCCAAAACTTTAATGTCTCCCAGCACACACCAGGTGAAATGCAATTCCCCAGTCTGGTTTTCTAAGGACTCTCACAATTTCAACCATTGTTCCTCTCCTTCTTTACTTCCTACTGTTCAGGAAATAACCAAGACGGCCAGGGCCACGCTCATTCCCACTTTGTTGCACATCTCAAGGGTCTCATCTTCCACGAGCTCCGTTCTCTGAGCTCCAACAGCACCGATGTCTACACCTCCCCGGTGCCCTATCTGGAGGCACGGGGGCCTTATTTCACATGCGCCTGTCTTCCTGTGTCCTGCATGAGATGACGAGTCCCCAAGGGAATCATTTTGGGTATCTTTTGTGTTTTGTTTTGTCTTGTTTCGCAGTGCTCGGGATCAAATCCAGGCTTTGCACATGCTAGGCAAGTGTGCACCACTGCGCTACATCCCTTTCGTACCCTTCCTCGCTGCTGACCGCTTCGCTGATCCTCCTTTTGCAGCCCTTGCCACCTGTTACTTCTGTTGACTTTGGGTCCTGCCACGGAGTTCCTCTCCATATGTGTACATTATTTCCAATCCACTACACAGAGCCCCTTCACCAACTCCAACTTTTCCTTTATCTGCTATGGCCTCTGGCTCCCACTTACTCGGGCAGCTCTTAAAATCATTTCCACCTAGTGGACAGGCTTCCTGGAGCCTTAGATTTCTTGGGTACCCCTTGACATCTCCCAGCGAACCCGGCATCCTGCTGAGAACACAGCAGCTCCCAGAAGGGCCGGTGGAGGCAAACATAATTGCTCTGCCTCCAGGATCCTCCGGACTAGGACGCTCCCATCTATACAACACCCCAGGAGGGTGTCCCAAGACCTTCAGGACCTGTTGAGCGCTCACTCTGAAACCACCTGTCGCAGTCACACCTTCCTGGAAAGCAGGTGTGAAGAAAGCAGTGAAGGCCTGCAGACACCCCCAGCGCCTAGCAGGACGCAGGCCCGAGGGAGCCCTACAGAGCCCCAGAAGGGGCCGGGGCGCCCGCAAACAGGAGGCGTGGCGGTGCCCACCGCCTGGCAGGTGGGCTTCTTTAGATCTCTCAGCCGGCTCCAGTGGAAGGCACAGATCTGAACTCCGAGGCAGGGAAGGAAACGCTGCCTCTGAAATTGTCTGCACGTGCCAAACTCCCCGTCCAGGCCCCACCCGGGCACCCCCGAAGCCCAAAGGGCCACCTCCTGGCAGGGCCGAGCGCACAGGGTGAGGGCAGCCAGGCTGAAGGCACCGGGGCAGAGCAGCGGCCAAAGCGGGCTTGAGAGAGGGTGCAGGGCCAACCCGCGGGTGGAGGGTGTGTCTCGGAGTGGACAGCAGCGCTCCGGGCGTCCGGCCGGAAAGGGTCGGGGAAGGGCTAGGTTCCCGGCCAGGGTCCCTCGGAAGGGCGACTCCGACCCCGCTCAAAGTTGGGAGGGTATCGGAAGGGAGCGCGGGCGCCCGCGCGATAAACAACGCGGCGCGAGAGAGGGCAGGCGGCCACCAGGGCCCCCACCCCGGCCACCCGGCCGGCGCGGGCACCGCCACAGTGGCCCGCGCCCCGCCCGGCCCCGGTCCCGGCCCCGGCCCCG
>NW_004624758.1:23065899-23168951 GCF_000247695.1 Heterocephalus glaber
CTCGCCCTCCCTCCCTCCGCCGGGCTCAGTTCGCGCCCACCTGGCCGGCCTCCCTCCCTCCCCGGCCCACAACGCTCACGTACGCGGCCGCGGCCACAACCCGGCCCGGATCGCGCGCCCGGGAAGGGAGCCGCCGAGCCGCCCGCCCGCCTGGGGAACACGCCCCCGCCGCCGCCCGCGCGCCCGCCCCCGCCCAGCTCCGAGACACGGGACACGCACCCCGCGTAGACAGTCGGCGCTCAATAAGTGCCCGGGCCCTCCGTGCACATGCGCACTTGAACCTGACCGCGTGGTGACCCCCCCCCGCCTCCGCCCCCAAATCGGAACCCGCAGCTGCAGCCCCGAACCAGACTTCAGGGTGTGCTTTTTTTTTTTTAGCTTTTTTTTTTTTCCACTGAGCTGCAAACCCTGCCAAAGTTTCTCGCTGTTGTTTTTCCAGGCCTGGCTCTGGGACAGGCTTCTCAGAGAGAGGCCGAGCTCCCCCCAGGGTGGGAAAGGAAGCCAGAAAACTGTGGGCCGGCGTCGGGAACCAGAGCTTGGCGGGGCCACTGGGACCCTAGGCCTCGGTAGCACTGGACAGGACGGCCGGAGGGAGGAAAACCAACATTTCCATTTGCTTCTGAGTGTTCGCTTGCCCCGCTTTATGACATTTCCCTCGTTTGTAGTCGTAAAGTGAGGCGTTATTTACCGTTTCTGGAATTAGAAGGGAGAAAGTTAACTATTAGCCTTCAACCCTTATGTAAACAATACTGGTTGCTTTTGGCACCGTTAGGCCCTGGCTTTTGGGTAATTTGTAACAAGGAGAATTGAAGCCGTTCCATTGTGTTGCTCTGTGTTTTTTCTAGATAAGACCAGATCCGCAACGGTAGCGCAGGGCCCTATATGTCAGGGCTTACTGTATATATTTATATTAAGCGAATTTAATGAATAGAAGAGTAATCCTCCCCTCGCCAAAAAAAAGTTTTTAAATATTTTCCGATCTAATTTTTGTAAGTGCAATACAATTGCCAGCCTGTTACTTCTCCAGCAGGAGTGAACGGGTGAAGTTTCTGCAGTTGGACAGACCCGCAGGCAAACCTGATTTAACTGCTGACCTGGTTGGGTGACCTTCAGCGGAGTCTTCAAGTCTGGACATCAACTTCTCTATCTGGAAGATGAAATAAAATCGGATAGATACAGGGCCTAGGAAATCAGCGTAAATAGTATTTCCCTTCTCTTGTGTCTCACATATGCTAAATAAGAAAATTAACCGGAGCTAAAATTCCTACAGGGTGCTGGTTTTCAACTGGGGCGATTTTGTTCTCAGGGTACACTTAGCAATGTCTGAGGACGTTTTTGCTTCCTACTGAACCCAAGATGCTGCTAAACTTCCTTCAAGAAAGACTTCCCCCAAGACTGCCTGCCGGTGCAGGCAGAGTTACCTGGTCTAAAATGCCAGTAGTGCCCCTTGTTGTCTTGCTGAAGCAGGACTCCATCTGTTTTACGTTAAGAGGAACAAGGTGTAGGATCACAGTCATTACATTAATGCACAAAGCCCCCTTTTCAAGAAGTGGCAGGTTGCAATTTTATATTTTATTATTAAAGGAATAAATCCAGTCCATACACAGTTTTGTGTCCTTATTTCCATTTGTTCTCAAACACTTCTGCCTAGTGCCTGCCCTAAGGATCACCCAGCCACCCTGGAGGTGAATTAATGTCCCTGCAACAATTAAGGAATAATACAGAATAACATATAATTAAGCTTTAATTGCACCACCCAGATTAAGGTGGCTCTGAGAGAAGGGAAATGAGCCCCTGCAGCAAAGCCCGGGGCTTGCCTGTGGGCTGAGATGTTCAAGAAATGTTTGCTGAATGAAATGAAATGGAGAAAGTTTCTGACTTTAAGTACAGCTCCAGCTCAACTACTTTACAGGATATAAATCCCTTGATTTTCTAAATGGATGTTGGTGTCTGGCTGTGAATTTATTTTTCTTAAAACATCTACCCAGTCCAAATTTTTAACCAAACCTATACGTTTTCTAAAATGACTAATACAACCAAAATGCTTGTTCATTTGACAAATACATGTGTGCCTGCTGTGTGCCGAATGAGCCCAAATCCTCTCCAAGTTCAAACAGAACCCGTAGCTTGCTCAGTCTGAGATAGTGTCCTGGCAACAGACGCCATCCAAGGCGTGCGCTCTCCGGCAAATGTTGGATGCAAATCCCTCTCCTGCAGGTAGGTACTTGCACATGGTGCATTCCAGAGTTCTGCACATCAACACTGACTCGGGAAGAACATCCCGCCGCACACATCAGCCGCTAACGTACACACTGCCAGCAATCAGTGACTCGACATGGAAGCCAGGCCCTTCCTGAACACACACTGCCCAGCACACACACTACACCCAGCAAGACAGACTCAGCAAGCTCATCGCTTTTGGCTCCCACTCCCGTCCCTGTTACCTCCCTCCCCCACGACCACAGGGCGCCCTACCTGGGGTCTGTCCCATTTAGAACTATCCCTCAATCCCTCCCCTTGCTTTCTCCTACACATGCCCCCCCATTAAAATCTTGGCATCCTGTGCCTCATTTCCATCAAAGTAATTAGCAATTTGGGGTGTATGGCCACTAGATGAGGTTAAGCGGAACAGACCCAGGCTCTGCCTTCTCTTCCTGCCTTGGATTAGTCACAGCAGTCTGAGACTGCTCCTCCCCTCCGCCCTTCACCTGAGCTGACTCCCTGTGCTCCCACCCTGACGTCTCTCCTAGAACACGCCCCCCACCCACCCTCTCACTCCTTTACCCAGCTCCCCCACTCACCCTTAAGGCGAAGCCTATGTGACATGTTCTTAGGGAAGCCCTCTCTGATCCCAAGACAGATTGACATGCTCCTCCTTTGTGTCCAACAGCACCAAAACTTACCCTGTGTCACTCTACTAAAAACTCCATTCTCTTGACCTAATCTCCTACAAAACATTTTATGAAGACAGCGAATGTGGCTTGTTCTCCGTTGTGTGTATACCCAACACAGCCAACTGGAGTGGCATGCACTAGGCACCCAACTGGAATCTGTTAAGAAGTGGGTCTTGGTTGGACCTAAGGACAGAGTAGAGGTATCCACAGTCCTGGCGGTCTCTGACTCAAAGCATTTCCCCAGTGCTCTGTAGCTTCCAGGGCTCCTGAAGACCTCCCATCCATCTCTTGAGAGCAAGGTGGAACTTAAGGATGAATTGAGTCTTTGGATTCCACCAGAGCCTCCACTTATACTTCACCTGGTTTCCTGAACTCCAGGCTTTTACCACCCATGACCTACTTGGTACGTCCACTTGGATATCTAATAAGATCTCAAATGAACCGTGAGCCAGACATAGTGACACATGCCTATAATCTCAGCACTTGGCAGGCTGAGGCGGGAAGATCACAAGTTTGAGGCCAGCCTGGGACCCATAGTGAAACCCTATCTCAAACAAAACAAAAACTACCATCTCCAAATCCATTTCTCATGTCCCTCCAAAATCTGCTCCCTCTCATTCAAGTGAATAGCAATCCCATTCTTGTAGTTGCTTGGAAAACAAAGAAGTTGGAATCGTCTCTTTCATACTCCACAACCCATCAAGAAATTCTGTTGGGTCACCTACGAACTATTTGACTAATGTCCCATCATTCCCTAATTCAGCCACCATCTCTCTTACCTGGACTTCTGTAATAGGCTTGACACTTCAGCAGCCTCAGCAGTCCTGGTAAAGCCTACGTTAGACCATATTGCTCTTCTGCTCAACACCTCCAATGGCTTCCCATCTACTTGATTTGGGTCCACACAACTCTCTGACCCCTCCACCTACCACTCCTCCCCGGCCCCCTCAGCTCCAGCCTCATCATCCCCTTGCTGATCCACAGACCCACTCCCACCTCTGTCTTCCAAGACTGTTCCTTGGGCTAGAACGATCTCCCTTCACCAAACTACAAGACTTCCTCCAGCAACCAGTTCGGGTCCATACTCAAATGCACCTATGAGAGACACACTTCCTGTCCAGTAGATCTAAAGTAGCATCACCCAGCCACACCTTCACTCTGCCTTATTTCTCTTCCTTGCGCTTAACACCACTTGACAGTCTCTCCATTCACTTGGCTGTAGGTTCAATGAGAACAGGGACTTAGTTGTTGCTTACTGTTGTATCTTCAGCTTCTAGAACATTATCTAGCTGCTAGCATATAGTAGGCAGTGAATAACCATGAATCAAGGGCTAATTAGAGAATTGTCTTAGTCACTTTCTTTTTCCCTGGGTCAAAATACCCAACACCCACAATTTAAAGAATGAAAAATTTATTTTGGCTCACAGTTTGTAGGGTTTCACTCCACAGTCAGCCTACTCCAAGGCAGAAAAGCATGGTGGAAGGACCTGGGCAGAGGAGGGCTGCTCACCTCTTGGGATCCAGGAAGCAGAGAGTCAGGGGAGGGGCTGGAGAGGGAGAGACACCCTTCCAGACCATGCCCCCAGTGACCTGAGCTCCTAACAGCAAGTCAGCTATAAGCCCTTATAATCCAATCCCCTTCTAAAAGCCCTGCCTATAGTCACATGAAGCTCTTGGAGGACATCCAACGACAATCAAAAAGTCACCCATGAGCCAGGTTCCTAGCCCCTCCAGAGCTTAGCTGCCCTAAAGTCGGGCATCAGGGTATCATGTCCCCTTTGATGGTCACCCTCTTTTTCATTCACTTGGAGTAGGGGCCACTGTTACTTCTGTGACATAAAGTTTTAAACGTGGCATGGTTTCGCCACGTGCTGTGCAAATGCAAGGACCTGAGTTCGATCCCCGGTACCAAAAATAAATACATAAATAAAGTTTTAAAAGTGGCTTCCTTGCCAGAATCTCAATCCAGGCTGTGAATTTCAAACGATGCTACTAATTTGATACGTATGGCATATTTTGTCCATTTTCTTTCTGGTTGAATCACAGTATATTTCAGTAGACAAAAGCAGGCCCAGCACCCACTTGAACCATTTTCATTCTGAGACACACAAGAGCCAGGAATTCTAAAGAGAAAGTGATCGCCAGTGTGCCTAGGCCCAATGGCCTCTTCACCCAGATCTATTCAATCTGTATGGCTTTCCTGGGCTACAAGAGCTTTGCCTTGCATTGAAGGGAAAGGATCAATCAGTTGCAAGAAGGTTGTTCAAGGGCAGGGATTTAGCTCAGTGGTTCCACTGCCTGCCTCA
This sequence comes from Heterocephalus glaber, assembly GCF_000247695.1. Next base: position 23,071,100 of record NW_004624758.1, read on the forward strand.
CAAGCACAAGGACCCCAGTTCGATCCCTGGTACCAAAAAAAAAAAGAAGGTTGTTCAAAGCCTAAGTATCTCCCTGAAAATTCCTGCTTACACAGTGACTGGTTCACACAAACAAGGTCCCACCCACGTAGATAGCCACAGATACATCCCAGTGCATAAACTCCCAGATCGGTGCCTACTTCCTCCTAACTTCTCTTCTTTCAGACTAGATCTCACTATGTCGCCCAGGCTGGCCTTGAACTCTGGGTTTTTTTGTTTTGTTTTGTTTTGTTTGGTACCGGGGATTGAACTCAGGTCCTTGCACTTGCAAGGCAGGCAGTGGAACCACTGAGCTAAATCCCTGGCCCTGGCATTGAACTCTTGATCCTCGGACCTCAGCCTCCTCAGTGCTGGGATTCTAGGTGCGCACCACCATACCTAGCTCCTCCTAACCTTGAAACTGAATGTCAGTAAGAGCCCATATTTGAAAAAGGAAAAAAATCAAACTTACTTTGGGAACACGGAACATGAGGCCTAATGACTCTGGTTATAAAAGAATGTATAAGCCTGAGCAAGCTCTATGTGAACATCTGGCTTCTTCCTTTTATGCTTCTGTGATTTCTATGACACAGGAAATTCACTTTGGAACAACCCTGTCTGCTTTCTAGTGAATGCCTTAAAAAAAACAGAGATCGAAATTATGTTTATCTCATTGCGAAGGCAGGACGATAGAATCCAGAACAGCACCATTTCGAGGGGGAATCTACTGTGGCTTCATCCTACATTGTGCCCCTGGGGCGGTGCTAGTCACTGAGCCCAGAGGGGTGGAGGACCAAGGACAAGATTTCTGCACAGGCTTAAGGCTATCTGGACATGGCTTTTCCTCCAAAGCACCCAGATACAGGAAAATCTCATGCAGTGAAAATACCAGTTCACCTCAACTCCACAAATAGTGTGGGGGTGGCTCCCAACCGCACGTGGGCCCTCTCCATGAGGCTTCCACTTCAGAACCCCTGAGCGTAGAATCTCCCCACAGAGGGTCGATTACATGGGTTAAGGGACATGGCTTTTCCTACCCACAAGAGAAGTAACTCCGAGCTCCTTAGAATTAACAACATAAAACAAGGTGGTGCTAGCATTTGGATATGGTTTATCTCCTGAGCCTCCTGGCTTGGTCCCCAGGGCAGCAGTATTGAGGTGACAGAACCTTTAAGAGACATGACCTACGGGAGTTGGTTAAGTCACTGGGGCAGCCCCCTCAGGCAGGATGAGTGTTGGCCTCACGGTGAGTTCATTTTCATTTTCACAAGCGTGAGTTGTCACAGAAGCACAAGCCTGGCCCCTGAGTCCCTCTGGCTTTCTGTCTGCATCATCACATGTTCCTGTCATTGCGATGCCACTGCTGTAAGGCCCTCACTAAGGCTGAAGCAATGGTGCTGCCTGATCTTAGACTTTCAATTTCCAACTGTAAACTAAATAAATTTTTTTTTTTTTTTTTTTGAGACAGGGTCTCACTGTGTACTTCAGGCTGGCCTCGAACTCACTATGTAACCCAGGCTGGCCTCCAGTTCACCACAACTATCCTCCTGCCTCAACCTATTGAGTGCTGGGATTATAGGTGTGCACTACCATGCCCAGCTATTTCTTTCTTTCTTTCTTTTTTCTTTCTCTCTCTCTCCCTCTCTTTCTTTCTTTCTTCTTTCTTTCTCCTTTCTTTCTTTCTTTCCTTCTTTCCTTCTTTTATCTGGTACCAGGGATCAAACTCAAGATCTTGTGCTTGTGAGGCAGGCACAGCACCACTAGCTAAATCCCCAGCCCTATCTCTTTCTTTTATTAAGCATCCAGACTCTGGTATTTTGTTATAGCAACTAAAAATGGACTAATATAGTGACAGGAAACAGAATCCCAGACTTAAAAGAGGACAGGGTTGCACCCCAAGGGAAGTCCAAAGGAAGATAACAAACGATATTAGAAAAAAACATATCAGGGACCCCTAAAACAGAAAGAGGGATTGAGCAAAGGCACAACAGCTAGTGAGAGAGGAAGTGGCAGAACAATTTATGTTCTGAATGCCTTCTTTTTGTGTCTTGGGTTCCAATCCACATACAATAGTTATTTTTCTGCACTGTGTTAACTGTCATATGCCTTTGCTCTTTGGGCTCTTCTTACTTTCTGTCCCGTGGCAGCCCTGGGTCTGGCAGTCTTTTCTTTAGTGAACTCACCAGGGTTTCATTTTGGCCAGTGGTTAAAGTGCAGCATCTCTCACACATTCTCCATTGTGCTCAGTGGTCCCGCGTGCATTCTGCCATCTTTGTTCTGCTGCCAAAGGCAACTGCACCTGCCACCACCGAGGCCTCCCAGGGGCCCAAGAGTGAGACAACAGTAAGAGAACCACACACAGTTATTGATCGAGTGTGCAGGGTGATTCCAAGTGCCATGGAACAGCAGAACCAGGAACGCTGGAAATACTAATAACTCCCACATTCTCACCAACCACTGCCCGGGATTTGGACTGATCAATGGAACAACATCTTGACAAATCAAATGAAAAGATTTTTGAAAAGTGCATAAAGCCATAAGCCAATCAGATGCAGCTCCACATAGGAGAGGCTGCTTCCTAGAACATTTTAAATGCTGCCAATCACCATATGGCAATTTCTGCCTCTTCAGAATTGAATGACAGGTGCTGAAGTCCAGATATCTTCCCATATTCACAGTCAGCACAGCCTCTCCTACCTTGCAGAGGTTGGCCTGCATCACCACCTGGCGGGTTACACTTCACAAGACCAGTGTGGGAAGTGTAGAAGCCCAAGAGGTTTAGCATGCAGTGCGGAATCCCCTCTTGAGTTTCAGTATAGACAGTGAGGCCTGAACCTAGATTTTCCTTCTAATTTAATTTTTCCAAGTCTACATAATTTACTGACAAATGTTTCTCCTCTTTTCACAGACCTGCCTAAATTCACTGAAGCAAGGCAAAATGTGCCTTACCTTTGGTTTTTTGGTGTCAAATACCTGCCCAGAAAACCGAGTTTTAATTTGATAAGATATCTAGTCACCATACTGATTCTCTCAACCCATAATTCATCTGGCATGAGACCACATCCTGCTTAAGTAATCCTTAGAATACACTGGAGCAGAAGTTGTATGAATTATTAAAATCCAATCCAATTACTCTTTTGTATTATCCACTCAGGAGCCCTCTGATTTTCCAATGCTTGTCTTAGACATGGCCAAGCTCACAATCTCCTTACTTATAAGCTGTCGATTTACCCAATCCCAACCTTCCCGTTCTCCTAGTATAATTGACTGCCTTCCAAATCACCACAACAAGCTTTCAATGATTCCGCAGGCCAAGAAAATTAGTAGAAATTCATCAGCCAATTCATCTTGAGACAAACACTAAAAGCCGAATGACTGGGAAAGCATCATCATGTTCTCTGGCACCCATGAGCCCCATTTCCAATGAGGCAACCCAGCTCTTGATTCGTGGAAGTGACCACTGTCACTCAGACTTCCTCTATGCATTGGGAAAAGGTGCAGGAACGGGAGGTTCACAGCCCCTTTGGTTGGTTAGAAGGGTTATGGAATGCTGATGGAGATCTGTGGAATGTGGGTGGCATGGCCAGGAGAAAAGCAAACCTAATTCCAAAAAGCCTGATCCTAATGTAAGTCTTGGCCTGTTCTTTCCTCTGCCGTCATGGTGTGTGAGCTTCACTACTTTCCTTGCCATTCTTTCCTCAAGACCTTCAGAATCAAATGATTCCCGGCCAAGAAACAATGGCAAAATCACTCCATTCTGCCAGTGGTTTGGATGAAAATGGAAATAAAGTCAAATACAACTCCAAGAGGAGCACTGGAGAAGAGCCACACCAGGCCTGTGAGGAAGTTCATGTGACCCGGCACAGACATGGAGTCCGTGTTGGGGTCACTGTCATCTCCCCTTATGGAGCTGAAAATGTCCCCACTGTCTGAACAGTGGGAATCTGATTTTTCTTTTTCTATGATCTACACTAGGGGGTTGGCACAGTAATGAATATGTGAAAACTTCTGAAAAAAAAAATGACGTCTCTATTGACATTCTTATGGGAGGAAGCCAAGAACGAATTTCACTGCACAACTCACAACCAAACTTCCAAAAATCCTCTTTCCAGACTCCTCTCCCTCAAATCTTACTTCACAGCCACTATTTCTCTCCCCTTCTCCTCCTCCTCTCTTCTGCAGTCCTCAGCCTCCTTCTCCTCACTTTTCACCTTCTCCCTTCCTCTCTCCCCTTTCTCAAGCAGTGGATTGCAGCCTGTTCCTGACTTCTGCTGACCAACCTTGTCACGGATCTCAGAGATGACTGAGCCAGCCAAAAACCTGCCCCCAGAAGTCAGGCAGGAGACAAGGATTGGAACTACATGTATTTCACATTTTTGTCTTTTCATGCCACCAATATAATACCAGTCTTAATTTCCTTGATGTGTTCCCAAAGAAGATACACAGATCCTCTATAATTATCTCCCCAGACCCTCAGGATGGCCAGAGCTGGCAAAGACTGAAAAAGATCGCCCATCCCTACTCCCTGTGGACCACTGACCACATCTTCTTAGTGACTTACCTACCTGCTCATCACTGGAATTGTTTAGGATAAGAATAATGACCCATCAGGGACTCTCTGTCTCTAAGATTTCATGATTGCAAATATTCCTTCCTCCCTACTCTTTACAATTGAATGTTGTCTTTCTACTTGTAGTCCATATGTCCATCACAAATGAATGGATAAAGAAAATGTGGTATTTATACACAATGGAGTACTACCCTGCCATGAAGAAGGATGAATTTGAGTCATTTGTAGGAAAATGGATGCAACTTGAGACCACAATGTAAAGTGAAATAAAAGAGACCCACAAGCTTAAAAACTGCATTGCACAGTTTCTCTTGTACAAGAAATCCAAAATATAAAGAGCAAAATAAAAGCTAGATGACAGGAAATAGGGAAATAGATCTTTTGCAAATGGGAAAGGAACTAAGAGATGGAGGGAAGTGAAGGGAAGGGAAGAGAAGGGAATGAAAAAAAAACTGAAATGTGTTATGGACCTTTGCCAACTCCCAACCTCCTGAGAAGGAATGCAATCATTATGTACTGCAAACATGTACTCATAAAAAGTAAAAATGGAACAAAAGTGCTCCTTTCATCTTCCCATCCTCCAACTGTAACCAGCAGATAGAACAGTTCTTAGTACCTCTTTCTTTTCTTTGCCCACGTCACCAAAAATCCCAGTAATCTTACCTCAAAAATCTCAGTCTTGCTCTCTTCATGATCTCGGCCATTCTAAGGTTAAATGTTATCTCTCCAGCCTCTAATTTTGGCCTGTGGGATTGTGCCCTGTTTATAACAGCAATAATACTGAAGGAGAATTAGCTATGTTTCTAACCCAAATCCACAGAGCTCACACTTGCTGTGACTCATTTTGGGAAGTGGAACACTTAAGAAGTGATAGTTGTGGCCAGCGCCCAACTTCCATTATTCTCTCAGGGATAAATAAACACTGTGCCAAACTTATTAGTCAGGGTTCTCTTTACACATAAGTAACAGGAACTCAGATTATGCTAGTTTAAGGAGAGAGAGAGAGAGAGAGGGAGAGAGGAAGAGAGACAGAGAGAGACAGAGGGAGAGAGAGAGAACTTGTTGGCTTAAATGGAAAATCCAGAAGCACAACTGGTCAGAGACAGAGCAAGACCCTGGGTTTAAACAAAGTTTACTTTCTGAATCTCCGATTTCTGTTTGCTTCTTCTTAGTCCACTTTCTGCTATTTCCAAAGAGCGCCCCTCCCCCTCCGTAGAAAGGGCGCCTCCTTCGCAGACGAGAAAACGGTCGCTGTCAGCTCCCAGCTATGATGTCCCAATTTTACAAGACCAGCAGAAAACAAACTTTTCTCTCCCAACGATCATATAAAGTTCCAGGGAGAGACTGTAACCGTTTCTGCTTAGTTAAAGGCCCACCTTTCGGACCGCTGCTACCAGAAGGGTAGGATATTATAATTGAGGCCAAATAAAACCGCGGGGATAGAGGCCCGAGGCTCCAGAAGAAGGGACAGTGGACGGAGAAACGCGTGGCGTGTCCCTCACATGTCCCTCGTCCGGAGCTGGAGCTCCGTCCTCTCATCAGCTGGGAGACTTGTGAGCCCAATTCCTCACATGCAAAATGATTACCTGACAGCTACTCCTACTTGTACATGTTTCAGATCACGGACACGGTCTCAGAGGAGGAAGGCGCTGCACGGCGCCCGAAGCCGTCTGTTTTCTGCTAACTAGTCTGCGCGGCGCTTCGTATTTTACAAGAAGCTCTTTGCTCTTGTAAAGAAAACGAAGCTCAAGAGGCTGCGTAGCCTAGATTACAGACTAAAGGGAACTTATTTGTGTAGCTGTAACCACATGCAGACGTGCAAACTGTATGACGAGAGTGCAAATGAATCATTTCCTGGATTAAGGAGAGAGGCAGAGACCCACGGGGGAACAACACGCGTGCAGCGTGCCCTCGCTGAGGCGGCGTCCCCGCGAGCCTCCCGCGCAGCTGCAGGATCCAGGAATTTCAGGCCCGAAAGGAAGGCGAGCGCGCACCCTTCACCAGCCAACGGCAGTGCACGCTGTGTGTTAGAGTCTGCAGGCCAGGGAGGGCAGGGAACCCTGAGCAGCTAGCAAATTTATTTATTTTTTAATTTACAAAAAGGAAAAACAAAACTGTGCAGGGCGGCCTTCGCCAGACCCTTCCCGGAACGCTGCTCCAGTCCTGCTCCCGCGGCTCGTCACTCCGCCCCGCGTTTTCACGCTCTCCCTCCGCTTCCCCCCGGGTTAAGGCTCCCCCGCCAGGAGTAAACAAGCAGCCAGGACCCGCAGCCAGTAGGACCAGCCCCTTCGCTTCGTTTCCTGAGCCAGCCCTAGCAACAGTCCCCGCCCTTCGCTACAGGCCCCGCCCCGTGCGCGTCCGGGTGCCGAGTCTCCGGCCCGCCTCTCGAGCCCCCTCCCTCGGGATCCGCGCCGAGGAATGGTGCGTGGCGGGCACGTGACTCGCGCTACGGGCGGTCGGGGCCTGAGCTAAGGAGGGGAGGGGCGTGGCCTGGCGCACTCGGTGCCTCTGGCCCGGCTGGCCCCGCCCCGCGCCTCCTCAGCCCGCTCTGGGCCTGGCACGGGGCTTCCCCGCCTCTGGGCTGCGGAGGTTTCTTCTCCGAACGCAGGGCCTCGTCCTGAAGTTTCCGGCCTGTGCCCGCTGAACCCTACGTCCTCCTGGCCGGGAAGGAGCATCTCTGCCGCATAACCGCGCGACTTTCCTGCCGCCTGCACGCAGCCGGCCCTGTGCGGGCTGTCAGTCTGTCCTGGTGGAATGGAGCCCTATGCCCCGCTCTGTTTGAGACAGTTTCTTGCTAAGTTGTTCACGCTGGGCTCAAATTTGCAGTCCTCCTGCCTCAGCCTCTCAAGTAACGGGGATTACAACTGCACCACTGTCCCTGGCCCTCTCACCAGGGGCTCCTCTACCCGGAGCCCTTCCTGCGTAGGAGAGTCAGATGACTGACTCCCCTCCTGCTGGCACCCCTGCACCCCACTCTGGGAGATGCCTCTGCCTTCACCCGTGCCAGGGTAGCTCCAGGAAACAGGTCGCCTTGGCCGAGCGCTACAAGAGCAGTGGTTTCGTGTCGCTGTTTCAAGAGGGCTATGCAGTCAGACTGCTGAATTCCAGCCTGGCTCCGCCTACCTGTTATCTTGGGCAAGTCCTTTGACTTCTCTGCTGGATTCCAAGGATGACTTGTAAACCCGAGGAGCGGAGATGTGCAGATTAAAGCGGTGAGTGTAGGTAGTGTTCGGAACAGCACTTGGCACCTAATAAAGCAATCAGACAAGTCACTGGGTGCTGTCACTGTGCTGTTATGTTCTTCCTGATTCACTCACACACACACACACACACACAGTACCCAGGCAAGGCTTGAACACCTGACTTTAAGGTCACCAGAGAGAGTGCTAGAGAGGGAGAGGCCGGAGGGGCCATACCCGAGTTGAGAGCAGCCCGACTTCTAAACCAGGAGTATATGTTGTGTGGCAACCCCAACTGTAGTCATAATGACAGAGCTGTGCGTGGTGGGGTGCTGGGTAGAGCAGGAAAGATGGGGTTCAGAGAATGAAGTCGCCATGGAGCCAAATGGCAGAGTGGCGAGAGCAAGTGGCTGCCACCCAGAATGTTAGAGACATGCTGCCCCTGACCTTTGCCCCTGACTCTGAGCCAGTGCCTTTCTCAAGTGAATGCGCACACTCGGTCCTCCAGTGTGCTCCTGGCTCTACGTGCCATTTGCCTCTCTTCATCCTTTAGCACCCGAAGCGTGCACTGGGTGTAAGTGACCAACAAATATTTGGATATTTGTTAAATGCAATCTTATACACACCATCCTGCACGGCCCGGTGGAGGGAGGATCCTCATCTTAAGGCATTTTAGGGTTTCCCTGTCCAAATGTCTCACTTCAGAGTTAAAGGCGTCCAGAAAAGACACTAATCTGGGTTAAGCAGCAAGTTAGGAAAAAGCCGAGTCTCTGCTTTCAGCCCCATGCTGTTTCCGTGATACCACCCTGAACTTTCAAGGCAGCTGGAAGGAAAAACTCCCTGGACCTTACAGAAAGAAGCAAAGAAGGGAGCCAGTGGTTAAGACCTGGTGCTTGGGACCAACAGTGGCTGGGACAGGAGCTGGGAGGACCTGATTCCCTAGGGGCTGGGGTCAGACAGCAGAAGCGCACCCTGCAAAGGCCTGCAGCCTGAGGGATGAGTAGGATTTGGGACCGAGGAAGGGACGGGTCCTGGGAGCAGAAGTGGCTTTCTGCTGAGGTGTGGCAGTCCTTAGGGGTGGACCAGTTAGACGCTGCCCTGGATCTCAGCGGGACGACAGGTTGGAGGGTTAGGTTGAAGCTGGCACGGGGGAAATGTAAGTGCCAGGAGGAGTTTAGACTTTCTTCTGTGGGAAACGGAGGACCCCTGAAAATAGACTCTGAGTGGGTCGATGAGCCCAGACAGAACACCAGGCCCGGTCTGATTTGCATCTGCGGTAGACGGTTGCTGGCTGTATGTGTGCATCTACCGAGCTCCCCCACACAGGAAACTCCAGGCAGCCGCTCGCATTGCGTGACATGTGCATGGGAGCAGAGAGGTGAGAAGAGGAGCCCAGCGTGCCTGCTGCTGACCAGGCACTGTTGCCTGCAGCACCTCATTTCATCTGCCATTGCCTCGGTGACTCCCAGAGACAGGGGACACTCCCTGATCACAGAGCCAGCGGGTGGTGGCAACAGAATTCAAACCCAGCTTGGACACCAAAGCCCTCCCCTGTCGCTTCCCACAACCTTCGGGGGAGAAGACACAAGAAGAGTTCTGGCTCCCGGCTTCCTTCTCAGACAGGGTCGCATGTTTCCGGAAGGCTCCCTTTCTAGGAGCATTTTACATCCTTGGCTTCCTGTTCTTTAGGAAAAGGAAATCCCATTTTGTGTCTTTGGAGTCAAAGCTGGGTTGGAATTCGCTAGTCTCAGGGGCTAACACGGCTAATGAAGCTGAAGCTCCCGGGTCCTTCACTGACACAGGCCCCTTGAGACAGCTGCCCAGTTTCAAACCCCAGTTTCATGTCGTCCCTGAAGAGGGCTCCACTCAACGCATCATCGTCAGGCCCAGGACCTCCGGCTGCCCCACTCTGATGACTCTGCCAGCTACTCTCCGAGACCACCGAGACCACGCTTCCTCTCCTGAGGAAAACCACCCCACTCTGCTCACAGGCTGAACACCTAGCTGACACACTGTGCCCACATTGCTGAGGCCGAAGTAACTTGAAGAACCGGATCTCGAGGCGCCTTAGGCCTAAGACAAAGGTTCACACAGCCCAGAGGCCAAGAGAAATATCTAGGCAATCTGATTATTTCATAGTTAGGTCCAAAGACCAAAGTGTTCACATTCTAACAATTTTATAGTTCTTTACCAAAGTAACATACATAAATTGGAAGGAATTAATAGTTTTATTTCATTTTTCACTGAGTGCTCTTGCTTTCCAATTGGACCTGTGCACCTGAAGACTGCACAACTTCCCAAACCTTAGGATCTGATTGCAACCACCACCCTCATTTCCTGTTGCCCATCAGTTTTCGTATGGTTTTTGCATTTAGAGCAGGGGTTGAGACAGAGTCTTACTATGTAGTTCAGGCTGGCCTCCAACTTGAGGCTATTCTCCTGCCTCAGCCTCCTGAGTGCTGAGTGTATAGGCGTGCACCAGCACACCTGGTTTAGCTCTTGCTTTTTAACTCAGAATCCACCAAAAACCAACTCTGTAAAGTCACAGTGCCATCAAAGTGAATGGAATGCAATCTACTTCATGCTGTGTGTGACAGATGTCAAGAAATCTGAAACTATTTTGAAGTGCATCTACAAATTAACATCTTAGGGTACCCAGCATACAACTTGGGAAAGATCGACTGAGGGACCTGCTTGGGGCTATTTCCAGAAGCAACCACAGAGCAGTGTGGTTCTCTCCAGTGAAAAGTGAGAGGGGGACCCCCGTAGGTCCCCGCTGCCCAGCCAGCCATGGTGCATACTGAAGGTCTTCCTGGTCTCTGCCCTGTGTGTCCCGTCACCCTCCCCGGCTGGCATTTACATAACATTAATAAGGCCAGGAATAATGGGGGGTTGTGTGGAGCTTGGGCCTGAGTCCCAGACCTGCCACGGGGGAGGTGAAGCGCCTTGGCTGCAGCTCAGCCCAGGATTCCCTCCAACTTGAGACATCTCGGAGCCTAGGCGTCCGGCCACCCTCAGGCTCTCCCCCAAGTGCCTGGGTTTCCAGTGCACCCGATTTAACTCAGCCACTTCAGAGCAGGCAAGAACTGAGTCTTCTGGTGCATGATGGGAAGCTGGGCCAGGCCATCTTTAAACTAAGGGAAAATCCATCTTCACGTCAGGCACTAAAGAGCAACAACCAAACGTTCTATAAAGGAGTGCTTGCAAATGGGGCGGCAGAAATGCTGTTTCTGGGTCTGAATGGAGGTGACTGATGACAATCGATTTGGGAAAATTCATCCAGCTGTACTTTGCTCACATGTATGTCTTGCTGTATGTGTGCTCTACCTTAAGTATTTATTTAGTGTGCAATTTTTGCAATTTTTTTTTTTTTTGGTACTGGGGATCGAACTTGGGACCTTGCGCTTGCAAGGTAGGCACCGGAACTACTGAGCTAAATCCCCGGCCCAACCTTAAGTATTTATTTAGTCATTTTTCTGAGACAAGGTCTCCCTATGTAGTTCCAGCTGGCCTTGAACTCACTATGTATAGCCCAGGCTGGCCCTGAAGTCATGGCAATACCCCTGCCTCAGCCTCTCAAGTGTCAGAATTAGTCATGTGCTACCACGTGCAGCCTGTTTGAATTTTAAAAATTGATTACAGTAAAAGACAGATTGGCATTAATTCCCCTCATACTACTCAAAGTACCCCTCCTCACTTTGAACACACTCCTCCATTGTTCTTGGCAATGTGCCTTTTACTGTAAGAAGTTTTAAAAAAAGTATTCAACCATTCACTGTATTTTTCAGTCACCTCATTGTGCAGTCCCAACCCCAAAATAAATTTTAAATCATTTGAAAAACAAAATAAAGTAAGGCTCCTACCAGCCACAAGGAACCTTTAGGACAGGCCAAAAGGAGCAGGATTGTTCCGTGCATGGCTTCTTTTAGGTGCGTCTTTCCTGCAGGTCCCTCCTTCAGCTCTGTCCCTGTCGAGCTGCAAAGGTCAGAGTGCAGATCCAAGAGAGGTGACAGAGTTCCCACAGGCAAAACCCAACACTGCTCCAGAACTGAGGTCCTCCAAGTGGCTGCCCTGTGTGGCTGGAAGGGTGTCGGGTTGTCTGCGTCTATCTGCTGAGCTGGGGGAGATAGCCCAGGAACTAGAGGCTGCATGTTCCATGAGTCACAGCACAGGTGCTGGATCCCAGCCTTGGTGACACAGCTAGCAGAGTGAGCCGACTGTTTCTTCTGTAAGATGATGAGCAGATAGGGGCCGAGGCCATCCTGGGACAAAAGACAACAGCCTTGAGGATGCCCTTGAGAGGAAAGTTTGCCCAACAAGGAGAGCGTTCTGCAGGAACCTCTGGGGGCCAGAAGCCAGGATGAGGTCGCCAGGCATATACGGGGACAGGACTGACTTTAGGGACGGGGCCAAAGCAGGGGCTCCTCGTGCAGCTCTCGTGGTGAATTCACGGGAGGGCGACTTCGGAGCCAAAGGGGAGAAGTCAGTGCAAAAAGTGGTTGCTGTTGCTATATTTTTTAATCCAAATAGTGCTATGCATCAAGATGGTACACAAGGGCTTAAAATAGAAGAAAAAGTGCAGTTTTGCTTGGATTCGCCCTCTCCCCACAGGAGCAGAGAGGGAGGGAAGTGAAGGAAAACAACCCATGCTCTTGGTTACAGAGCATCAAGAAATCAGACAATTGCCTTCAGGCCTCAGTTTTCTCATCTGTACATCGAGTGCTGTGATGCGTTGCTGTGGCCTAAAGGGTTTTCATGAGCACACAGGGCAAGTCCTCTACTGTGAGGCTAGATCCTCAGCCCTTTTTATTTTATTTGAAGATAGAGCCTAAGTTGCCCGGGCTGGTCTTGTACTTGCAATCCTCCTGCCTGCAGATCTGGATTAGCAGGATACAGGCATGCGCCACCATGCCCACTCAATGTTTTTTCCAGGGCAATGCTGCACGTCCAACGGGGGCATCCCTTCTAGACCCTTCAGACACTCAGGTTTGGAGAATCAATTCTGGAGTGTGATTTGCCAAGGAGCCCTGCTCAAAGAGCCAGCAGCCTGGGGCCAGTATCCCAGGGGATTCTTAACAGGATCATCACTGGGCCTGACGTCTGGGAGCTGCTGTACCTTTTAGCCTGTGAGCGAGCGCCAGGAGGGGACCCAGATCTCTAGACAAGATACTCTGTTCCCTCTTTAAGATCGGATCCAAGATACTGTCTGGGAGCTTGAGGGAACAGATGAGGGGCTGAAAAACCAGAACTGGCCAGAGCTGGCCTTGACGAGATGTCGGAGCAGAAGGCACTGTAATTGCTTTTCTTGTTTAATGAAGGGCGGAAGGGAGAGCAGAGGTTAGGGCCGGAGGAGAGAGAGAGATGGGGTCCCTTACTCCAGGTGGGAGTCTTTCCCTGATCACTACCCTCAGGCCATGCACCCAGGGGAACTGGAAATTTGAATTCCTACAGTTGTTCCTACAACCATGGGAGGGGGAGGAGGGGAGGGAAGGGGATGAAAAACAGGAATGAAGATGTGTTTTGTGCCTGCACCAACTCCACACAAGGAGCACAATCACTATGTACTGCAAACCCGTACTCTTTAAAAAGAATCAAGAACTTTAAAAACACTTGACCCTGCAAAAAAATGAAGATGGTTACATTTGGGTACAGCTGTGCAGTTCTAGCATAGCTCCATTAGACATATTTATAATGCATTTCAGGAAACGAGAAATGTTTATAAGATACTAAGTGTGAAAAGCAAGGCACCAAGTGGTTTGCACAAAATTGTCACGTATGTAGAGACATACAGGAGGCTGGGCATGGTGGCACACGCCTGTGATCCCAGCACTTGGGAGGCTGAGGCAGGAGGATTGGTTCGAGTGTGAGGCCAGCCTGGGCTACCTGGTGAATTTAAAGCCATGGGGGGTGGGGGGTGGGGCAGAAATACACACAGCACCTGAAATGATGGAATTGTGGGTGCTTTGGGAGCGTGTGTGGCCCAGTTAGTCAGACCCCTCCACATCTGCCAGTTTCTACACTGAGCGCCTACTGCTTTGCTTATAGGGTGGTGAGTTCAGGTTGAAGACGATCTGGAATCCCGCTTCCTTCGCAGCTGTCTGTAGCAGGCTCGTTTCCTCCCGGGCCAGCTCTAAAGGGCTCACAGGGCCCGGGGGCGGGCGCAGAGGAGCCGCGGCAGTCCCCGCCCCCTGCAGCGCGCCCGCCAGCTCCCTGCCTGGGCTCTTCCCTCCCGTCCTCTCCCCGCCCCTCCCGTCCCCTCCCCTCCCGTCCCCTCCCGTCCCCTCCCCTCCCCTCCCCTCCCCTCCCTCCTCCCCTGCAGCTCGGCCCGGGGCGGCGGCGGTGCGGACGTGCAGGGCCCCACGGAGGCCGTTGCGTGCGTCGGTGTGGACCAGGGCAGCCTGGCCTCACCCCGGCTCCAGAGCCGCTCCCGACGGCTGCTTTAGTGGCTGGGTCAGGGCTTCTTTGGGTCCCTGCTTCCCCCTTGGCTGGACTGCTCCTGCCTCAGCTTCTTTCCTCCAGGGCCTCCAGTGATGGCCCACGCTAGTAATTCCAGCACTGAGGAGGCTGAGGCAGGAGGATTGCCACGAGTTTGAGGCCAGCCTGGGCTACGTAGTGAGTTCAAAGCCAGCCTACATAGCGCCACCCTGTCTCCAAAAAACAAAACAAAACCAATTTCTTTTCCCCAGCCTAGCCGCCTTTCCAGGGTGCAGTCTGTCCTCCCAAAGGCCTTGAGCCTGTCCTTGGCCTTCGCCTCTAGTCTCCACACCCACCGCACCCACGAGGGCAACAGTCACCTCCGCACCTCCCGCTGCTCTCTGCCAACACCCACCCCAGGCCCAGGTCAAATTGGACCTCCACTTCGCCACAGGACAAGTTACTGCCCCGTCTCCCTGTCACTAGAAACATCCCCAGGAGCAAGGAGAGGTGATTCCCGAGACACCGTCTTGGGTCTGTGAGGTACCTTGCAGGGACCTGTGCAAAACGAAAGTGCCAGTCCTGGGTGGAAAGGAGGCTCTGGATCCCACACAGCAGAGCACTGAGCCAGACCTGCAGCCACCCAGCTGGACCTGGTGCCACGGCCAGCGCCTTGTTCCTTGTCCTGCCTCGAGCCGGTGCCCTGAAGAACAGAACAGCTTCGTCGCAGCTGGTGACTGCAGCCCTTTGCTTGGCCAACTCTGACCACCCCAGCGCTGACCTGGCTGGTCCCTTTCTCCTTCAGACCCCTTCCCTGTGCCCTTCCCACCCGCCATGCATTCCTCTCCCCTTTTTGGTGGCTTCCCTTCCCCCTACTTTCAGCCACACCTGTCTGTGTCCCTGAAGGGGATGTGCTTAGGTTGTGGTCTTTCGGATCCTTGGAGAAACTGCCCCTCCCCCGAGATAGTCACACTATGTAGCCCAGGCTGGCCTCAAACTCCAACTCCCAGAGACCCTTCTGCCCCAGCCTCCCGAATGCTAAGATTATAGGCCTGGGCCTGGTAGCCTTCTCTCTGTTTTCATTTCCTTTAAGCATGTCACACCCCAGCTTTTATGTCCCACCCAGATTTCCAAAGCCTCAGTCTTGCCTTTCTAATTCTTTCTTAGCCTTCCTTGCAACTCTATCAAGTCAGAGCTGGGGTGCATGCCTGCATTTTCTTTATTGTTTTCTGGCGGTGCTAGGGATGGACCCCATCAGCAAATGCTCTGCCTCTGAACCCCAACCCCAGCCCAAATGCATGCTGTTTGCCTTCTTCCTCTCCCTCCCCTCTCCCCCCCATCCTTCCTCTCTCCCTCTTCTTTTTTTTGGGGGGGGGGCTACTGGGAATTGACCCCAGGGCCTTGCACATACTAGGCAAGCACTCTATACTGAGCTATGTACTCAGCTCCCTTTTAAAATTTCACTGTGAGACAAGGTCTTGCTAAGTTGCCCAGGCTGGACTCGAACATACAATCTTCCCGCCTCAGCATCCCGAACACTTTTCTTCCTTTTTGAGCAAAAGGTACTCCGCGCTCAGAACCCTTCTAAGTGCTGGAGGCTGTGCAGTATTTGGGGTGCACGCACACAGCCACCCCACCGGCCAGCGCCTGACAAACCCTCGGGATACATCGGAATCAGATCACGAGTTAGCACCACAGGTCCGAGACAGGACGAACGGACTCGAGGAGAACTGACCTCGGCCTTTGTGTGATCTTAGTCAAAGCTGCTTAACCTGGGCCTAATTGCGAGGAAACACTGGACGAGCCCAAGTTGGGGGTCAGCTTAAACTCCAGTGAGTCTCCAGAAGAGGAAATATGGGTTTTCTCCTCTTTTCTTTTCTTTTCTTTTCTTTTCTTTTCTTTCTTTCTTTCTTTCTTTCTTTCTTTCTTTCTTTCTTTCTTTCTTTCTTTCCTTCTTTCCTTCCTTCCTTCCTTCTTTCTTTCTTTCCTTCTTTCATTGTTGTTTGTCTGTTTTTTGAGACAGGATCTTGCTATGCAGTTCATGCTGGCCTTGAACTTACTCTGTAGCCCAGGCTGGCTTTGAAATCAGGGTGATCTCAGCCTCCTGAGTGCCGGGATTACAAGCATGCACCACCATACTCAGCCATCTTATTCTTTTTTTCTCTTTTTGAGACAGGGTCTCACTTTGTAGTTCAGGCTGGCCTCAAACTCACAGTGATCCTCCTGCCTCAGCCTCCAGAGCCCTGGGATTGCAGGCATGTGCCACCATGCCCGGTGATCTTCTTCTTTACTGTAAGTTTTTTCCTGTGAATTTGAAATTACTTCAGAATAAAAAGAAAATTCACCATCACAACCGCCTTTCCCACACCACCTTTTCCTGTAGGCGCCTGCCTAACTGCTTCGGGTTGGTCTGATTCCCCAGTCCCTACCACCTCAGCACTAAGTCCTGTCTATTAAGTTTTTTTGTAAAATAGCTCTCAGGTTTTACACTGAACCCAACTATTTTTTATGACCCTCCTGACCTCACATAATTGTTTTAAGGAGGATTTGTGAGCAGAATTCAAGTTCCATAAAGGGCTGTATAAACACAGGGCTGCTGATTGCATCTCCAGGGTAGATTAGGCTGTTTGCTTCTGCAATCTCCTCACTGGTCTTTCTGTATCCCGCTGGATGCCACCCAGCCTGTGGTCACCAGAGGCTGTGGCCCAAAAGCCATATTTGTCCTTTAGGGACCTGGCTGCCCACGTCCGTGGCTGGGCTTAATCCACAGGCCCTGGGAGCCAACACTGCACTCCTGAGCCAAGCGAGGCATCCGGCCTCATCCTGCTACCGAATGATCCACTTTCCTCAGCTCCCAGAGGAAAAGCGGTGCGCAATGGAACTTTCTTGGCTTGGAAATGTTCATCTTCCTCTATTTGTTTTTCTATGGTAGTCAAGATCCACGCTTCTGTCTGCTAGCATCAGTAGGCAAGAAAAATGAACGAAGAAGCAGCAAATAAATGATAAAGGCTTGGCGAACCCAGTTCTGGGGCTTGGCTTCTCTCACGGTGCATGGGCTGCTAGTTGTGACTTTTGCAGTGCACATCAATTGGGTGGTTGCTTTCTCCCTTCAGAAGTGTAGCTAGCTTTGGCTGATGGGGTGCATCGCATGGACTTCATCAGGAACCACTTAGGGAAAGCACGTGCTCCTGAACACATACCTGGGCCCTCCATTTAGAGGTTTTTCAACCTCACTGCTTCTCCTTCCTTGGATGTGAAGCTTCATTCTTTAATCTTTTAAAGACCGTTCGTCTCCCTAGACGTCTGCCCTCCTCACTTCTGTCTGCACAGCTCCCTCCGGCCTCTGGATCAATCAATCCCGAGCAAGGCTAAAACTGAAAAGCACGATCACTCTCCTTCCTCTAATTCTGACCACTTACTATTTGCAAGCACCTGGTACTCAGTGAAGCATGGCTTCAGGGATTCTCCGTTTACTTATTAAATGTGTTGAGACCGGGCATGTAGTTCCGGCCGGCCTTGAACTCCAGGTGATCCTCCTGCTTCAGCCTGAGAGGAGGGGATTACCAAAGCAAAGCGGAGACTGGCTGCTCTGGATCAAGGAGAGTAGATGTTGATGAACAGAAGAGAGATACAGGAGTAACCTGCAGGGAAACATGTTGGGGAGATAAGTAGAGGAACAGGGATAACTCAAGTGATGACATTTTTGAGGTGAGTTATAAAGTATGGGATGGCAGTCAGATGTAGTTCGTGCCTGTCATCCCAGCACTCTAGGAGGCTGAGGCAGGAGGATCACAAGTTCTAGCCCAGCCTGGGCAATTAGTGACTTAATGAGACTCTGTCTCAAAATGAAAAAATAATTTTTAAAGGGCTGGGGATGTAACTCCGTGCGAAGGTCTGGGTTCTCATCTCCAGTATTGCAAAAATAAAATAAAATTTTTTAAAAAAAGGTCTAGGACATCAAATGTAAGACACACGAAAAAGATCTAACAGACAAGACAAGGTGGGCAAAAGAGGTCAAATCAGCAGCCTGGGTGTTAGGACAGGAGGCTGAGCAAGGGCCACTCAGCCGACTAGGACCCGCTGTGGTGACTTTCTCAGCCCTCCCAGGCACAGTGGCCAATCGTAAGGCTATAGCTGAAACTGGGCCGAAAGATACATCTCATTTTCTCATGCGTTTTTAATTTTTGTTAGTCCATGTTTACAGCACATAATGGTCACATTCCTCTCATGGAGCTGGTACACACACGTAGCTCAGTCTCAATTCTTTTTACATCCCCTTCCCTCCCTTCTCTCTCCCCTCCCTCTACTATTTGGTCCCATTCTCATTTGCCAAAGATCCATCTCCCTGATTCTGATTGTCTATCTTTTATTTGATTCTCTAACTTCCTTATACTTTGGGTATTTCAACCTCGAGTCTGGTTTATTTCACTTAACATTGTGGCCTCAAGGCGCATCCATTTTCCTAGAGACTACTTACGAATTCAAATTTTCTGTGATCCTACAAGGTGGAAGCGTATTTGTTTCTTTGTTTGTTTTGACAGAGTCTCCTGGGCCTTGAACTCACTATGTAGCCCAGGCTGGCCTCGAACTCGAAGCAATCACACACACACACACACACACACACACACACACACACACACAGCCTCCTGAGGGCTTGGATTACAGGCGTGTACCACCATGCCTGGCTCATATGGTAATTCTATATTTATCATTTAATTAAATTATTTATTTCGTGGTGCTGGGGATCGAACCCAGGGCTGCACACATGCTAGACAAGTGCTCTTACACCCCCAGTCCACTAGGTTTAATTTTGTGAAGGAATTGCCACCAATTCCATAGTTGCTGCTCGATTTTCATGTAGAAGATTAGGGCGGGGCAAACTTGGTAAGAAGAACTGGGCGGAATCTGTCAAAGTCTTGGAGGCCACGTGCACAGAACACAGGACCCAGGTTGGCCCCGCAGCTCCTGGGCAAAGCACATGGAACCAATCAGAAAAGTCCTCTTCACTTCTTCATTTACAGCCGGCAGGAAACCAAGCCGGTCTTCCATAGGGCAGTTTAAACACGGCGCCAGGCCCACTGAGTTTCTGATTGGACAACGTCTCAATGCCTTATTTGCATGAGAAAGAAGCCAGTCCAGGAATTCCAGATCCCAAAGCCCCTTTTCCCTTCTCCTGGTGGCCACTGGGTGTCTGTCCCCGGCCACGCTCTCTCTCTGCAGAGTGTACTTTTTTACCTTCAGTGAGTGTACACCCCGCTACCTTTTCTGCGTCCCATCCAGTTCTCTGCTTAGGACCCCAAGATCCTGGAGAGCTCCCCGGGACCCACCCACCAGCAACAGTTTCTTGTGGAACCCAGCCAGGAGGTGACACCCTTCTGAAGATTTTTTTTTCTTTCTCTTTTTCTCTTTTCGCTTTCCTGTTTGCAGTTCTCATAGTGGTCATGAGCTAGACAGTTAAACCCAGCACAGTATCTGCCACTAACCTGGCCATGGAACGGACCACTTTAGGCTCTGCCAGGTACAAGAAAACTTCCAGCCACTGTGCAGGTTCCCTGCGTGCAAGCTAGAGGTGAATACGTGTCTTCCGCTCCTGTGCTTTTATTCTTCCTGTTACATTATTCGGCTTTCTCATCTTTTGGGGAAAACACTATGCATAACTTGGTCTCCTGCTTAACTAGCCACCTTCCCCCTGGATGACCGTTTATCTCCAGCTGTGCCTAGGGAGCCACTTGCTCCAGGGCCCCACACCCTAGAACCTCAGGGAGCCACCCCAGGTCACCTTCGCACCAGGATTCCAACTGTCCCCCTGGACACCAGGACAGCACACCTCCAAGATAAGAATGACAGTCTCCACTTCCGAGGAACACACAGGCCTCCGCCCTTCCCCCTGAAACCTGGGTGGATGCCTTCCTGGTTCTCCTAACAGAAATCCAGGTAATCTAGAAACATGTGCCTGAGGGCCTGAGCGGAACAAAGGGAAGGGACTAGGAAGGTCAACCCCACCTGAGGTGAGTGTGTGGAAACAGAGCTGGGCATTTTAGTCCATAGATAGCAGACCCGGTCTTTGTACTTGGAACTTTCCAAGATTTTTTTTTTAATACTGAGAAATAGGGTTCTACCTTATTGCCCTAAAAAACCATTACTAAAGCTTGTTATTGTTGGGATAAGTGGGAGGAATCCTTTCTCAGGTAGGAAATGGAGCTGGTGGGGGCTGCACTCTGGTCTTGAAGGAGTCACAATGGGCTGCAGGCTGTGGAGAGGCCTAAGGAGGAAGAAAAGGCACCTGTGAGGTTGAGTTCCATGGGGGACACCCTGGAGCTCCCTGTGTGTTGTCCCTCTGCAGCGATACCCTCAGAAGGACCCCAGGCCTACTCTCTCTCCCCACAGGCCCCGTGACGCCCCGTGACTCACCATGGGAAACACCTGTAGATCCCAGCAACCTCATCTTTAGGTTTAAAAATGGAAACGGTTTGACCTCGGTGATCTGAGAAAAAACAGCTTACCTTCTACTGCACCACTGTTTGGCTCCTCTATTGACTAGGAAGTGGACGGATGGGTACAGGATGGCAGTCTGAACTACAGTGCTCTTTTGCATTGGATCTTTCCTGCAAAAGGCAAGGAAAGTGGACGGAAGTCCCTCTGTCCAGGCTTTCACTGCTCTTTATCCGAAACCATTCCTCTGCAAAGGCCCAGGAGATGCGGTGCTTCGAGAGACCCCTGCAGAAGAGGCCGAGATCGTTGATGATTCCATCCTCGGACCCTGCCTGTCTCTCGGGAACATGGGTCTCCCTCTCGTGTCTAATGAAAACGACCACACTGAGAGGACTCCTCAACTTCCCCCTTGGCATCCTCAGGCGTCACTCAGTGCCACCCTCTCCAAAGGACCCAGAACTCCACCTTCAGTCAGCTCCCAGAGGTGGAAGACTCCCCAGGGCCCTCCTCCTGCTCCTCAGACAGCTGTGAGCCCCGCAGCACACACTCAGAGTGGAGTTTCCCACTCTTGCAACTCACAGCTCTCCTGCCCTCAGAGAGGTCCCAGGAGTAGAGGGGACTGCTCAACTCCAGGCTCCTTTTTCAGTGGCAGGTATCCAAAATACAAAGGACAGTTAGGCCAATTTTCAGAAGATTCTAATAGGTTTGCAGATTAGTTTCAAATCTTTTTTTTTTTAAAGCAAGCTCTGGCAGGTTTTATTAATGAAGAATTTTTAATGGCTTATTTCTCACCAGTCTGTGCTGGCATGCTTCTGGTACGATGATATCAGAATCACCTAGCCTCACCTGGTGGCACACGTCTGCAATCTCAGCTCTTGGGAGGCTGAGGCAGGAGAATTACTGTGACTTCAAGGCCAGCCTGAACTACATAGACTCTGTCTCAAAAAAAAAGAATCACCTGCATCAGTGATCGCCAGTGTGTATACTCTGTAGCATTTTCCACATGTGTGCCCAGTTTAGTATTCCTGGTGATGGAAATTAGTGTTGGCCAACATGGTGTGGCATATTTCAGACTTCCTCAAAGCTGGGCAGTTACTGGGGAGGATGACTAATTTCACTCTGCCCTGTCTGATCATCTTCAGAGTCTGCTTGTCCTCCAGAACGCACTTTCCACTTTTCAAAACAAGTTGGAGCTTGGAGTCCATGGACTCCAGAGACTTTTCAGTCTTCTTTGCAGCCAAAATCTTCTGGCCTTAGGTGTGGGACAGGCCCTCAACAATGAGCAGCCACCAAGATGCCAGGGAGCGAGAAAGCAGTGATTCAAACTTCGACCCTTGCTTTTGACTTCACATAGCAAGATGTCCAACATGTCTTGGCCTCTTGCTGCACCCCAGATGCAAAATGAAGAATCCTAGGAGAGGCTTGGAGATAGGCAGATGAGCAGTATGCTTCGGAAAGAGAAGAGTCACCCCAGAGAACTTACTGTCCCTCCAGCAGAAGCAAACAGGATGGACTAGAAATGAGGTCTAAAATGATGCCTGCTCTTAGCATGGGCATAAAAAGATGCATTAAGAAACCTGTTAATTATGAAAAGGTGAGCGAGGTTACACAAGGCAAAGAGGACAATCCAGCTGTCTTTCATAGTCAACTCGTAGAAGCTTTCCATAAATACACCAACTCAGATCCAACTCCCAAGGAACAAGCACCAATGGGAAAGCATTTCCCATTATCAGTCAGGCCCAGCTGTTTGACACAAATTACAAAAATTTCAGATGGGCCCCGGCCTCCTTTGACACAGTTGCTGAACACAGCCTTTTGCACTGGGATCTGGAGAGGAGGAACCAAGAGCAAAGGCAGGCCAAAATGGTAGCCGTCGAAACTGGCAGTGCCTTAAACACACCCGAGTCATCCAAGGGAAGCCCAGGGCCAATCAAGGAAAGAGGTCCTGTTTTAAATGCAAGGAAACCGGACACTGGGCATGCAGCTGTCCTAGGCCACCCCAGGCCCTGCTCCATGGGCATGTGGCTGATGTGACTGATTTATGGCAGTGGAGGATTGACTGTCCCACTGCTTAAATGGGCACTGGTATTAGACTTCTGCTTTTTATTGGATCCAGAATATGGGTAATCTTGCTAGGGTGGCAGCTCTCAGGCTCTTGGTAGTTTATCTAATGTCCCTTTTCACCATGCTTTCCTTCCCACAGAAAGCATGAAAGTGAAACTTCTTAGAAAACTCCCAACTAAAGGCATGGAAAACCACTGTCTCTAATTGCTGGATCCTTCATAGTCCACCTTTCAAGACTGACCAAGAAATATTCTGACCTGTTCCTTCTCATATTTGGCTTCTGGCTCCCCAACCTGGTAGTGAAATTCATCCACTGAAGGCTTCAAAAGAGCCATCCTGAATGATGATCCAGCTCCCGACGCTGCTGACAAATCCACAGAGCTCTCTCCCATGGGACAGGTAGATCCACAATTCCTGACATGGAGGCTCTAAGTCTTCTCTCATTGTCTGGGACAGGCTCTTTCCAGCCCAGCCAGTGAACCCCAACATCCCAAGGGAGACAGCACAGGCCGCCCAGCAGGTGGGGCCCACACCCCCTTTCAGCAAGAAGCAGCTGCAAGAAGGAAGAGGCCAACACTGCCTCAGTACCCCATAAAGAGCTGTGGGGATTGGGTCTCAGAGGGAATTGAGGTAGGAGATTAGGCCGGGCCAAACTTGGTAAGAAGAACTGGGCGGAATCTGTCAAAGTCTTGGAGGCCACGTGCACAGAACACAGGACCCAGGTTGGCCCCGCAGCTCCTGGGCAAAGCACACGGAACCAATCAGAAAAGTCCTCTTTTCACTTCTTCATTTACAGCCGGCAGGAAACCAAGCCAGTCTTCCATAGGGCAGTTTAAACACGGCGCCAGGCTCACTGAGTTTCTGATTGGACAACCTCTCAATGCCTTATTTGCATGAGGAGGAAGCCAGTCCAGGAGTTCCAGATCCCAAAGCCCCTTTTCCCTTCTGGTGGCCACTGGGTGTCTGTCCCCGGCCGCGCTCTCTCTCTGCAGAGTGTACTTTTTCACCTTCAGTGAGTGTACACCCCGCTACCTTCTCTGTGTCCTGTCCAGTTCTCTGCTCAGGACCCCAAGATCCTGGAGAGCTCCCCGGGACCCATTTGCCATTTCTCCACATCCCTGACAATTTAACTTGTGTGGTTTGTTATTCATCACAGCCATCCTAATAGGTGTAGGGTGATTGTTTACTTTTTTAAATTTATGTTCCTTCCTTAGAATAGGTTTGAATAAATAATAAAAACTTGACAATGTAAGTATTTGCTTTCGCCAGAATCAAAGACGTGAGCTGAATAAGTAAGGGTTTCCCTGCCGAAGTTGGAGTGTAGATTCACACTTCCACTTCCGCAGTCTCTCCTCCGGGGTGGTGAAAACCGAGTTCCGGCGGCCTCGGTGAGTGGGGTTGAGCGCCCCATGCGGAAGGAAGAGGCACAACGCCCACTCAGCGAGGAGGGCAGGCGCGCCCTCCAGTGGCCGTTCCTTGCTGGTGTCGGTGACGAGGAAGCCGGCTGCCAAGTTCACAGTTCCGGTCTTCCGGCGACGTTACCAGGACCGGGAGTTACTGACGAAGGCCAATCCCTATGTTCCGGGTTTGGACCAGCTCCCTGTCCGGGCTCTGTCCTTCCATGTCTGTATGCACTCCGCCTTCTTTTCTGCTAGATCGTGCCTTTCCCATCGCTGGCTTGCTGTAGTTCAAAATTATTTTACTTTAAAAATTTATATCTATTTATGGAGTGCAGTGTGTACTAACACACAGAGCCTGGCATGGTGGTGCGTGCCTGTGATCTCAGCTACTTAGGAGGCTGAGGCAGGAGGATCTTGAATTCGAGGCCAGCACACATATACAATGTATAACGATCAAACCAAAATATTTAGCATTTCCAACTCATTAAATATTTGTCATTTCTCTGTACTAGGAACCTTCCAACTTCCCTCTTCCAGATCTTTATAAAATATATAAAGTATAGTCTCCCTACTGTGCTGCAGTAGACTAGAACTTATTCCTCCTGTCTAACTATGTTCTGTGTGTTTAAATGGAGATCTTGCTATGCTGCCCAGGCTGGCCTCAAACTCAAGATCCTCCCGCCTCAGCCTCCCTCCCGAGTAACGGATTACAGGCACACACCACCGTGCCAGGCTCTGTGTTCTGGTACCTGTTATCCAGCCTCTCTATCCATGCCCTCCCCTTTCCCAGTCTTCAGTGACCTCTGTTCTACTCTCGATGAAATCATCTTTTTAAGCTTCTACAGGTGAGTGAGAACATACAGTATCTGTCTTTCTGTGCCTGGCTTATTTTGACTAACGTAATGTCCTATGGTTCCATCCATATTGTCACACATGACAGGATTCCACTTTGTTGGTGGCTGAATAGTATTCCATTGTGTTTATCCATTCACCCATCAATGAACGCTCATGTCGATCCCATATTTGGCTGTTGTGACTTATGCTGTAGTAAACACAGGGACTCAGACGTCTCTTTGTCGCACTGCTTTCATTTCCTTTCCATTTATCTCTTGAGTTTTATCTCTGAAAACCCCCTCTTTCCTCAACTGGCAGTCACAGGGACATGGTCTCCATAGCGTCCCTCACCCTGATGCCTACAAAGATAATGAGAAAGGTCCCCTGGTAGTAGAGTTTCTGCAGTCAGAGTCAGGACAAGGTACAAAGGCTTCAGAAATTCCCTGAAACCCCTGTTCCTGGAAGACCCAGGGTGACACCCTTGTCCCTTGGTCTGCATCCTTCCTTCCCCCTATGGTGCTCACCCCTCTTTGTAGGGTGTCCCTTCCCAGCCCAGAGCTGAATGAAGTGGCTTTGAAGCATGGCCGAGGTGTGAAGACAGCCAATCAGGAAGAAACTCGAGTCCACTGTGGGAGCTGTGAGGTGGAAAGAGCAAGTTTTTGTTTGTTTATTTTGTTTTGTTTTGGAGACAGGGTCTTGCTATATAGCTCAGGCTGGCCTCGAACTCGTGGTAATCCTCCTGCCTCAGCCTCCTGCTTGCTGGGATCACAGGCGTGCGCCACGATGCCTGGCTCAAAAGAGAGGCTCTTTGGAGTCAAATACATCTGGGTTTCAATCCCAGCTCTGTTTCTTTGTAGCCATAGCCACCTTGACCACATTTTTTATCCCAAATTCTGCATTGTAAGGTGAGAACAATACCTCCCTCATAAGGAAAGTAAATAAGATCAAGTACAAAACAGCTTACGCAGTACCTGGTTTAATGGCTCCCTGGCTCCTTTGCCCCCCAGCACCCCGAACCTCCTGCCCAAGACAGATTTTTAAGACAGTTGCACAATAAGCAACACCCGGGCAGCAGAGAATGGGCACTTTGTTCAGGTGCAGGTGTAGGACTGCGTGGGGAAGCTATTTCCTAACCAGCCTATCTGATTCCTGAGACTTTTTCCAGCTCCTCGAGCCAGAAGTCTGGGAGGGCTTCTCAGTTTCTCTTCTCTCATCCACCGTCTCTCATCTCTAAGTTCTGCTCTTTGTTTGAAGACAGTCCACACCCTTCTGGTTGTTGCCACCCCTTCCTCGACTTCAGTCACCATCATCTCTTCCCTAGAAACGCGCGGCGTCCTCCTGTGGGGCTGACCTCCGGTACTGTCCCCTCTGACTTCCCCAGAAGCGGAGCACCGTCTCAGTGCAAGTCTTAGCAAGTCTCCTCCTGAGTCAAAGCCCTTACTGATCGTTTACCAACCAAGGAGAAGCCTGAACGCCCCAGCATGGCCTCACTTCCTGTGTGGACTCTGCGCTACTTTCCAGCTCGCTCTCTCTCCAGCCCCTCCTCCTCCAGGCTCCGACCCTCGAGGGGCAGTCGCAGTCCCAAGGGTAACTCACCATAGCTGGGGCGCTTCTGGGGCTGGGGTTTCAGTGCTAAACCCCAGCCAGCCCTGGGCAAACCGGAATGCTCCACCTTTCAATCTCTTATTGCATCTCAAGGACGCTCCCCCTCCATACCCCACCTCACTTCCCGTTTGCTAAGTCCGACTCACCTTGGGGTTTCTGCTTGGATGTCGCTCCTGTAACTCAACATGGAGCCGCTCCTGTGTTCCTTCAATGAGCTTCTGTTCCTCACAGCTACCACTGTATTATAGCAACTGCTTTACTTCCCAGACATAATAATCCCATTAAAAAGAGGGACAGGTGTTTCCTTCACACCCACACAGGCCCTCTGATTTAATGGGGTTTTCATCCTTGGTTCAACCAATCAGGAATCAAAAAATTAGAAAAAAAACTAGTTATGTTATTGCTAACATGTGTGATGTAGTTAGGCCTGCATGGTACATCTGTGCTGAGCGGGTAGAGTTTCTTTTCTTGTCATTATTCTCTAAATAGAACAGCAGAAAAACTATTTCCAGAGCATTTACATCATATAAGGGATTCTAAAGTATCAAGAGCTGGGCATGGTAGTGGTGCATATCTGTAATACCAGCAAGCAGGAGGCTGAGGCAGGAGGATTCCCACGAGTTCAAGGCCAACCTGGGCTACATAGTGAGTTTAAGGCCAGCCTAAATTACAGAGCAAGATCCTGTCTCAAAAAAACAAAAAACAAAAAAAGTTATTTAGAAATAATTCAAAGTACACAGAAGGAGCTAGGATGTAGCTCAACAGTACAGCCCAGTGCTTACCACGAAGAGATCTTGAGTTCAATCCCAAGCACCGAAAGAAATAAAAATAAATAAAGTATATGGGAGTATGTCGGTAAGCCATATGCAAATTATTTGCATATAACGGACTTGAGCATCGTTTGATTTTTGGTAGCCATAGTTGTCCTAGAACAAAACACGTTAGATTCTGAGGGATGGCTGTATTCCAGAATCTAGCAGAGTCTGGCACATGGTAGGCACTGTATTTTAAAAGTTTGCTGAATTCATGAATAGCAGTATCTTTTTCAATTATTCCCCAGTTCATGGCACTGTGCCATGACCTATGGACAGGTAAGGGTCACACAGGGAACCATCTGGAAGCCAAGAGTCTATTCCAAAACGTTTGCACAAATGTTTCCCATCTCACAAGCTCTTCCCGGACCTCCCAGCCTTCCTGGGTCTGGGTCCCTTCTGCTGCAAGTCGGACAAGCCTCTCCAGCTGAGGATGGTGGAAATGACCCTGTGAGTCTCCCAAGACTGGAACCTCACGGGGGATTCAGGTTCCACCGGGCTCGCTCCCACTCTGTGAGAGCCCCAGGCCACAAGGACGGGAGCAGACAGCCCACCCACAGCCCTGGCTCAGCGACCGGTAGATGGCGACAGCTTCGGACCACGTCCCTCTGCTATCTTGGAACTGCGTCGTTCCGCCCTCCGAGGAGAGGACCAGAGTGCCTCGTGGGTCTGAGGCGAGATTCCTACAGAGCCTTGCCCAAAACACAGATTCACAGGAAAAATTACCAACTTCTTGCTGCAGCAAGTAAGGTGGGGCTGGCTCGTTCCACAGGAATAGACAAATGTAGCCGAAGACAAGATGCCTCTGCTAGTTCTGGATGAGGCCTTCTTTCTCTTGAAAGTTCACTGGCTTGGAAGTTCTTGTTTTATTCCACAAGGAACCAGGGGCAGACTCCAGTCTGGCCCAAACGTCAGCCCATAATGTGACTGGCTCCTGACGTAATCTAAGGGTAGCCAGGGCCAAAGAGGTACAAACACGTGGAGCTGCAGGCCACCCCAGCTTCTGCATCTGCCCATGGCTCCTGGGGCAGACTGTGCAGCTGGGTCTTCAGGAATAGACACCCTTCCCATTAGCCATCTGCTTTGCCTCGGGAAGGACACAGGTCTCAGTGCAGGGTGACACGTTAGTGCCATGCTGGGTGGTGGCAACAAATCGATTGTAATTTGGTCATGTTTTGCCCCTGCCCATCACTTAGACATCCAAACCACTGTCCTATGTTACACCTCCCCGGGCTACTGTGTTAAACCAGTCAAAATATATACACAGTATTGACGTATAGGAACAGAAGGGTTGGGCATGGTGTGATTGGCAAGCATTTTTCTTCTCCATTATTCTGCTCTCCCTAGGTGAACGAGTACCCCAGAATGGTAACTTCTAGGACATGGCCATGGCTGCAGGGGTAGATCGGTTTAGAGTGCATGACTACTATTTGCAGCTGAGAGACATTTCCTGTTTCTGGTGACTCTGAAGCCCATGTGGATGGAGGGAGGGGTAAGGAAGTGTGGTGGGAGAGCAGGTCTGGTCCCTCGCTGGTGCTCTCAGCTTGACAGTGGGTTCGGTCCTTCACCCCATGACACACATCAGTCTGGTGGCCCTGCTCGGGTGGTTATGGCTCCAGCTGGTTCTGGGACCTCCATTCTCTCCCCTTGGCTGCTTCTGCTGTGGCCCATGTCCGGATGCCTTGCTGTCCCTTCTGGACTCTCCAGAAGCTGCACGTTAGGGACTGGATCGTGTCCCCTGCACACTGCTATGCTGAAGTCCTCACTCCCCAAGTCCCGGGGGGCACTGTGTTTGAGAGGGGCCTTAAGAGGTCACTGGGGCTCCTCGAGGTGATGCACTACAACTGGGCCCCTAGAGATCAGGATACAGGCACACACTGAAGAGAGCCCATGGACAGACACCGGGACGATGGCCATCTGTGAGCCAAGTACACAGGCTTCAGAAGAGGCTGCCCTGCTGACACCCAGGTCTTGGGCTTCCAGCCTCCACAGCTGTGAGGGCCACCCTCACAAACTAAGCCCCCATGATAAAGAGCTGCTTCGTGAAGCTGCTATTTTCCTCCTTCCCTACTCAGTATTACCAATGGCCATCTGCTGTCCCTTCCTCAACCCAAAGTACCTACCTCCATGTTCTAAGTTAATTGTTGAGGTTTATGTCATGAGATCAAACCAGGGCCTCCCGCTTGCTAGGCCAACCCTCTGGCACTGAGCTACATCCCGGTCCTCTGGAGTTTACTTGGAGACAGGCTGTCACTAAGTTGCCCAGGCAGGCCCTGCATTTGCAACCCTCCTTGCCTCAGCCTTCTGAGCATCTGGGAGTACAGGCATGCGCCACCTCACTGGCTTGTACTATGCATTCTTTCCTTACTGAGATACTGTAGGACTCACGTTCACAACAAAGTACTTCAACCTAAAAGGTTTCTAATAGAAGAGCGAGGTGGACGCCAACTCTCCACAGTGTAGAGCATCTTGTCATTCCTATAGAGTCCTTTCCCATGTTCAAATCAGCTCTGGCTTTGGGTGGGGAGCAACTGAAGCCCAGGGTGCCTCCAGAAGTGCTGCATGAGGATTTCAGTTGCTGCTCCAGGGGCTGGAGGGCCCCACGGATGGATGAGGAGGCCAAGCAAGATGAGCTGGAGGTTTTAGAGGTGAACTGGAACTGAGGGACATCTAGGGAGGAAAAGGTATCATTAAAGGGAGTTATTTAAACATCACAGGACGCTTTCTAATTACACTTCTTGCAATGATATCAAACAGCTGTACAAAATCACAGGGCCGGACGGGACTTACTGAGATTGCCCAATTCTCCTCCCTCCGCCGCATGCAATCTTCACCTTGAACTCAATAAATTCTTCTGTCTCCAAAGCACATTCACCAACATTATTTCATTTGAACCTCAAGAAAGTCATGTGACTATGCAGGTAGGAAGATATTAATACTCTTCAGCTTATAAATAAATGCAAGTGAGAAACGGGCCAGGTGGTGACAGCCCAGGTTCATGAGCCCTGGCATAGTTCCCATGGTTTATGCACTCTGTACACACACACACACACACACACACACACACACACACACAAACACATACACATAACCCAGACTCACAGAGAGAAAGGATTCCTCCTCGATGACAACTGGCTGCATCCAGGAAAGGGAAGAGGGACAAGCAGAGAGGGGAAGAAAGAGGAATAATATGAGCTGATCCTACAGGGGGAGAAGGCACAGTGGCTCTCAGTCTGCCCTCACTGGTCCCAGGGTGCGGAGAGACCTAAGAGGACTTGAGGAGTGGACGCCAGCCTCCTCGTCACGACCCGTTGCCCCTTCCTCCGCTCCAAGGCACCCAGTTGCTTGTCAGGTCTCTGATGCCCTGACAGGTCTATCTGAACGTACAGGGTTTCTCTGGATATGGGGAACGCCAGTGCAGGCTTTCATGGACTGGGAAATGGCATTGGCCCGTGACTGCTCCTCTCCTTGCACCAAGTCCCTCCTAATCCCATGAGGATGTAACTCACAGAGGGGTCCCGCCTGCCCCTACAGCTGCCTGGAGGTTCCTTAGCCCCCCACCCCAGTATCTAGCCCATCCTTGGAGGCCTCCCTCCTCCCAGAAGCTTGACTGTCTCAATCCTCCGGGATTGCTCCATCAGCAGGACCCCAGAGCCATAATTGTTGAGCCTTTGGCTGTCATGTGGGCCATATGGCATTTCTTGGACATTACTGTTCACCTCTGAATGTACTTCTCTGTCTCCTAGTGAGACTGTGAGCTCCCCATGAGCAAAATTGGAACCATTTACGTGGACGATTCTACGGTGCCTGCTGTAGGAGGTCCAGCATGGTTGATGGTGATTTTGTCATGGGAAAAGTGGTCAAAAATGGTATCCAAGTAGCAAGTGGCTAATCCGGGCATGGTACTGCACGCCTGTAACCCCAGCACTTGGGATGCTGAGGCAGGAGAATCACCTCGAATTCGAGGCCAACCTGAACTACAGAGTGAGACCCTGCCTCAAAACAAACAGACTAACAAAAAGTAGCAAATGGTTAAACCTCAAGAGTTAGAAGAATGGGAGTAAATATCGTTACTCATGTGACATCTTCGATGTTAAGATCCCCATGGAATAAGCATTTTCAGTGCTGTGCTAAGATCAGCACAAAGGAAGAGAATAAACAGGAATGTTCCTTCTGAGCTCCGGAGTAACAGTGAAGATAAGTGAGGTGCTGAGTGAAGAAAAAGCCTAGCTCCTGGGGCAGCAAGAATGGGCTCGCCTTCTCTCTCCCCTGTGACACTTTCAGGCTTAATCCGTTACCAGCAGAGCCATCTGCCAGATAGAGGACCCTTTCTCCAGAGCCTGGGGCACCTGCAGGCCCAGGCAAGCTCCTCTGTCGCCCTGGCAGGTCCCAGGGGTCCCCTGCTGAGTCTCTCTTCCCTCCCATGGGCTCTGGGAATTAGTCTGCTCCCTCTGCCTTTCTTCTGGTCCTGAAGACAAGCTCAAAGACCCTCTTCATTTTAAGACTTCAATCATTTACAAGAAAAAAGATGAGATTTAAGAGCAAAACAGGCAAGTTTTGTAAAGGGGTGAAAATCTTGCAGCCCTGAATCTCAGTCTTTCCAGGGCTGAAACACTGAGGAGAAATCTCCCGTGTGCTAACAGTGTTGGGGCTCAGGAACCTTTTCCTTCTCGCTGATCTTTGCTCCCTCGCTGTGAGCCCAGGCAGGTGTCTGCCTTGTCCGGAAACGCAGATCTCTTGGGCACACAGACTTAACAAAGAGCGCCTCTGCGTGACAGAACTCGAACCGCAAGTGTGTTGTCTGTCTCCTCAGCCCTCTTGTCCAGGCAACGCACACCTCACTGAGCCTCCAGCCCATGCAGGGCCTTCCCTACAGGGCCTTCCCTACAGCTCCTCGGCTATCTTTTTCTTTTTAAAACACAGTTTGGTTTTTGTTTTGGATGGATTACTTTTCTACATAATTCAGTATTTAAGTCCCAATTTTGTAAAGACCCCAATCTTTTCCCCTAGGCCCCCATCCCCTTGGTTTCCAGGGCAACCAGGGTTCCCTGCTGTTTCGCATCCTTCCAGAGATTATTCAAATCCAAGCCAGGGTACACAGCGGTGCAAATGTTGTAGACTGTCCCCTCTCCTTTTTAACAGTTGGAAGCACAGTGTGAACGCCATTGCTTTTTGTTCAGTCTGTGCTCGCGTGTGTGCGCGCGCGTGCGCTTGTCCCTACATGTCATTATGCCACTTCTTCATTTTTCCGATGCTCCGTTTACAGATAAACAACACTGATGGATGTCCAGGCTGCTGTCCATGCTCTGCCCGACATCAGCGACCTTCAGAGCGCACTCTGCTGTCGCCGTCTGCCTCACGCGATGCCGGTAGGTGGCACTTCACCAGCACTCGGACACTTTGGCAGTGTTGCACACGGCAGCCCTGGCCTTGCCCAGGCTGGTAAGGACAGCACCGTGTCATTTACATTCTCCTTCTTCTCTTTCTATTAGTACATGCTTGTGGTACAGGAAGTTTACATTCATCCTGGGGAGCAGGTACGTGCACTTCACACAGTTTCTTCTTTTTAAATCCTCTTCCCTCTCACCTTCCTCCCTCCTTCTCTAAATCCTCTTTCATGCTCGTTGATATTATTAATCTTAGCTCATGTCCATGACTATAACGTTTACATTCATTAAGGTTATTAGGTTCTTATATCTGGCGTATCTTTCTTCTGCCTACTTCTCCTTCCCCTCCCCTTCTCCTCTGGCCTTCAGTCTCCTGGGCCCTTCCTGTTTGCAAGAGATCTATCCCTTTGTTTCCTTCTATCCATCCTTTATCATGCTCTTTGTTTGTACTTTGCCTTACTCAAATGATAGATGCTAAGCTTGTGTGCCCAATTTATTTCACTTACCATTGTATTTTCCAGGTGCATCCATTTCCCTACAAATGTCTCAGATTTGTCCTTCTTTATAGCCAAGTAATATTCCATGATGTATAGATACTACATTATCTTTATTCATTTGTCTGTTGATGGATATACAGATTGCTTCCAGAATTTAGCAATTATGAATTGTGCTGCTATAAACATGGGTATGCATGTATCGCTGCAGTATGATGTCTTTAGCTCTTTTGGGAAGATATCTAGAAGGGGAATAGCTGGGTCATATGGAATTTCTAATTTTAGTTTTTTGAGAAATTTCCATAGTGGTTGTACTAGTTTACATTCCCACCAACAATGTAGGAGAGTTCCTTTTTCACTGCAGCCAGCCAGCATTTGTTATTTTTTTTAACCTCTTAATGATAGAAAGTCTTTTGGGTGTAAGATGGAACCTTAGTGTTGTTTTAATTTAATTTGCATTTCTCTAATGGCCAGAGATGTTGAACATTTCTTCCTACATCTGTTGGCCATTTATACTTCTCTCTCTCTCTCCTTTTTTTTTTTTCTGTTTGAAACAGGGTCTCACTATGTAGTTCAGGCTGGGCTCAAACTCACAACAATCCTCCTGCCTCAGCCTTTCCAGTGCTGGGATTCCAGGTGTGCACCACCATCCCTGGCTCTGTAGCACTCTTCTAGGAAGACCAACAACAACAACAACAACTGAAAATCTCTGATTGCCAGACATGTGCTAAGTTACATATTTACTATTTCATTTCATCTTCCCAGCAAATCTGTGAGGTGGCAAAGAAAAGTGAAGAAGGTGACAGAGCTGGATACAGTAGTGTGTGGCTGTGGCCCCAACTAGTCGGGAGGCTAAAACAGAAGGACTGCTTGAGCCCTGGGATTTGAGGTGGGCGAGGGCAACATAGTGAGACCCTGTCTCAAAGAAAATAAGGTGATAGTGACAATCTCCACTTTGTAAGCAACTGCACATATTTTAAAAATTTCTCAACATTTTAGATGACACCCACTTCACAGGTGATGTGATAATACTCCATCGAAATATGGATTATTATTTGAAAATCACAAAATCCTAAGTTTTGTTTGAGGCAGATAAACATAGTTGAAACCCACCTCTGTAAATTGTCCAAGCACAGGTTAGGGGCTGAGTGGGACGTAAGAGAATGAAGAGGGAGAAAGGCTCAGAGGAAGGAGGACCTAAGAGTGGCTGTGGTCCTGGCATCGACCCTGGCGTGGAGCCACTTCCAGGCTTTCCCCTCTGCAA
This sequence comes from Heterocephalus glaber, assembly GCF_000247695.1. The sequence goes on from NW_004624758.1 coordinate 23,105,573, forward strand.
TGCTACAGGGAGGACCTTGTGTCTCCCATGCCCAGGAGCCTGGCCAGACCTGTCCAGTCTCCTCACAGGTGCCCCTGCTTTGGTGAAAACTGGTGAAGTACGATTTCCTTTTTTCCTCCTCACTTGTTCTGCAAGAAATAGCAGCAAGGCATTCAGGAGAAACAATCAACACAGTTTTAAAGATGCTCCAGGCTTGTGTTGTTGATTTATCTTGGGGTGAAACTGTCAGCTGCAGAGGTAGATTAAGCAATGTTAGTCCAGGTTTTGAAATTGAAATCCAAGAGTCCCAGCCTACACCATTCAGCCATCCAAGTAGGTGAAATAAAGGAGAGTTGTGCTGCAAAATGGGCACAGGCCATAAAGTCTGGGCAGTATATTAGCAAGGGTCATGGAGTTGTACTTCAAAACATTCATGCCTTAGAAAATTGGCTTCGACTGTAATGTTGGAAAAATATCACAGCACTAAATGCTATAGACACATACACACGCACACACACGCACACACACACACACACACACACACACATTAAAGCCCAGTAGTAATAGTGATTAAAACATGTCATCATTGCTAGGCATGGTGGCATATGCCTGTAATCTCAGCACTCGGGAGGCTGAGGCATGAGAATCGCCTCAAGGTTTGAGGCCAGCCTGGCTACATAGTGAGTTCAAGGCCAGCCTGGACTACATAGCAAGACCTTGTCTCAAAAATAAAAATAAAAGGTCCCAAGTTCAATCCCTGGTACCCCCCCCCAAAAAATTAAATTAAAAAAAATAAAACATGTCATCTCTAATATCCATACAATTAATAATATTATATAATTCACAAACATGGCACTTCCAGTGGACCCTAAAAGGAAGCTATTTTGTGCAAATGAAAACCAACAGGCACTTGGCACCTGTCTGAATGTTCAGCGACACAGGAACAGGTAGGCTCACTGCAGCTGCAAGTGACAGTGTAATTTATTCGGTCTAGCAAGATAAACAAGAGGAACAAGACAGAGCAATTAAATTCCGCTTTCCTAGCAGCAAAGGAGACAAGTAAAGACCCTGCAGGGTCCCTCTGGAGGGTTGCCTCTGCCTTGTGAGTCCTTATCATGAGGGGTTTTCCTCTCCTTGTTCTCAAAATGAACCCTGACCAAGGCTGCATTAGTGAGCACAGCTTCGGGGCAGCCAGTCCCACCCCACACCCTCCAGTCCACATGCACAGAGTGAAAACACAACAGTGTAAGGGGTCAACGCGGGGAAGTGTGCAAGAGCACAAAGTCATGCAGCAGGCGTGCAGGAAAGACCACACAGAGCTCACACTTCCAGTAGCTACAGATGCAACCCTTTCTTTCTGTCCCTGTTTTCTGTTGCAGGACTGGGGATCGAACATGAGGCCTGGCATACGCTAGGGCAATGCTCTACCACCGAGCTACACTGCCAGCCCCACAACCTTGTCTTACATGGTGGAAATTGATTCTAGGAAGAGGGAAAAATAAAAGAAAAAAGAAAGCAGGAGCAGGGTAGATACAGGTAAAAGGGATGGAGCCCCTGCGACCACCTTCTGGCTGCTGAGCTGGTCTCCCCTGGGGTGGGTCCCAGCTGCTCCCCATCAGCTCTCTGGAGCTTTTCTTCGTGGGCTTAGGCAGCGACTCTGGGATTTTACTGCTCCTGCTACTACAGCCTGAGTCGGTCTCATCGTAGAAATGTTCAGATGTTGGAATATTTGTGTATAAATGGGGACGGATCCATGTCTAAACAGGAAACTCTGTTATGTTTCATATGTACCTTATACCCACAGCCTGAAGGTAATTTCATATGACCCGTTTTGTGCACCAGCATTTGAACTGTGACTCGTCACTCGAGGTCAGGTATGGAATTTTGTACTTGTGTCATCCTGTCGGTGCTCGAGAAGTTTTAGGTTTTAGAGCATTTCAAAATTCTGGTTTTTCAGATCTGGATGCTCAACTTGTATTACCGCTACTGTTACCAAGCGCCTGCCTTGAGCTGGGTGCTGTGTTACATTCCTTACCTCCCAGCACCAACACTACCTCAGGCCTGTCACTAATTCCATTCTCCGCATGAGGAAAGAGGCCCCAGAGGGGCTAAGTGACTTAGCCCAAATCACCAGGCTACTCAGATGGCAGCACTGAACTTGGGCTTTCTGAGTCCCCATCTGTGCTCTTCGATAGCAAAGTAAGAAATAAGATGGTATTTAATGGGCAGAACACAAACGTCTTAATACTAACATATACTACTAAATAGAGAGGGAGGAGGAGGGAGAAGAGAGGCATGAAAAAAGAATCGAGATGTGTTACTGCGTGTACCAGCTCCCCACGAGGAATGTAACTGTTATGTACTGCAAATATGTAACTAATAAAAATGAAACATGAAAAAACCCAAGAAATGTAACAGGTTATCTTTGGTGGTCTATGTCAAATCATTTCAATCACAGCTCTGTCCTTCGTGTAAGGGGAGTAAAGGCAGGAAAATCGAGGGGACCCCACAGGTCCAGCCTTTTGCCTGAAGGGACCTTAAAGGTGTCACATTCCCAGAGGTGTAAGCAGTGGAGCTCAAACTAGCACCAGGCTTCCTGATTCCACGACTTGATCCTGAAATCACTCAGAACTACATTCCTTCTTTCTCCTTCTTGACCTTGTGAGGAAAAAAAGAGTGAAAAAGCTTGAAGAAACATTTGGAAAAGATCAGGATGCTCAGAATAAAGTTCTCCTGGAAGGAGGCACAGAAGGTAATTTCAGAGGCTGGAGGAGATAGTCTGATCTACCAGGCAGTTAGCGCTGGAAGGCTTTTGTTCCTTGGGTAGAGGCCAACTCGCAAACAGCAAGCTTTGTGAAACCCACAGCCAAATTAGGACCCAGAAAGTAGGGATCTCCATCTCCCAAGTAAGAGCTCAGTGTTCGACAAAAGGTACTTGTTTTTATTTTTTTATTTTATTTTATTTGTTTTGGTACTGGGGATTGAACTCGGGACCATTGTGCTTTCAAGGCAGGTGGCAGAACCACTGAGCTAAATCCCCAGCCCTGGTACTTGTTTTTATACTGACATAGGAGGAACACAAAAGCAAAACAAGATGTCAGCTGGGGGCTCTGGGTCCAGTTCCAGGGCCCAGGAAATCCAGTTTCCTTGATTTTTGTGAATTGTCCCACGGCCTTTTCATTTTCTCGACTGACTAGAGTTTTAAGATACTGCTTGGACGTGTAAACTGAGCAGGATTTCCTAAAGAGATGGAAGGAGGCGTTCACATCCTCTTAGCAAACCAACTCAACTGGAACCCAAGGGATCACTACTTCCCCGGTCCCTCTCCCCTCCCTAATCCATTTCTCTCCTTTTCTCCTCCTCTTAGCTCTTTCTTATCACTTCTCCTCCTCCTTCCCTTCCAGAAGTAGAAACAACAAAGTGCAAATTCTCTTCCTGATCTCAAACACAGCAGGTCCCTTACTCTGGTCCCCTGGTACCTGCTAAGACCAGGCCTTCAAGACTTATTCTCTCCCTACCTGCTCAGCAACACCTTCCCCCACCAGATGGCTCCCTCTTTTCCTATGTGGAATTGTGGGGCCAGGTGTTAAGATTCCTCCTGCCTCAGCCTCCCAAGGGCTGGGATTATAGGTGTGCATCACCATGTTCAGCAAGATCTTTTTAAAAAATTGTGTGTGTGTCTTTACACAAGATTGAAAATCTTTGAAGTTTAAAGATACTACTGACTCTATCTATCTAGCTATCTAAATACTCTGTCTTATGTGGATCTTTATTATCATAACAGTAATGGGATTTCATGATATTTATAAAATCTTTGTAAGTCCTGGAAATTATAAAGCATTACCAATCAAATGTACGCTTTCATCCCATCTTCTGCTGGTCATTCACAGCACAAAGTGGTGAGATGAAGCCAGTTGTAACTAAGGTTGCAGCTAAAGCAGCCCCCGGGGACCTTGTCTAGAATTGAGAGCAGAAGAGACAATCAGCTGCCCTTTCAAACTCACACCTATTAAATAACAGTAACCATGCAAGCTCACAGCAACATGTGCAAATTTGAAAATGCTTCCTGAGAGCATTTCTCTTTGCAGCAGAACCTCCTATCTGCGCTCTCAGTAAGGACGGGGGAACGGAGAGGTGACCTCCCCACTTGATAGTCAGGACCCCGGGGAGCGGCGTTCTTTGTACTCGATTACTTCTGCTCTTTTTCTCTTCCAGGTCTTTCCATGTGACAAACCTTCAGCGTCTCCAGCTGTCACCAGTGCCCTCTTCCCAGGATAGGATCAAGTGTTCTAGCCTCAGACAATCTCCCAGGCAGGGCTCGGGGTCACGTCACTCATCTTGCCTTTAGCACGGGCTTCCCTGCCCCAAGTTACACCCGAAATGTTCCTCCATCCACCTGTCAAAACGTCGCGGGACCTTTCTCTAGAGCGAGCACCCAGGTGTCTCCACAGTTCCCACACTGGGCTCCAAGTTCTCCTCCCTGTTCTCCTCGGGACCCTGAAGTTGGCTCCTCGATGCCTCTTCCCACAGCCAGCACTTCTTCACTGTCACGGTCATCACCTAGGCTGCTTGTTTCCTCTGAGATCTGTGCCCTGTCTCAAGGACAAACTGCCACCCTATGGAGGGGACCTGAGCTACACACAGCCCTGTACCCCAGACAGCCAGGCCAGTCACAGGGAAACAGATCCTAGGTGTGCATCAAAGATAACAGCATATTTTGGGGGGAATTTATACTTCATGCTCTTTCTCAAAGGAATACACTGCTGTAAGCATATACACTGCTATAGTTAGTATAGACACAAAACCAAAAACAATACAAGTAGATACATATAATCACCTACTTTATTTACTAACTGCTAATTGCTTTCTCATTGTTTCATTTGCCTAGTTTTCCCATTCAGACTTAATACAATGTTTTCACTTTTTAACTTGTAACAAATACTTTAACTTAAGCAATGTCCACTAGCATTTGACAAATGGTTGATTGATGTCAAAGGCTCCTGAAGATAGCTTCTGGTTACTTTTGGGGGTTTTTTTTGTTTGTTTTTTTGGAGGGGGGGGTTATTGTTTTTTGTTTTTTGGGTTTTTTTTTTTTGTACCAGGGATCGAACTCAGGACCTTGGGCGTTCAAAGCTGGCGCCGGAACCACTGAGCTAAATCCTTGGCCCTTTTTTTTTGGTTTTTGAGACAGGGTTTTACCATGTAGTTTAAGCTGATCTTGAAATCACTATGCATGTAGCCAAGCTGGCCTCAAGCCTGCAGTATCCTCCTGCCTCAGCCTCCCCAATGCTTCTGCCCTAGGTTATGGGTTTCATGTTCTTTAAGAAGGAGGAATGCTTGATTGTGCTGAAGACCTATAAGCATACATCATCATCAATGCTGAGCCTTCATTTAATGGCCCTCAACTTCTGTTTTTGCATGGACTTCTACTCCTGGCCAGTGGAGTGCAAACGAAGCAGGAGTGCTTCATAATGGCCTGTATGATAAGCCTCAAAAAGTTATTTTTTGCAATTAATGGTTTCACTGACAATTTTACTGCTTGGCTCGAAGCTACCTCATTCCCTGGAGCCTCTGTACATGAGTCTATAATAAGCCTCCTTAGTCCCACAAAATTGGCCTCAGAATATAGACTGCTCTATTTTAAAACATTCATCTCCAGCTCTCTTACTTTCTCAATCTTTACTTTTGGACTATAACATTTGAAAATACATTTAAGCGGAGAGTAATAAGGCTTTAAGGCAGAGCTATAAAAGTGATTCATTCATGAGCATCTTACGCCTCCCCCAGCTGACATGCATTTTCCATTCATTTTCCTTGAGCACAATACATCCCTCAGCCTTCCGCTAACTGTTCACCTCTGTACAGGAACTTTTCCCCCTATCTGTATTCTCTTCCACTCTGCTCCAGAGTCTCGTGATGAGCTAGAAGGGACCCGCTGGGGCTCAGAGCCCCAGTTTGGGAAGTTGTGCTATGAATTGATGATGCTCCCTTGTCACAATTACTGACTTTAAAAGGCAGTCATTTTGCTGTTTTTTACTTAGAGAAAGAAGAGTTCTTGATGTATTGTTCTGCATTCACTTCACTGAGCTTTTCTAATCTCACTCTGCTGGCGGCTGCAGCTCTGGAAAGCTCGCCTTCCTCCGGGTCGGGGGACCTTTCCTCTGGGAGCAATTTCTGGTGTCCTCCAGTCCAGTCCCAAAGGATGCAGCAGAAGAAAGAACCAGCGATGAAGATACCCACTCAGTATCGCACAGTTTTCAAAGCAGTTTCATGCCCATCAGCTCACTCAGTTTCTTTCTTCTTTCTTTCTTTTTTTTTTTTTTTGGTACCAGGGATCGAAACCACTGAGCTAAATCCCCAGCCTCACCTAGTTTCTTAAAAACAAAGATGAGAAACCAGACTGAGGAAGATCCAATAAATGGTGTCTTCAGGGCCTCACAGTTGTCTGCGGGTCAGTGTCAGAGAACAGGCTTTAAATAACCACGCGATGATTCTGATTTCAAAAACAAATTCAATTTTCCAAATAGGATTAGCAATGCTGCAATTTTCATAAACGGTTATGGTGATGAATCTTTTATAAGCATACTTACCAGGGACTGAGCTTTTCTTAGTCTCACTCGGTCCTGTGGCTTACTTTTCTTATCGTGTGACTGTCGACTGAAATCTGGGGTCATTTCATTTCTTTTTCTTCTTCTGTAAATTGGAAGGAAGGGGGCAAATTATAAATTATCATTTTATAACTTTGGCGGTGTACGTAGCTATTTGTTCGTTTGACTTCTTTGCCCCGTGACTTAAAAGGCTGTCTGCATTCACCTGGAAATAAGCCAAACGTCTATCAACAGAGAACTGGTTGAATGAGCTGTAGCCCAGCATACAATGGAATACTATGAATAGTAGAAAGAAAGGCAGAATATTTCTATAGATGACTGCAGAGCAAGCCCCAGGATATAATGTTACAGGAAAAATGCAGATAAAGAAAACTGAATGCATTATTACATGCTACTCATTTCAGAAAGGAGGAACTTCCAAAAAGTACATATATATGCATAGGTGTGTGTGTGTGTGTGTGTGTGTGTGTATTTGCTTGTACTTTAATTTTTTTTTTTTTTGTACCAGAGATTGAACTCAGGACCTTGCACTTGTGAGGCAGGCACAGTGCCACTGAGCTAAATCCCCGGCCCCTCTACTTAAATTTTAAAAATTACTATTATTATTATTACTATTATTTGTGGTCCTGAAGACTGAACCCAGGTAACACTGAGCCACACCCCTAATCATTTTTATTTTTTAAATTTGAGATTGGGGCTCACTAAATTGCCCAAGCTGGCCTCCAACTTGTGGTCTTCCTGCCTCAGCCTCCTAAATATCTGAGATTTTAGGCTTGTACCACAATAACCTTAGGCAAACAATATAATAGGCAAATAATCTACCACTGGGCTACACTGTCTACTCTGCTTTAAAAATACTTATTTTGAGATAGAGTCTTGCTATGCAGCTCAGGCTTGGCCTCAAATTTGCAATCTTTCCACCTTGGCCTCCCAAGTAGCTAGCACTCCTGGGATTATGGTGTGCACTTCCTGGTGCCAGGTTGGCCTGCTCTTTTTAAAAGTCTACCCCATCCTCTCAGTTTCCTTGGTCACAAGTGTTTGAGTCTCAAAGATAACTCAGGAGAAAGCTAGGTGTGGTGGCACATGACTGTAATCCCAGTACTTGGGAGGCTGAGGCAGGAGGATTGCTTTGAGTTTGAGGCCAGCCTGGGCTACATAGTGAGTTTGAGGCCAGTCTGAACCACAAAGCAAGACCCTGTCTCAAAACAACAACAACACCTAGGAGATCATCAGTTTATCTTAACAAATGTAAGTATCTAAGTGTGCTTCTTTCTCGATTACCCACTCACTTTTAGAAAAAGAAAGCACAAATGCTATGAAAAAGGGAACAGCTCCAATGAACCATATGATGCTGGCTTGGAATTCAATATTAAAACATCAAAAAAGCCTACCATGTTAAGTAATTGCAGCTATAAAGTTCAGATAAATCATGATTCATAGGGCAAATTTGCTAAGAATGGTTCGTTTACTTTTTCAACGACTTCTTGCTTCTTTGTATTGAAAAACCTTTGCGTCTCAAAGCAGGTTTTATTTTCACCTTGTCATCTACTGAAATGTCCCTAAATTGTTCTGAACGACAAAGAAGTTGAGAAGGACACGGAGCTTCTTACCCTTGGGAGCTGGGCTGGAAGGGATCACAGTTGTCCAGATAATTAAAACGAATGATATCCGTTGGATGCTTGTCAGAGGATCGCCAGGGAGGAGGCTCCTTCTCCCCTGGGTTATTCTTTTTCCTTGTGGAGGAGGACCAAAAAGGGGACTGCTTATCCCCTGGAGAGCTGCTTGCAACTGGCTGAACATTGGCGATGACAAAGCTGTCTTTTGGAGGTGTCTAGGGGAAGAAAATGTATTATTTCTGTTCCCAGAGCACTATGCTAATAATGGCAACAATAAAACAAACAATACTGTCAGCTGCATCGCCATCCCATCGCCATGGCAACGAGAATGGTGATGATTATGGCAGCTGGTGCCCCAGAGAACTTTCCAGGTGCCAGGGAGTCTTGAGCAGGTTTCATGTGTTCTATTATTTAACCTTCACAGTACCTTTATAGTTCATCACTATTACTCCTATTTTACAGGAGAGGAAACTGAAGACAAGCAGAACAAATGAATGTGCCCACTACAACCTAAGTAGAATGTGAATTTGAATCCAGGACTCCCTTGCTTTGAAACCACATTCCAAACCTTCTCCTATATGCCAGCTTCTCTACCATATCCTTGTCTACTTTGTCATTTTATTCATAAAGTGCAGTCATTTTACTCACGCAAAGATGTAATTCCAAAAAATTAGGTCCTCCAGCCCTAAAGATCTCTAATATAAAATTTGAGCTGAACAGGAATAGGCTATAGATCTCATCAGTTACTCAACTCAACTACTCCCATGGGACACTTCTGGTTAATTTCTAAAATTGAAAGTCTGTCTTTCATGTATAAAATTCATAAGGGTTGCATGTGGTTGTAGCCTAAGGGAAATGGTACTGGTATGTTGGGATGCCATTAAGAGCTTAATTTTTGTTCATTAAGAGATTAGGGAAGTTTTACTTGGTAAATGGGTTTGTTTCAATTGTGTGTGAGAATCCAAAAATTTCCCAGTTAGGGTCTGGATGTCGCCCATGCTTAGCACGTGCCAGGCCCTAGGTCCCATCGGAAGAAAGAAAGAGAGAGAGAGAGAGAGAGAGAGAGAGAGAGAGAGGAAGACAGACAGAAGGAGAGAGAGAGAGAAAAAAAAGAAGGGAAAGGATGGGAGGGGAGAAAGAAAGAAAGAGAGAGAGGGAGAGAGAGAGAGAAGAGGCAAAAAGAGGGAGGGGAAGGGAGAAAGAAAGATGAGAGAGAGACAAAGCAAGGAAGATCAGAAAAGAAAGAGATTCCTCAGTCTTGTTTCAACTGCTCTCTGTACACATTTCTATTATGAAATCCTACTCAGCACTCAGGGTTGTGATTCCAGTTTTGTTTACCTGTGACTGTTCTGGGCCACCAGACTAGGCTCTGGGAAAACAGGTTAGGATCTCTGTACACTTAGCTTCTTGCACACAACAATGTATAACAAATATTTACTCACTTAATGATTAATGATAGCCTACTAGCATTTCTTTTTTTTGGTAAAGGGGATTGAACTAGGGACCTTGGGCTTGCAAGGCAGGCGGTAGAACCACTGAGCTAAATCCCCAGCCTCAAGAAGACATTTTATACTAATATAATTCAGCATTTCAGGCAGGCATCATGTAGAATGGACAGTCATCTCATTTCTGTAAGGTTATTCTTGCTAGAAGAGGTCTAGTTTAATACTACTAACAATAAATAATGCATAGTAATATAAAAAGTATTTCAGAGGAAAATATTCAGATATAAATGACAGCAACTATATATAAAAATGATTAATCCTTGGTGAATGTGGTGGCACACACTGTAATCCCAGCTACTTGGGAGGCTGAGGCAGGAGGATCACAGGTTTGAGGCCAGCTTGGGCAATTTAGTAAGACTCTGTCTCAAAATAAAAAATAAAAAGAGCTGGGGATGTAGCTCAGTGATAGAATGCCCTTGAGTTCAATCCCCAGGGCTGAAAAAAAATCTGAAAAGTACATAATAGGTAATAATGAAGTCTGTGACAATTTTTTATGTGAAGTAAACCAAATTTTTGTTTACATCACTTGGAGTCTGTTTGTTTTTGGCACTGGGCATCTAACCCAGGGGCTCTAGCATCTAGGCAAGCACTTGCTGTACCACGGAGCTACATCCTCAGCCTGAAGTCTTCCTGAGAATTTATTTTCATCAGGAATGGCTGCTGAATTCCGTTTAATGACTTTGTTTGCATATATATATATATATATATATATATATATATAAAAATAAATGGTTGTATGATTTATTCATGCTTTTGGATTCTCATATGAGAGAAACCATGTGATTCATAACCTTGTGTGTCTGATTTATTTCTCTTAACATTATGGCCTCAAGGTGCATCCATTTCTCCACTAATGACTACTGGGGTGGGGGGGCTTGAAGTCACTACGTAACCCAGGTTGGCCTGGAACTCACAGTGGTCTCCTGACTCAGACTGCCCAGTTCTGGGATTGCAGGTGTGCACCACCTCACCAGCTAACTGATTCATCTTTCGCAAATGGGAAGAGATCCAAGAGGTGGCAGGAGGTGGTGGGGAGGGGAAGGGAAGGGGGCATGAAGAGAATTGAGATGTGCGGTGTACATGCACCAACCTCCCACCAGGACTGTCATCATGATGTACTGCACACATGGACCAATAACCTGCGAATGATAGTGGTTGATTGTTTTCCTATGAGGCCAATGTGATTTATTCATGGGTACATCCCACTTGGCCCTGGTGAGGTTCTTGTATTCTTTGATTTAATTTGTTTGTTAATACCTTGAAGGGCATCCCTGTTGGGCTCAAGTTGTCTCTGTGTTCCAGAGGGATACTGATCTGTGGTTTTGTTTTCTTGTAGTCTCTTTCTGGTTTTGGTATAAGAGTAATGAGTTGGGAAGTGTTCCTTCTTCCCCTATTTTCTAAGAGTTCATGTAGAATTGGTATTATTTCTTCTGTAAATATGTGAGAGAATAAATAAATAAATAAATAAATAGGTTCTGGGATGACGGCTCAGTGGTATAGCGGTTGCCTAGCAGGTGTGAGACACTGGGTTCCATCCTTAGCATCTCAAGAGATAAATAAAAGTTCAAAACAAGCTGGGTGTAGTGGTTCATGCCTGTAATCTCAGCACTCTTGAGGCTGAGGCAAAAGGATTGCCACGAGTTTGAGGCCAGCCTGGGCTACGTAGTTCAGGGCCTGGGCTACTTGACTTCAAGGCCTGGGAGACCCTGTCAAGACAAATGAACAAGCAAACCAAACTCCACCTTGTAGGATCACAGAAAATTTGAATTAGTAAAGTAAAATATTATGGCTACAGGTAACAAACACTGCACGTTACCCAGAGTTCCTGGGTCAGAAGTGTATCTAAGCTAGAGGTACAGATATCTGGGACCAGGAGAGAGGGAGGTCACCATAGTGCTGCCCTCTTGGATGCAGCTGTGGGCTTGGGGTGGCAGCCAAGGGCTCTCAACTAATGTAGGCATCCTTAAAAGGGCTTTGGTGTCTCAGAAAAGGGGCATTTTGGAATCATAGTGGAAGGAAATATCCTTGGAGCTACCTTCTTTCCTCAGCTTCAGGTTTGATCATTTGTTCTTTTTTTTGGTACCAGGGATCGAACTCAGGTCCTTGCAGTTGGGAGGCAGGTGGTGGAACCACTGAGCTAGATCCCCGGCCTTGATCATTTGTTCTTAGTTCTAGAATTTATTACAGCTGATGTTTGTATGTTTGCTGCTCTTTCTCTCTAGTGTACCTTGGGCTTGGTGACATGAAGCTTTTTCACCATTTGAATATAGTGCTTCTTCCATATCCCCTGCTCAAAGGGGCTTGGGGAGAAAGTGATGCACCAGTTAAACCGTAAGCATTTCAACATCCACAGCTGGTCCAGTTCCGCTAAGTTCTTCCAGTGCCAGCTCACCTGGAACAACAATGACAATTAAAAACACAAACACTCTACTCGGTTCACATGTCCACTTTCTCTAGGTTCTGAGCTGTCATTCTGGACCTGACACACTTTTTTCCTCCAAATCACAGCTTAGTTACCTCCTACCTGGAGTGGGGTTCCTTTAAATGCTAATTCAGACTTAGACACAGTCTACTAATATTACTGGGTACATTTTAACCATCCTCATCCCAATCTAGGAAGATGAGCATAATTATTACTCTCATATTGCAAATGAGGGCACTTAGGCTCAAATAGACTTTCCAACTCCCTAAGGATTCCTGAAAGTCATATGAAAGTTACAGGAAGGTTTCTTAAACTTAGGTCTGCATATTGCTATTCTTTTCATGGTATGCTTCCTTTTCCTTCCATTCTTCTGTTTCTCTAAACACAAATTTTATAAATGGAACACAACTACCAGTACTATTTAGCATGTATTATAAAGCCTTTAGGATTCCATCTCCTTAGCATTATGGCTGATCCCATACATCCAGAAAATGGGGGAGGTGGCCCCAATGGCAAAGTGTAGCAGTATTTACAATAATTATCCCAAGCTTTCAATAAGCCTTGCTAAGAACTAAGGTCAGGTTCATATATAAAGTTGAGACCAACAGTTCTGTAGCTACATTGTAAGAGTTGCAAAGGTGGCATCTAACTCTCAAACCCAAATTTCACCCTTGAAGACTGATCTCTTTTCAACATTAATAATTAATATCTGTTAAGTGCCCCTCAAAAACTGGACTATTTTCTCTAATGGCCCTTGTTATCCACAGATCTAAGTGTGTGTGGGGGTGTGGGGGTGTGCGTGCATGCATGTATGTGTATGTGTGTTTTACTGGGAGTTCAGCCCAAGGCCTTTGCACTGAGCTACATCCTCAACCTCTTTTTCAATGGTTTATTTTGAGACAGGGTCTCACTAAGTAGCTAAGTCACCCAGGCTGGGCTCAAACTTTCGATCCTCCTGCCTCAGCCGCACAGAGTGGTAGGATTACAAGTGTGCACCACCATGCCCAGATCCATACACCCATTTTTCTATTCTCTTTTTCCCTCCTTCCATCCTTTTTTTTTTGGTACTGGGGATCGAACTCCAGTCCTTGTGCTTGCAGGGCAGGTGGCAGAATCACTGAGCTAAATCCCCGGTCCTCCATCCATTTATTTAATTTCAACTATGTTTAGTACTGTGTTATGTGCTGAAGACAGAATATTAGGGAAAGAGTAGCACGTGGTTAGAAGAAATAAAAGGTGCAGCAGCTGGAAGGAAGATAGACACAGTGCATACAGACGATGGAATTGCTGTTCCAAATAGCATTTCTCTCCAATGGCCACAATCCCATGGTGGAAAACCTGGGAAATCCTGAGAAGTTTTAAGAAAAGCAACACCTATAATCTTATCAGTCAGAGATGACCATTACTGACAAACCAGTAGAGTTCTTTTGTTTTCAGTTTTCCTTTTTTTTAAGGCATGTATGAAACAAAACTGGGAAACTGTATATACTATGAAACTTTGCTTTCTGCATTTAACTGGCCCAGGATCTCTGCTCTCCCATGGCATTTCTAATGGCTAATTATTATCTAATGGCTAATGGCTATTCATCACAGAGCTGTATGATTCCCCTAATATTGAACACTTACATCACTATGTTCTTTTACATTTTAATTTTATTTTAGAACAGGTAATATGTGTACAGTGATATAAAATTCAAAGAGACATAGGGACACAAGGTGAAATATCAGTTTCTGTCTTATCCCTGTCCTCCAGCCACTTATTTCCAGCTTTGGGTACAACTGCTGTTGCCTGATGCTTATATATAGGTCAGTCCAGGACTATTCTAGGCAAAGATGAACAAATACATGTCTATTCCATTTCTTCTCCAAATGATATAACCTTCCTATTCTACAGCTTTGCCTTTTTATTTTGTACCATATCTTGGTGATCATCGCAACTTATTTACCCTGTCCCCAACTGGTGGACTTCTCCATTGTTTCCTGCCTTTAGCTATAACAAAGAAGGCTGTGATATTTTTATACAGAAATAATTTTAACACAGCTTGAAGTATACCCATCTGACCATATACCCACCGAAAAGCGGGATGCCGGTGCCAAAAGGAATTCTTAGTGAAAAATTTAACACTACCAAGTTGCTACCCAGTTGGTCTCCATGGTGGTTGCACCAGTTTACTAACAATGTATGAAGGCTCTTGTTTCCCCAAGCACTTGCCAATGCAGAATATTATCATTAACAGAAAACCAACCTGAGTGATGAAAAATGACATGTCAGGAGGCCAAGCATCCCACGTATGGTACAGACATCTATATTTCTCTCTCGTTTTTTGGTGTGAACTCTTTGTTCATTTTCTTTGCTCATTTTTTGATGGGTTAAGTATTTTTCTCTCTTCTTAATATATATATTTACAGGAATTTTTTTTTTTGGTACTGGGGATCGAACTCGGGACCTTGCGCTTGCGAGGCAGGCACCGGAACCTCTGAGCTAAATCCCCGGCCCTACAGGAATTATTTTTAAAAGAAGGAAATAGCCATTTGTTAGCCATGTATTTTTTCCCTGCCTATTGGTTGGATTTATTTATGGTGTTCTTTTCCATGCAGAATATTTTTATTTTTATAGTTACAATTTAAACTCTTGCTGCTTTCATTCCTGCTCACAACATCGAAAATGAATACAGCAAGGCTGGAAATTGCACATTTTCTTTTAAGGCTTCTGGGTACCGTAGAATACTCATAAAAGCCTCCTGCCTTATGGGTTTTTTTTCCTGAGTGCTTGCTTTCCTTTGGTGTGATATCAATCTTCTTCTCTATTGGCATTTATTTTCTAGGCACCTGCCCAAGTGTCCCAACACTGTTTGTTTCTGATTGCATTTATTTTCTTAATCCTTTTTTTTTTTTTTGGTACTGGGGATCGAACTCAGGACCTTACACTTGTGAGGCAGGTGTCAGAACCACTGAGCTAAATCCCCGGCCCCTATTTTCTTAATCTTATGTGAATGTATAGTGGCAGGTAATTTCTAGTTTGACTAAACTCTACGAGAAGTCAGCTGGGTGTGGTGGTGCACATCTGTAATCCCAGGACTCTGGAAGGGTGAGGCAGGAGCACTGAAAGTTTGAGCCCAGACTGGGTAGTATACCAAGATCCTGTCTCAAAAATTAAAAGACAAAAAAAAAAACCAAGTGGAGAAGTAGCTCAGTTTGAAGGCTCTGAGATCAATCCCCAATACTGAAAAAAAAAGAAAAAAGAATGAAAAGAAAAAAACTCATCAAAAATGACTATCAGTTTAAATAATATAACTTTACTTTAATATAGTACAGAATTATTTTAAAGAAAATAATAGCCAGAGCCTTGTCCTCCACATCTGGGTCTCTTTTCTCTTATTCATATCTTCTGGGCACCTTATTTTGAGCTTTTTCTGTTCATGAGCAACCTGCAGTCTACAGTTTAGGGTTGTACTGCAGCTGTGTGCTATGCGTGCAGAACGTCCTGCTAACCATCGCTAACGGGCATCTGCATCTCCCCACTAATACTCTTCTGTGGACACTATTGGTGTCTTCTACTTTTCCTCCCTTTGAACACCAAATCCAGTGAGATACAATGCAGGTGGAAAATCATTCAGCCTCTCCAGACTCAACATCTACTGCCTGGTTTTACGAAAGTGCACGTGTGAGTTTCATTCTCAAGATACTGGAGTTACAGAGTTCCCTAAGGTTGTCCTCCCAAAACGCCACATGTCGCTTCTCCGTCCTTACCTGTGCACAGCGACAAAGGCTTCGGGGGTCCAGGAAGGAGAAGATGTACACAGATAATACCCTCGGGAGCTTGGTAGTAAAATCCAGGGCTTCTGCTGGGATTTTTTCCTGAAGCTTTCGACAGCAGAATTTCTGCTGGGACAACGAGCAGCGCTCCAACAGGCTGGCTAGGATTCTTCTCCTTTGGGAGTCTGTCCATTTGTCAAACTGGAAGGACAAAGCAAGACATAGGAGCTTCAGGTTTAGTCTGACAGCAGAGATTCATTATGGGGAAGACATGAGAGTAGCATGGTTTAATCCTTCCTTTCCTTCATTCTTTCTTGCTTTTGAGACAGGGTCTTGCCATGTAGTTCAGGCTGGCCTTGAATTTACTATGTTACCCAGGTTGGCCTCAATCTCTCTGTGATCTTCCTGCCTCAGCCTCCTGAGTGCTGGGATTACACACAGGTGCTCCCTCACCTGGCTTAGTCATTTATTTCTAATGCATAGCATACTTTCTGCTCCTATTCAGCACATTTTGTGTTTTGCTACCTACCTGTCCTTTTTCACATTTATATGTATAAGCATGTACATGACCTAAGTGTGCACACTGAAGTCCTTTTGGCTTCAGAACTTGAATTATATAAAATAATAAGTTGGGAGCTGGTCATATGCATAAACTGAAAGAAATACAAAATAAAAATACACTTCCAAGGAAAGGTACCTGGCAGCTCCTTTCCCTTCAAATAATTTCTCCTCTAGCTTTATTGGTGCTTAGAACAACAGGAGCAGAAACAAATCCTTGTGATCACAACTAGCGATAAGGTACAGCATGCGAACGGCCCCAGCAAGGGGTGTATTCTGGGCTCAATTCCCACCAATGCGGAATGACTGATAGGATTGCACAGGAAGTGTGGGTTGGGCAGGATCTGCATTGAGGAGCCCCAGAGGGGAGGAACTGACAGAGAAATGCAGGAAGGTCTCAGAACAGCTTGGGCCGCTCGCTGCACAGTTCTTCCCAGAAATGACCCAACCCAGTCCTTGGATCAGGGATTGTCCAAAGATGAGAACCTGGGCACTGGCGAAACCAAAAGCGAGGATCTGAAGGGAAGAAGCCCAGCCAGTCGAACATCCCATCTCACCAGAAGTCTTCACCTGTCTCTTCTTCCCCAGCCCATCATGGAAGGGAAGAGGGAGGTGCGGGCTGGTTGCATTTCTGAGTATCATATTTCACATAGAGAAATTTAGTACAGTTATTATGAGGAAATCAGAAATTTATAATGACTTTTCAATGTAATCATGAAATAAACTACCTAAAAAGGCACATAAAACAAACAAACAAAATCAAGCCTTTTTCTCTTCTTTCTTTCTTTTCTTTTTCTTTTTCTTTTTTTTGAGATAGTATCTTGCTATGTACTTCAGGCTGGTCTTAGCCTCCCAAGCACTGGGATTACAGGCACGCACTATCATGCCCTGCTCAGTTCAAGCCTTTTGACAAGTCAGCTTCATTAAAGTTGCACAATGTATTTTTATAATTAGTAGGAATATTTCTTGATTAAATCCTTTCACTATCATCAATCTATTCAATGACCAATGAATCTCACATTGGAGAGTATAATACAAGGAGGAACTCCCCCCCCAATAAAGTGAAAAAACAAAACCTTTCACTTCAAATACCACAGGAATAAAACTGATTCATGTGTGTACTCCCCGATTTCTGCACAGCTCATATCTCCAACTCCCACAAGGGCAGCTTCTTTCAGGATGGATTCTCAGAAGAGTAAGTAGAGAGATACCAGACCATCAAGGCTGAGGCAGAGGGAAGGACCAAGTCCTAGAATCTGAAAGGGGAAGTTTGAGGAGATAGAATCTGAGCTCTGAGACTTTGGCCTGAGGAGAATTATGGGGTTCTCAGCAGCCATGATTGCTTCCATAGGAGGTAGTGTAAGAGCCCTGGGGAAGGACGGAGATTTGAGCAGTATTGTTATGAGTTCTGAACTGGACTACTGTGATTTTTCTTTGAGAAGAAAAATGAATATTGGAATTCTTTTTTTAAAATTACTTTTGGGCAGTTCCATGTGACTCTGTAGGACTGAGCTATATGGAAACCACATGGTCACAAAGATTTTTTTTTTTTTCATGAGATAATTAGTATCACTGTAAGAAACCAGAGATAACTCAAAATGCCTAAAGAAGGGCATCAGCTAAACAAACTGTAATATAGCAACATGACAGGATAAAGTATGGCAGTATGGGGCTCTTGGGGATGAGTGATGGGGGCTTGAGACTTTAAAAATAAGTGGGAAATCACCATGAAAAGCAACACTGACGCTCAGAATGTGTGAGGCCCTGGGTTCGAGCTCCAGCACCACCACCCCTCTCCCCCCCAAAAAAAGAAAAAGAAAAAAGGACAACGTTGAAGAGCTTTTCAAAATGGCACCAGGGGCCCTTAATGGGACAGGAGTTAGACAGGTCTGAAGCTGCTGCCTGGGATGAGAGCTGCGGTCACCTCCACCCTTTGACTGCTGGACTCAGTGCCCCAAAACTCCCGTTGCATATCCAGAGGTGTATCAAGCCTTGTTTTATGGACATTCCCATTTGGTTTACTCATTCTTTATCTTCTATCATTGTAGAGCCTCTGTAAAGTAATCCTTGCACGACTTCTGTGAGTGCACAGATGTGTGTGTGTGCGAATTTGCTCTTATTAGGGCATAAGACATGGGCTGCAGATGTCACCTTGGGATGTGCCCATCCAGCCCTTGCATTTTTTGCACCTTCAATAAGAGTTTCTCTTCAAACAATTTTAATTACCTTGTAATGGCTTAAGAGATTTTTGTCTTACTGCATAAGCTCCCTGCCTTCTTCAGAACACTGACTTGGAGCTATCTGAACCTTTTTTTTCCTGAATTGCAGTTCAGGGGCCTATATAACATTATTTTACAGTCTCTGCATTTCAGGTTTACTGACAGGAGTGAATACTGGATATCTCATTCTCAATTGTCCATTATTTCTAATACTCACTAGAAGTATTTCACCCCAAATTTCCTCATTTATACTTTAAGAATAATTATATCTATACTGTAGGGCTACTGTGAGGATCAAATACTATTTATAATATATATGTGTGTGTGTAATATATATATTTCCTAGTGAGTCTACAATGACTCATTGTAGAAATAACAGCCATTATTATACAATGGCATAATGATGTTAAAAATAACATATATAGGGACTGGAGATTTAGCTCAGTGGAGCTGCATCTGCCCTGCAAGCACAAGGTCCTGAGTTCGATCCCCGGTACTGGAAAAAAAAATAAATAAAGATGTATGTGCATTAAATCAAGGTAAAAGAGGATAATGTGCCAAAATTAAAGTAAAATGCATCAAATTATCATATTAGAACAACTGAGATTAGCTCATCTACTCTCCTAGTTGCCCATTAAGAGAAGGAACTCAGATTACAGAAAGAGTGACTGAAAATGAATATAAAAGAACATTAGGATGATAAAATGTGTACTGAAGAGCTCTATAAAAGAAAACATTAAAACGCTTTTCTCCAGAGATTAAAGAGATAATTACATTGGCTTCTCATTTATTTCCTTGATTACAATGTCCACAGATAATTTATGCTTGGCTTTGATAGGTGTTCTTGCCTTAAGGGATTCACCTTTGTAATTGTGTTTGGTTAAACTAATAGAAAATGAATTTGCATTCCTTGAACTCTTACCAACTCAAGGTGGATAGATGACTCAGAAGAATGTTTAACAGTAGGGGAAATCCCTCTGGGATTTTTGAAGGCACTAGGAATAATCCAAAAAGTAAATAATCCATGACAGAGTTAACTGTACAGGAATTTGATAATCTCCTACATTTCTGACATCACGTCTGAAGTAAACAAAACAAAACAAAACACCTATCAGCACATAAA
Organism: Heterocephalus glaber; assembly: GCF_000247695.1. The sequence continues at coordinate 23,125,359 of NW_004624758.1, forward strand.
AGCCAGGGATCCTATGTGTGAGGCTGAGAAACACTTAGGACCTTTGTTATTCTATTCTAGTATGGGGTGTGGTACCTCCTTTCCCAGGTCCTTCCCAAAGGATGCTGTTTCATAGGGCTTGCCTGACTCACTAGAACTGGGAAGATGCTATTTTTAGAGTCACTGCTACAGGATCCTTACTGCAGTTCCAGGAAGTGAAGAAAGCTGCTAGAGCTGTCAGGTTCCACTCATCCCACTCAGGGTAGCAAGAACATGGGGTGTGGGAGTGGGGGTAAAGAGGGAGGCTTGATATTTTTTGTTCATTGGTTATACATCTTGGTTTGGCTGAATTTCTGAGTCTTATAATTAAAGATTCAATTTCACAATTGAAGTATGAATATGTTCTTGTTTTTAAAGTTTCACTCAGCTACAGCCCAGGTCTGTTCCTGTTTTTAAAGTTTCAAACAGATTTAGGAAATTCAAACCTAAAAATCCCAATCAGGCATCTCCACCAACTCTCACTTCATTTCCCAGAGATGATCACCTTTCAAAGTTTAATTTTAATGCCTTTCTATGTATTCATACATATATATGCCCATCAAATCAGAAGCAATTACATAAATTAGGGTATAAACATCCTATGGAATACCTTGTAGCATTTTAAGAAATAAAATACAGCCATAGATGTCCTGATATATGATGAACTCAAGACCATATTGTTTTCTCATTCATTCATTGTAGGATGGGTATGCCATGATCTATTTACTCAATTTAGTATTTTTGTTTATTATTTATTTTGTGGTGCTGGGAATTAAACCTAGGGTTTTGTCCATGCTAGGCAAGTGCCCTACCACTGAGCTACATCCTCCAGCCCTTTAAATCCTATATCTATCATGCAATTTGCAAAATGTTTTTCCCTGTTTCTCTTTTGAATTTTAACTCTGCATTGTGGTTTAGATCAAGAATGCCCCCTAAAATCTCATGTGTTCAGAGGTGGGACTTTTGAAAGATAAGTGAATCATGGGAGTGCTATACTCATCAGCAGATTCATCCATCGATGAGTTCATAGCTAAAAGTGTGGTTAGGAAGTGGGGCCTGATTAAAGAATGTAGGTACTGGCGGTGTGACCTAGAAGGGTGTATTATTGTTGCCAGAACCTCCTCTTGCTCTCTTTGCTTCCCCATTGCCATGAGTTGAGCATCTTTCCTCTGCCATGCCCTTCCATCATGCTATTTCTGCTTGAAGCCAGTCAAGACTGAACCCCCTGGTACCATGAGCCAAATAAACCTTTCCTCCTTTAAGTTTTAGGTGTCAGATATTTTGTCCCAGCAGTAGAAAAGCTAATACATTCTGATTATGGCTGTTACTGGCAAGTTGAAAATGATGATATTTTATTTAAAATGTTACTATTATTTCTGTTAACAATATAGCGGAAGCCAAAAGAAAGTTTGACAGACTTTCTTTTAAATCCAAATATTTTCCCTGTTGGTGTTTTATGCATGTTTGGGAGGTGATTGCCTTCTCTAACAGGACTTGAAGGGCACAGAAGATTTGAGAGGATAGGGATTAAGTAGTAGGATGGAACAGGAAAGTAGAAGATCTTTTCAGGGTTCTCGTAATGATTTTGTCAGATGCTACACACAACATCAGACAGAATCATGTGGATATATATGAACAAAGATGAAATTCTATGCCCTAATATTAAAATGCTTTTGGACTGCCCGTCATTGAGTAGGATGTTTTACCTCTCCATCCAGAGGTTCTTTTGTTTGTTTGTTTGGGTTTTTTTGGTACTGGGGATCAAACTCAGGACCTTGCACTTGCAAGGCAGGTGGCGGCACCACTAAGCTAAGTCCCTGGCCCTCCATCCAGAGTTTTACATTTTTTATTATTTTGTATTTTTTCAGTTTTTTGGAGATAGGATCTCACTATGTAGTTCAGGCTGGCCTTGAACTTACTACGTAGCCCAGATTGATCTCAAAGTTCTGGCATTTTTCCTGCCTCAGCCACCCAGGTGCTGGGGTTACAGGCATGTGCCGTGACCCTGGTAATCTAGATTTTTAAAAATGACTTTACTTCTAAATACTAGAACAAGGTTTAAAACAAAAACTTGTTTCTTACAATGAAACTCCCATTAAAACATTGGTATCTAGGGCCAGGAATTTATCTCAGTGGTTTTGTTGCCTGCTGCGTAAGCACAAGGACCCAAGTTCGATCCCTGGTATCAAAAAAAACACATTGGTATCTTTATTTTTCCTTTCTTTTGCATTAGGTTTTATGGGAGTCCCTAGACTTCCATATGATTTAGTACAATTAAGCAATACATTTGTTAGGCAAAAGACAAAAATAAATATTTATTCATGTAGAAAATGCTTTCTTGTAAGTATCAGGGGATATAATTGAAATACAATAAAAACTATCCTGCCCTCTATATTTTATTCTTTTTAAGAAAACAGATAATAATGATCTTTGCAAATATATTTTCTACTAGCTATGGTAAATGAATGAAAAGGATCTTTAAAAAAAAGCCTGAAGACCTTGAATTTTATCCAGAATGATACTAAAAATATTTAACAACTGGTGATGCCACCAATAGAAACTAGCCAGCCATGCTAATGAACATAGGCTGAACATTGGCCCCGATTATATTAATTCTGAATGACAGTGAAGAAATAGGTCATTCTAAATAAATCACTTTATGAATTGTTGGAAACAAGTGTAAAACTAATTTAAAAAACAAACAGAATGAGAAAAACAGCTAGCCTGTAAAAATTTGGAGTTTTAATTTCTTAATTTTAGTATAATTTTAGGCAAAATTTTGTTATTTTAAACAGAAAGCACATTCACATGACTTTAAAAACATTAGGAGTCAGGTGTTGTGACATACATGGGAGGCTAGCACTCTGGGAGACTGAAGCAGGAGGATGACAAGTTCAAGCACAGCATGAACAACTTAGTGACTTAGAGAGGCCTTGTATCAAAATTTGAAATAAAAAAGAGCTAGGGATGTAGCTCAGTGGGAAAGCCCTGGTTCAACCCCCAGTACCAAAAACATGGAGGGGGGTGTCGATGATGTATTAGTCAGCTCACCCATTAGTGAGACACAATACCTGACACCCAAAACTTAAAAGAGATGTTTAGTTTGGCTCAGGTTTCAGGGGATTCAGTCCATGGATGGCTGGCTCCCAGACAGGAACATCATGGCAGAAAGATCTGACAGAGCAAAGACGCTTGTTTCATGGAGGCCAGGAAGCAGAGCAGCCAAACAGCACCAGAGAGGAAGGGGCGAGGGACCAGACATAGATACAGAGCCACACCTCCATGACCATACAGACACACCCAGAAGTGTGCCCCACCCATCCTCAATTAGATACCAAAACCAATCAAGTTGACACTCTGCCTTAACTGCCACAAATGAAAAAAATCATGTCCATCCTGTTCCAGATACATCCTTCTAGTAATATTATGTATAGGACTTTAAAAACTTAGTGGTTAATAAATATTCTTAGTCTGGAGCTTGTAGAACAACAGAGGAAAGATGTGAACAACAAAGGCAAACCAGAACACTAGAACTAGTCCTTTAGGTCAGTCTTTAGCTAAGTGAGTTTCTGTAACTGATAGGAAAGAGCATCTGTCTTCTATTATAGTCCAGGGCAAAGATACTCTCTCAAGGAAGGCAGCTTTGACTGTAAGCTTTCAGGAGAAAATAATGCTGGGTGTGGTGGCATACATCTATAATCCCAGTACTGAAGGGGCTGAGGCAGGAGGATCACCATAAGTTTGAAGCTACATAGTGAGTTCAAGACCAGCTTGAACTACATACCAAGACCCTGTCTCAAAAAAACAAAAACAAAAACAAAACATAAAAAAGAAGGAATACTTTAAGATATACATACTTTAAGATAACATATGTTAAGTTGAAGAAACCCATGTGAAATTTAGTTTTGTTTTACAGAACCTTGGTATATTCTTTTAAAATATATATATATATATATACACACACATCATGTGCCATAAAATTCAGTATTTTGAAGTGCAGAATTGGCTGGGTTCTAGTATATTCAGCAGGTCATGCAGCCATCACCACTATTTAATCTCAGAACATTTCACTCCCAGAAGAGAAACCCATGGCCATTTCAGTCACTTCCCATTTCCCTCTTCCGATATTGCCTGAAAACCACTAATCTGTTTTCTTGTCTCTGTAGATTTGCTGATTCCGGACATTTCATATAAATGGAATCGCGTAATATGTGGTCTTTCTGTCTGGCTTCTTTCACTTAGCATAATATTTTCAAGGTTTATCAACATTGTATCATGTATCAGTATCTCATTCCTTTTTTTAAACTTTATTTTTATTTTGGTAAAATACACCTAAAATTTACCATTATAACTATTTTTAAATATATAGTCCAGTGGCATGAGGTACAGTCTCACCATTGTACAACCATTACCATCATTCATCACTAGAACTTTTCAATCATCCCAACTGAATCTCTGTGTCCATTGAACAATAAGCACCCTACCCCCTGCCCAGTTCTAGGTAACTTCTATTCTGCTTTCTATCACTATGAATTTGGCTATTCCAGGTACCTTATGCGAGTGAGATTATACAATATTTACCCCCCTGTGACTGGTTTATTTCACTTAGCAGTGTCTTAAAATTTCATCCATGTTGAAACATGTGTCAGAATGCCCTTCCTCTTTATGGCTCAGTAATATTCCATCGTGTGGATATACCACATTTTATTTATTCACTCATCCATTGATTATTCACACTTTTTGACTATTTGGAATATTGTTGCTATCATGTTTTTTGTGGCAATTCTCTTGGGTCATAGAAAATATTTAAGTAGGACTGTAGAGGAATTTGATGATTAGCAAATATTAATCAGATGTGGATAGTTTGACTACCAGTCAGGGATGGGCAGTGACCATGTGTCTTTCCATGTGAGGATCAGATGAGAAAATCCTCTCTTCTGATGAAGGATATTTGTATCATGTTCAGCAGAACCGCAAAGCTGCCGGGGATTTAGCTCAGTGGTTCTGCTGCCTGCCTCGAAAGTGCAAGGACCTAAGTTCGATCCCTGGTACCAAAAAAAGAGACCCACAAAGCTGTTACAGTTCTGCTGTGGATGTAAGTGTACATGGAAGGGAGACCAGGGATGCTGAGTAGCCAAGGGGTGGACTGTGCTGGCAACTACAGTAACCACGCTCAGATCCAAACCCCTTGTCTGTACTTGTGAGTGTAAGGGGTTGGAGCACCACAAACACTTCTGGCTCCCTGCTAAATGCTGCTGGTGGGGAGGCAGCCCTAGGAGGGAAACTGAGGAAGAGGAGATGTGCTCACCCTGATGACTCCATGGCCCAGCTTTTTCCAAAGACCCAGGACTGTCATACTTCCTCAAATACACCAGCATGAGCTGACTGTGATGTCACCTATTTCATTCCTCACAAGTCCAGGTCCCCTCAGGGTCCTGCAGTCCTCACTCTGAGCTCCTGAGGTACTGGTAAAGCTGGTCGCTCCCTCAGTTCTATCTCCATGGAACTCCAGTGTTCCCTTCTTCTGTTTTCTGTTTTCCAGTATCTAGCCAGTCCCTTTCATTACATTCTGTCTGTTCAAATAATGCATGATTTCCACTTTCCAGACTGAACCCTAACTGTGCATACAGAAAGCACCAGTCATGCACAGCCTTAGGTCCAGCCTGAAATCATGGGGCAGTTCTGCGATAAAGCCACAGGCTCAATGCTTGTATGCTCCACCTGTTCCACATTCGTACACAGAAATCCTCACCTCCAGTGTGATGGTATTAGAAGGTGGGAGCTTTGAGGAAGTGATTAGGTTATGAGGCCGGAGCCCTTATGAATGGGATCAGTGCCCTGAGAAAAGAGACCCCAGTGAACTCTCTCCCCTTTTCTGCCATATCAAGCTGCCCATGAATAGGACACTGAATCTGCCAGGAAACTCCATCCCAGACTTCTCAGCCCCCAGAACTGTGAGAGATAAATGTCAGTTGCTGGGCTGGGGATTTACCTCGGTGGTTCCGCTGCCTGCCTCGAAAGTGCAAGGTCCTGAGTTCGATCCTGATACCTAAACTAAAAATGTCAGTTGCTTATAAGCCACTTGGTCTGTGGTTCTTATTATAACAGCCTGAACAGATTAAAACTGGTAATATAATGCAGACATAAGTATACGGTATTTTAAATGCTTACCCATTTTCCAAGCAGAGCTCTTCTTTCTTCAAATACCTGCAGCAAGTAAGAGAATGGGTGATTTCATATATTATGGTTCAAAATGTCCATTTACAAGAACAACATCATTGGGCTGGGGATTTAGCTCAGTGGTTCCACCAGGCTCAAGGACCAGAGTTCGATTCCCGGTACCAAAAAAAAAAAAAAAAGAACAACATCATTAAAAATTAGTAAATTCACTGTATCAACTAAGTAGGGCCACTTTTTTTTTTTTTTTTTTTTGTACTGGGGATCAAACTTGGGACCTTGTGCTTGGGAAGCAGGTGCCAGAACCACTGAGCTAAATCCCCGGCCCTGTATCAAGTAAGTACGAAGAAACAGGTTTCATTCCTGAGAGTACTTTACTTCTAAGGGCAAGTTCTTTAGTTTCTCTTTCTCTCCCACCCTTCCTCTGTCCCTCTCCAGTTTCTCCATGTGGAACACTATAATTCATAAGAAGTAATTATTATTAAAAGAAAAACGAACAAAAATGGAATTGTAAAGAGAAATCAATTTTAAAATTTGAAAGGAGATGAAAAACTAGCACGAAAAAAACAGCAAAATGGAGTTCCACTCTGAAATATTTCAATATTAATGCCATGAGAATTTATAAAATTTATGAACAAATGGTTCTATTGTTACACCTCAGTGTATATACATCTAAATGGGTGTCCAAGTGCTTATGTTGGTAGGATGAGTGATCTGTATATGTTTGCCACTGGGCTGGCGACTGAGGATTGATCTGTATGGGTTTATTCTAACAGACTATTTAGGACAGACACTACGTATCACTGATGGTGACATTTCCAGCCAGTGCTTTACATCACATGTTACAAGTACCCGTGTTTGTCAAATTTGATGGGGTTGTGGGCATGAATGCATCCTCTCGGATATAGAAGCAGAATGGGATGTGTTTATGTGCTGGCGAATAGGTGTTTCTCTGAGCATCAGTGCAAATGAGAAACGGAAAACAAATGTGGGTATATTTGGCAGCGGAGGGGCTCTGATGAAGAAAGTAAAGAACATATGCGACTGTCTCTCTTGCTCCAACACATACATCCTCTGTCAGCTTTCAAGTGGAGAGCGATGTTTTTTCCTTCCTCTTGGCACTGCCTAAACTCTGCCGTTCTGCAGGAACACTCCAGCTTGGAGAGGCGGCTCAGACCTATTTCTTTCCTTTTTGTGGAGGAGGATGAGGAGCTGGCTTTATGCTTCCAGCAGAGAATGCTTTCCTTTCTTTTTCAGGCTCAAAGTCTGGTTGCCAAGGACATACAAAACAGGAACTGAAAAACTGCTTTAAACACTGGCTCTGGACTGAAAGGTGTGCTTGTTCCTGTCCAGGGAGGCTCATTGGCCACAGGTAAGCACTTATTGCACATTAGAGAAGAAAAGGAGACCCTCTTCCCCCCATGCCACCTGGGGTACCAGGACCCTCAGATAATGGCAACAGATAGGCTCTCTAGATGAGAATAGAAGAGAATCCACAGAACACAGGAGAATCAAAAAACCTGGATTAGAATCCAAGGGGTGATCAAAAACTACACCGAATGTTTAAATTTGTTTTAAAAAAACTTATTACAGTAAAAGATACATTGTCATGAACAATGGGATAAGTGTATTTGAAGCAAGGAGAGTATTTTTGCTACTTTGAGGGGGATTAATGGAAATGTGTCTTTTACTGTAATCAACAGTTTTATTTAAACATTCACTATATTTTTTGCTCACCTCTCAATGACCAACCATTTATAGCAATTTCTGTCAAATAAAAAGATTACCTTGCATTCGCCTCCATTTTATACCCTGGATCTGGCACCATGCAACTTCTGGCTCTTGCCCAAAGTCAAAATGACCACTAAAGGGAAATGTTTGACTCAACTCAGGACAGAGGCAGACATGGCACTGCAACTTGGAGACATTCACAAAAGAGAACTTCTGGAGCATGTGGCAAGTGTGATGTGTTTGAGGTGAGAGGGAGGGTTTTTTTTTTTTGGTACCGAGGATCGAACTCGGGTCCTTGCGCTTGTGCAGCAGGTGGTGAAACCACTGAGCTAAATCCCCAGCCTGAGAGGGAGAGTTTTGAGGGGGATTCAAGGCAATGTGGATTTCACTAAATTTTTAAAAATTAAGAATTCATCTTATTTGTGAACACATTTTGTAATGCCTGAGCCCTTTTTCTTCGCCAGTCGCCTATTGCCCACCCATGCCACGGCTGCCATTGGCCATCGGATGCCCAGCAAACCCTCCCACTCCCACTCCACTCACAGTCATGCTCCACTGGGCTTTCCAGCACTCAGTTTTGCTCTCTTGTGGTCTCTGTTAATTTGATCTCCCCGTGTAAATGACAGCCCCTTCCTCCTACATGCTCCCCAGAACCAGCAACCTGACAGTTTCCCAGCAGGCCCTCCAAACCCTGCTGACTGAATAACAACCACAACAAAGCTCCAGAAGGGCCAGAACTTCAGAACGAAAAGAAATCCTAAAGATCTTTTTGTTCAATTCCCTTATTTTAAAGAGGTCAAGCAGAGGCCCAAAGAAGTTCTATTTATGGATTAAAAAAAAAAATCACTGGTTCCAAACTATCTGTTCAGCTCCGTTCTGCACTTGGTTCCTCACTTAAATCTTGGTCTTCTCCACTCTGACTTCCAGCCTTACTGTGTTCGTTTGTTTGCAGTGCTGGGGATCGAACCCAGGTCCTTACAAGTGCTAGGTAGGCCTTCTAACACTGAGCTATGCACCCGTTCCCAGCCTTACGTTCCTGATGAACTGTTGCCCATGCTTTGGCCTGGGACGGGGAAGAAGGTTATGTCCTGAGACCACGAGTGAGCTTTCAGAAGGAGGCTGGAACTGCACTACCCTGGCATCCATCAGTGGTGTGGTTCATCGGAAACAGAGGACACTGACTTGGAGGAAAAGGTAGTCTTCAAATGGGTAGCAGGAATGGAAGGGAAGGGAGCAGAAAGTGGGGGGCATCACGCAGGCTAAAGCAAAGACAACATCTAAGCAGGGGCCAAGCAAATCCAATCGTCTACCAGAAAGTGCCTATACCCAATTAGAGACTTCTGAAGGGACAGAGGAGGTTGGAAGTCAGGAGACCTCAGATCGGACTCTGACTCTACCCACGACAAGAAATAGAATTTGGGCAAATCACTTCACAGTCAGGTCCTCGGTTGGACTGTTGATCTTGTATTTCCTGGTTTGGAGTGAATTTCATTTCAATGATTTGTAATCACATTCTTTCTTTTAAAGAGCTGGAAAACAAAATGTCTACGCAAAATGGAAATATTAAAATGGATCTTCTTTTCTTGCAGAACGCTGCAGTTTGTTTATATCACAGTTTACCCACAGCCTGCTGTTAAGTCAAAATTCCATGGTTGTTATTTCAGTCTGTTGACACTGAACTTACATATTTCTCCCTGTGACATCATTATGGTGCAGGAGGGAGGGATTTGGGGGCTCCTAAATTATGACTTATTGACTACAACAAGGTGCTTTTGCTCAGAACACCCTTTTAACATGCACTGTACTAGATGTGGATTACACTCTAAAAGAAATGTGGCTCACTTGCTTTTTAAAAATTGTATATACTTAAAATGTACAACATGATATTTTGATATACATCTACACAGGGAAATGATTACCAGAGTCAAGTAAATTATCCTATCCATCACTTTCTGTAGTTACCCTTGTATGTGTGTGGGGGGGTCGCTTTTAATTACAACATTGGATGGCGAAGAGATTTATAATTTAAAAACCTTCTTCTTTTCAAAATTGTCAGTGCCTGAATTACTTTGTAATCTATTGCATTTGCCTAGGCAGATGATTTTTTTTATTTTAAAGCTTCTAAATTTGAATTCAATCTCTCTGCTTAAAGCCTGCTGTGAAGTGAAAATCCTGTGACTCTTATTTTAGTATGAGAGAGTTACATATTTAACATGCTATTGCACACTAGAAGACAGACACAATTCAAACACAAACAAAACAAGACCTCACAATTACACTGATTGCTAGTGACAATGCTCTGTTTGTGAGGTGAGGAAAACCCTTTAAAATGTCTCTGTGGAGGCTTTCTGGCTGCTGTGTCCTTGGGCATCTATTTTTAAGCCCTTTCATACATTTGAAAAGTTAGATGTGGAAGGGACCTTCAAGGTCATCTGATCCAAGCTACTTATTTTACAAAAAGAAGATCAAGCCCCTTATTCAATGCATGCAGAAAATTATTGGGACAGCTGATCTGAAACCAAGTTTTCAATTCCTAGAGCAATTGTGCTTTGTTTGCTTTTATTTGCATTTATTTTTAAACTTTTAAAATTTGAAATACAAGTATCCCATATAAAGTAAAAAACAAAAGAAAAAGCTCTCTCTTCTAACAGCTCCTTCTCCTCCAGCCACCAATGGACATCTAAATTCAGGAGTGGGCAGTAAAATAATTTGGTGTCATCACATACAAATTCTATGTGTGTGTCTGTGTACACTGATACACACGTGTGTATATACACAGGGAAAGATTTTTTAAAATAATTTTACTCCAAACTAGAACCTAACTAGACTTTTTGGGCTATGTGAGAGATCTGAACAATAAAATAAAATTTTCTCTAGAAATTATCACAAAGTGTGACAAAGTCCCTTACAGAGGGAAGATAAGACAATGTACCCATCTTCACGTTGTACTGATTGTCCTCCAGGACTGAAGGATTTATTCCTGCACCTGTTGGGAGGCTGCTGGGTGCAAGCTTGAGAGAGCTGCCTGGCCTGGGGGTGGGTCCTGGGTAGGGACAGCAGGCTGCACAGAGCGGGCAGTGTACTTGCTGGGTTGTAAGGTCCTGCCAGCTGCAGGGTTCCCGGGGTCAATGGAGACCTTGAGACTGCATCACAGCACCTTTTTCTCTTCTGTTCCTCCGCCCCCTCCTACCCTGGGGATGATCCCACATGCTGGTCTCAGAATCTGCTTGTTGGGGCTGGGGGTGCAGCTCAGTGCTACAGCACCTGCCTAGCATGCTCGGGGCCCTGGGTTTGATACCCAGCACCACTGAAGCCAAATGAAAGCAAACCAAAGGAAGGAATTTGCTTTTCTAGTCACCCAACTTACTTTTTTTTTTTTTTAGGGTACCAGGGATCGAACTCGGGTCCTTGCACTTGCACAACAGGTGGAGAAACCACTGAGCTAAATCCCCAGCCCCTAGTCACCCAACTTACAACAGGCACCCAGCTGTTTTTAGTTGTTAAGGCACCTCCTCCTCCACAGCAACTAACTGGATTAGGCCTCTTAATTTTTCTTAAAATTTCAAGGAAATATTCTGAAAATCAAGGCAACCAACAAATTTGAATTTCAATTCAAATCACTTTTTCACACATGAGTAAAACCTTCACAACTTTATGGGAAAACAGATTTCAAAACTAAACACTGAAGTCTGGGGGGGGGAGATCATCTGTTATGTAAACTGTCGGAGAGCTCAGCATTTCGAACAGGTGCTCAGGAAGTAATCACTGTGCTGAAGGAACAAGACTTCAATAGACTGGCATTCGCAGGTGTAGATGAAGGCGGACTCTCTCTCCTCTTTCCTCATTTCCTTATCTTTTTCTTACTCCAGTTCAGGTCAGAGTAGTAGAAAGAGAAAGTCCCGAGAGGAGATAAGTTTGACGGCTCAGCTTTACCAGGGGGATCAGCACATCTGTTGGGGTTAGAGAGGCGAAGGTCCATCTCAGTGCTAAGGCAGGAGATGGAGCAGGCCAGTGACAGTCAGTGAAGGCCAACCAGGAAGACGGGACTCTGGCTCCACCTCTTGTGCTCCAAGAGCCAGATCAGGCCCTGGAGAGAAAAGAGAGAGCAAGGATCTCCGACTTAAAGGTTTTTTTGAGACAGAGTCTCGCTCTGTCATTCAGGCTGGCCTTGGACTGACTATGTACCCAGGTTGGTCTCAAACTCGTGGTGATCCTCCTGCCTCAGCCTCCCAAGTGCTGGGATTATAGGCGTGTGCCATCATGCCAGGCTCAGTTTAAAGCATTTTGAGGGGAGTGGGAAAGCTGCAAACAGGAGAGCCAAGACCAGGAGGCAGGAAGCCAGGGAGGCAGCACAGAGGAGAGATGCTGGCGTTGACTCTCAGGGGCGTGGCCCAGCAGGGTTCAGAGGACTCTGAGAGTGGCCTGGCCCTGGGCCTGGGGGCGGTGGCACAGGTGGGAGCAGGAGGCTGGCTGAGGTCAGACATGAAGGGGTCTCAGAAATGCAGGTGGGGATTGGGGATTTACCCTTGGGAGTGGGACAAAACGGGACTGGCTTTTTTAGAAAATCATCCTGGGCCCCAGGGAGCCAGGGACAAGGCCGTGAAGCCAGGTAGGGCTACTGCAGGGTGTGTGGCAGGGCGGCAGGGGTCTGAGGCGAGAATGTGGAGCTGGCGGGATGCGTGGGGTGGAAAGGGAAAGCCTCCCTCTCGGCAAGCGCAGCCAGTGTGCTCACTGCCACTGGACAAGCACCGGGGTCCCTGGCTCCCCCGCCCAGCTGCCGTGCAAACCCACGGTGTGGGTTTCATCCGGGTCCGGAGTCGAGCTGTGGGACAGGCTGACCAGGAAAGCATCACGTAAGCATCACGCTCATCCCCGCTGCTGTGCTTGGAATAAAGTTTTTTGCCTCTGACCCAGGAGTCTACGTCTTTTACTGTGAAACTGTAGTGTTGTCAATTCCATAAATAAAGGCTAGAATATTAGCTTGCAAACTGGGGCTGGGGAGATCAAACCCAAGACCCAGCTAGGAGAAGGAAGATTTCCTGCCTGGGTAACTTGGTGTAAAGTGGTGCTGTTTTTCTCCAAGAGGAGGAATTGGTATGTGGGAGCAAGATAACAAGGTCGGTTTTAAACACGTTGATTGTATTTTACTGCCAACTAGGTATGGTCCTGATGGACAGAAATTGCTAACAGGAGCTCGAAGACCTGGAGGTAAATTCTGGCCCTTACTAGAGCCAGAATAGAAATCCTCAGAGTTTGGCCAACCTCACACCCCAGCAATCCACAGCCCTCCTTTGTTTGGTGAATTCTACTAATCCCTCCCCAGAAGCCAGCCAGGGAATAAACTTTGCAGGAGAACCGGGTACTCACTCCGAGAACTGTGAGTACTTGGAAATGTACTCATTTTCTGTACTTGATACATTTCCTGTGCAGCCTTACCCAATGACCTTGACTCTCGCCAGAAAACCTGTTTTTTGGAAACTCCTTGCAGACCCCTTCTCCAGTCCCAGTGGCCCAGAGAAGAACCAGTAATGGGAGAAAGAGGTGACTAGGATGGGAGAGCAGAGGAGTAACCAAGCAGGAAAGGACAAATCGAAGGCAATTTCTCCTCAGGCAGGGACTCTGTGTTTATTGGTGGCCTCGCACACACAGCAGACATTCAATGAAAGCTTTTTTCAATAAATGCTCTGTTTTGTCATTTCTTCATCCATCAGCACAACCCTAAACAATTCCTGTTCTAATGTTGTTAAGCAAAATTTTACTACAATTTATTTTTCTTTAAGGCATGACCACTTACCCGGTCATTCAAAAGCTGATGGTTTAGTGGTGTCCAGGTGCTCATCTTCGTCTGCATCTTGGGGCCCTCTATGCTTTTCGGAGGGGCAAATGCCATCATGAAATAATGGAGTGCTCTCCCCCAAGAAGGACTACCCCTATAAGAAGAAATAATCAAGCTATCTTCAGAATGCTAAAAATACTGTGTAATTTTCTGGAGTGTTGGGAGGGAATGGATGGGAAGAACACTTTTTGGGAGCATCTTATCTGTTGAGCCCTTTGCATGTGCTTAATCCAGTTTCAGAAGGTAGTGCACTGGAGGATTTGAGCTCATTTCTTTCTTTCTTCTTTTTTGGTACCAGAGATTGAACTCAGGACCTTGAACTTTCAAGGCAGGCGGTGGCACCACTGAGCTAAAATCTCTGATCCCCTTAGCTAATTTCACAGGTGGAGAAAACACGACTCATTGAAGTTATGCATCCTGCCCTTTAAAGCCATACAGAGAGTAAGCGGTGGAGCTGGGACTCAGCCCAAGGTCCGGCTAACTCTGCTTTCATTCAATCATGCGGAAGAGATCCCGAATTGCTCCTAGCTAAGAACAGACCTAACTGGCCAGAGAGAAAAGTATTTTAAACTAAGAATCATAATGCCATATAAAACACTTCATTCCTCTCCATGTGATACTAACTCTCCTCCTCCCTCTTCACTTTCTGACATCTGAGTAATAAGAGTTCCAGCCTGGGGCCGGGGATTTAGCTCAGTGGTTCCGCTGCCTGCCTTGCAAGCACAAAGACCAGAGTTCGATCCCCAGTACCCAAAAAATCCCAAACAAACAAAGAGTTCCAGCATGACGCCTATTTAAGAGGCAGAATAGTATAATGGACAAAACCAAGGCTTTAGACATGGACAGCCTTGAGTTTACTGGGGGAGACTTTCTGGGTTTAGTTGTGTCCTGTACAGTCGGCCTCCTTCAAATTAATTTTAATTTCCATGGGGAATTATTTTCCCTAATGGTGTAGAGTTTGTAGAGTTTGCTGGGTTAGCTAACTGAGGGTTAGGGGTGTCCAAGGGTTCATCTTCATCTGTATGTTGGGACCATCTATAGTCCCCCCTCTGCCACAAGGTGGTGATAAAGCCAAGTGTGGTGTGATCCCAGCTACTCAGGAGGCTGAGGCAGGAGGACTGCAAAGCAGAAGTCATCCTGGGCAACTTAGCAAGACCTTTCTCAAAATAAAATAAGAAGGGCCAGGGACATAGCTCAGTAGTAGAGCCCTTGCCTAGCATGCACAAGGCCCTGGGTTTGATCCTACTATTGGACTGAAGAAAACTTTAAAAGAGGCCACAGTGCTGCTGGGCCACGGCTTATCCTCATTTCACAGTTGGGGTGGCCATCCAAGGGTCCAAGGTAGTGTTTGTACCCTGAGCAGACTGCTCCGTTGTCCCTGCTACTTCACACCCCAAAACCTCATGTCCTTTTGTCCCATTTTGTGAGCCCTCTGAACTCCTTGCAACAAGCTGCCCCCTTTGCTTCTGTTAGCCACAATGTTTTTTCTGGTTTTACAACCAAAATTTTTTAATTTTCTCACATACAGGTTTAGTCCTG
This sequence comes from Heterocephalus glaber, assembly GCF_000247695.1. The sequence goes on from NW_004624758.1 coordinate 23,140,660, forward strand.
GCTCTAACATTGACCGTGTGATTTTTTGCGTTGCTCACTCTATCCGAGACTCAGTTTCCTCACTGGTAAAATAAGGATGTTCCTGGCTGCCTTCAACTGCTACAGTGCAGATTAGAGGGGAAAAGGGCCTTCAGAGTGGCTGAGGGCCGGGTGGTCCCAGTGCACGGGAACCTCCTGCAGCCTCTCTGAGAACTTGTCGCTTCACAGAGCGCCTCAGGCCCATCCTTTGGAGGGCCGCAGTGACATATTTTAAGGAGGGAAACACAGAAAGCAGGTGACAGTAGCTCAGTGCGTACCCGGTTCCCCTTCCCCACCTCTGAATGGTGCACACAGAGGCAGAGGTGACCGACCACTGGCCAATCTATGGGCTCCACAAATGACCCTAGAGCAGCAGGCCCTGGATGTGTTTTTAAAAATCACTACTTTTCAGGGCCAGAGATTTAGCTCAGTGATTCCAGCACCTGCCTCACAAGCGCAAGGTCCCGAGTTTGATCCCTGGTACCCACCCCCCACCCCCCAAATTACTACTTTTCAGCTCAGATAGGATTTCCCCAAACACTACATATGAAGTCCCAGAGGCCCTTACTTAACATATATTTTTTCTCAGACTCGATGGAGCCAATGTTTTTACACCCTCACGGGCGGCATTAGTCGATGCCTCCCGCTGTCACCATAGCATGGAACTGAAGGGGGCTCAGGTGAGCCCTTAATGGCTAATTATCCAAGTCCCTGCCTTTTCAGTTTGGTTACAAACGGTGTAAGAGATGACTACAGAACAGGATTATTTATTGGTAGCCACTGACAAAAGCAGGCAGATGATAGATCCAAAGTATGGCCATTGAGTCTAGACCTGTCCAGTTAAAAAGTATACATTTCTTTTTGTTATTGTTCTACTGTTCCTTTTTTAAGGCATTTATTCCTAATTTTTTTGAGAGTCATAAAGCCTTTTAAGAGTATAATGAAAGCTATGAACCCTCTCCCTAGAAAATTGCACACAAACATAACATTTTGTTTACTCCAAGTTAAAAACCCCTGCTGCAAGCGGAGAAACTTTCTCTATCCCCAGTTTGGGTCAGAAATGATCTGACTTCTTCTAGGCAATGTGTCTGAATGAGGATGAGACAAGTAGGTTTTTTCAGTGATGTCCCAAGGGTCTGCATTGGCTGTTTTCTTTCTCCTGGATCCTCAAAGCTAGAAATTGCTTGGATCAGGCTTTCTTCAAAGCAGCCAGAGGAGGATGTGGTTTCCAGGAGGTGAACCTAGCCAGGAGAGGCCGTGCTCTTGATAATAGAGCCCTGCAGTAGCGTGGGGGGGGGGGGCTAACTTTGTCTTTTGTTATCCTTTTGTGCGTGTGTGTGTGTGTGTGTGTGTGTGTGTGTGATGGAGGACTGAACTTGGGGCCTTCACACTGAGCTACATCCCCACTCCACACCTCCCATTTTTGAGACAGGGTCTTGCTAAGTCACTAAATTGCCCAGGTGGAGATCAAACTTGGGATTCTCCTGCCTCAGCCTCTCAGAGTTGTGGGACTACAGGTGTGCACCACCATCCCCAGCTTGTTATTATCCTTTCAATTTTTTTCCTCCTCCCTTTACCCCTGACGATGGGCACTGTGCATATCTGCATGCACACACGTGTACCCGGTGTAAACTACTGGTACTATTATATAACATGCACAAAAATCACCCGCCCCACTCTGTCAACAGACAAAGCAAATCGTCTTGCCCCTCCACGGATAGGTCTCACTGTTGCTTTCTTGTGGCCTCTTATAATGACTGCCCTTGAATGTTCATCAAGGATAAAATGAAGAAAGAGGCCCCAGGCCTCTTGTCCCCAGTGTATGGTTCCAGTTCCATGTCCAACAGCCAGAGTGACTCCTCTGTGTTCACGTACTTCCTCTTTGGTCTAAGCCATTCTTTATGCCATCACTTTTTATTTGTTTGTTTGTTTTGGTGGTACTAGAGATCGTAGCCGTTTCACTAAGCTACAATCTCAACCATTTTGTTTGTTTACAGACAGGTCTTAACTAAGTCTCTAAATTGCTCAGGCTGGGCTCAAGCCTGTGTTCCTCCTGCCCCAGCCTCCCAGAGTGCTAGGATCACAGGAGTGCTCCACCATGCCCGACTACACTATCACCATTATTCAACAACTTTACTAAGGATCTACAAGGCATGAGTTAAGAGTACTAAGATAAGAATTTCTGGGCTGGAGATTTAGCTCAGTGGCACCTTGCCTGCTTCACAAGCACAAGGTCCTGAGTTCGATCCCTGGTACCAAAAAAAAAAAATTTCTACTTTCATGTGAAAGCTCATTCTTCATAGAAAAGTATGTTTTGAAAGCCAGTTGAACAGGTCATGTTTCAACTTAAAAACCTTCACAGGCTCACCAATGGTGACAAAATCCAGACTCCTTAGCACAGAAGTGGGGGTCCACTAGGTCCGTAACTCAACCTCCTCTAGCATCATCCCTTCTCTCTTTGTGCTCTGTCCAGACACACTGAACACCTTACCACCGAGAACACACCCCCAAACCTTGATGCTTCTTTCCACATGTGGTTTTCTGACCCTGGTCACCTGAATCCGAATCACAACGGTACATAACAGATGCTCAATAAATATTTGTTAAATCAATAAAAAGAATGAATATAGCAGCAGAGGGAGTAGCGGTGTGAGGATTAAAACTAGTGGAATTGTACAAAAAACCCCTCAAAACATTAGGAACTGGGAACTGGGGTAATAAAATCAGGATGACCAGATTTTTATTTGGAGTTTACAGCTCAGAATAGGATTGAGTTTCTCTGCTAACACATAATTCGCCCACCATCCACTAATATCATGAGACAAGGTACTCTCAAATATTTCTCCAGGAAGTTTTCAGGAAATAGGATATGAGTAGATTTACATATGAATGCATCTTATATTCAACCAGTTAAAATCAAAGCAAGAACTATAATGCATTTCAAAGCGCTAGCGCTCAATAGGCATGTGATTGTTAGGTGTGGATTTCACAAGCTTGAAGCGTTTGGCAATGGAACAGTAATCTCCGAATACTGACACGGCTTACGGGAGGCCCGAGAGCTCTCTAAGCCATCTCCATCTTTTTCATGCAGGGCCCACTGCTCTCACCTCTTTTAGCAAGGTTCCCTCTTCAAGCCTCAAGCGCTGGGGTTGCCATAGCGGCACTAGGCCCGCTTTTTCTCCGCCTCCTTCCAGCCCCCACCTCCCAGCTTCCAGTAGTCCAATCACCGACTCGCAATCGTATCGCTGGCACCCGGGGTCTCTTAGGCAACAATGTGTGGTCTCTTGATTGGCCAGGGCATCGAAGAGGGCTGGTTCCAAAACTGGGCACAGAGATAAAATGAAAAGGTGTGGGCGCCAAGCGAGTGGGAGGGGTTACAACATCCCCACTGCCAGGACTAAGACGCATCCAGTCTTGAAAAATGTGGCTTGACTGAAAACGTTCATTCAAGACAAGCGGGAATTGTGTCCCAAATCAGCCCTTACCTACTGAGCATGTCCGGTTACATTGTTCTGGCATTCCGGAGTCCCGAAATGCAAACACTCCACTTTGCCATGTTTTAAGAGTGACCGATAGGTAAAAGAGAGCTGGAGGAAAGAGAATTGGAGACTGGTCGATGGGAGAATAGCACCCGCAGCAGGAAGTGGAAGAACGTGGGGAAATTACCCCAAACACCATATACATGCTTCCGCACAATTTCAATTTATTGGATTAAGTAATTCAGACAGGAAGCTGGGTGACAGGTACATCAGGGAACCAGCAGATGACGTGCCTTAATAAGAATAACTCTAAATTTGGGGGTCTTAAAAATCCAGTCTAATTTAATTAATTAAATTTATCGAGCACCCATTCTGTAATAAAGACCAGAATGAGAATATGGGGGGGGGGGTTGTCTAGTGAAGAAAATCAGTAAATGCAGTGTGTAACTAATGGAAGGCTTTACAGTCCTAACAGCTGTGATAGAACTATAAGAATACAACAGAGTTCAAATTCCCAGATCCAAGCTTTTTCAGCTAATGCACAACAGCTCTTACCCACAGCAGACAGCAAACAACAGTAACAAGATTGCCAAACAACAACAGCAGCAGCAAAATAACAACTCTCCTCATTGTTTCCTAAAATAATGTGCTCTCCTCCCACATAAGCACATATACAAACCTTGTGTTTATGTTGTGTCTGCTACTTTTTAAATAGGTAGCATTTAAATATCGCCAATTTAAATAGAAAAAGGAAAATGGAGCCCATAGAGGTTGTTGCTTTCCCTATGTTCGAAAAGGATCAGGAGGTGGCCAAACTGAAATTAGAACCCAGGTAGTATGAATTCCAGCCTGGTGGTTTTTCCACATGACCAGTTTGTATGGAAATGAATAAACAAAGCCTTTGGGGGTGTGAGGGGCGGCCCAGGAGTTATGTACTTGTAATACTAAATTACCATGCATTACCAGTTAACATTTATGGTTTCAAAACGGGTTCATCCAGAAAGAGACCGGTTTTCACAGTGTCAAGAGCGCTGAGCCTCTCTGTAAAGTTTCCGCTCGTAAAGATTCTATTGGTGAAGGAAAGCAACACCCGGCATGGAGAGCATCTCACTTTAGCCTTGTGGGATTTGAATATTTTTATCCATAATAAAAGGTCCCTTTTGTTTCTTGTCTGGTCAGCATCTTCTGGACCGCCTTCTGTCCTGCAGCTCTTCCTTTTGACTACTGTTTCCCCAAAGGGGAGTGAGTCACCCTGTTCCCTCTGTGTTCATATTAAGCATGCAAGCTCAGCTCAGTGTCTGTGATACTCAGTATTGTTTTCACCTGGAACAACTGCAACATAAAGTAAAGCTTAGAGACTTTCATAAGAAACATTGTATATTTCTTTTTTAAAATGCTAACTTTTGCCTGCTTGTGTGTTTAATAGATACAGTGGAAGTCCCTCTTGTGTACTTCCCAAATCTCATTCCCCACCCTGTCTGCCTAGAAGTCATCATTGTCATAAATCAATGTGTAGTCTTCTTGCTCCTTTTTATGATTTTATCATATATTATAAATTATATTATGTATTTGCCCTTATCAGGCTAGGCTTTAAAAAAGAGAGACACCGTTTACATATTTTACAGTCAGCTTTTTCACTAAATATTATATTTCTGAGATTTAATCTTTTGATACATCCATGATCATTTCTACATCATTCTCACATCCAGATGTGAGCTGTGGTGTGTCCTATGCCTGACAGTTTTTGCAGGACGATGCGTAAACTGAATAAAAATACACCTAGCACCAGGTCTCCAGAGATTCCTCAGCCACAGTGGGTCTGGAAGGAAACAAAGCAGGCACACAGAATTCCCACACTATCTGACACATTTACCCTCAGCAGAAGCACCGCTGGCTTCCTGGGACACGCTGAATCAGCCTAAGGATCAATATTACCTAGAATTGCCTAGAATCAGTGTAAGGATCAATATTACTTTTGTGGCTTTTAAGATTTTGAGACAGGGTTTTGCTATGTGGTCCAGGCTGACCTCGAATTCAAGATCTTCCTAGCTCAGCCTCTTAAGGGGTTAGATTAAGGTCGCTCACTACCACGTCCAGATAGGATCAATATTACTTTTTTTAAAAGTTACTTAACAAATAGGTATTTTTTAATATCAAATTGCCCTAATGTAATTTATTGAATAGTCTGTTTTCTCAACAAGTAAGTATTTATTAGGGAACCTTTTTTTTTCTTGGTACAGGGGATGAACTCAGGACCTTCAGCTTGCGAGGCAGGCGGAGGAACCACTGAGCTAAATCCTCGGCCCTAGGAAAACTTTCATTTTAGATCTTATTTATTATCCTTGTTCACATAACACACTTTTTTGAGGTTTAAGCTCATGATTCTTCAATACTTAATATTTGAGGAATTTTTTTTTTGGTACCAGCGATCGAACTCGGGTCCTTGTGCTTGCGTAGCAGGCGGTGAAACCACTGAGCTAAATCCCCGGCCCCATCTTATCCATTTTTAAGTGTAAAATCAGTAGTGTTAAGTACGTTCATGTTGTACATAAGATCAATATTACTAAGGCATGCGTGCTACCAACAGGACAAAACGATAGTAAGTTGAAAAGAGATGAAAAGGAAGAGAAAGCTAGGTGAAACAATGTAGCAAAAAGAAAAGCAGCCATTGCCTTGAATGAATGCGGACTGTCATTAGGACACAGCGTGGCTATGGGAAAGCCACCTAACATTCGTGGGTGTTTGAAAACACGTTGTTTAGAGGATCTCTAAGAACTCTTTCCACTCTCAAATCATTACGTAGAAAGATGAGAAACCCTTCCTAAGGAGAAAAGATGGGGCTTGCCACCAAAACCACGGGCTCCACCTGTTTATTTAAGGGCTTGGCAAAGAAGCTAGCTATAAACTATTCGCAGGCAAGTACTCTGTTTCAGTGTGGAGCGCTGCAGCAGGCCAGCGCTACCGGCACCAGTCACCCGCAGCACCGCTGATCCCGGGTCTCTAGGCCGGCACAGGAGCTCAGAGCAGGTGCTGGAGTCTTGCAGTACCAGCCTTCCAGGCTCCGGCAATCGCGGGAGCCCCGCCTTGCAACAGAGAGACTGCTTTGCAAAGAGCGCCGAGCTCATTTCAGACGCACGCTTCCAGGGGTAGGAACCACCACTTGGTGCGGGACTCTCAAAGCATCACCCCCGGCGCGCGCTGGAGAACGCGAAGTACCCCGCCAACCCGACGCTGCGGGCCTCTAACCCCCCGAGGCTCGACCGCGCGTGCGCGGCACGCCTGCGCAGTGCGTTCGCGCGCACTCGCTCCGGAGGCCGCGCGCCTCGGCGCTCGCGCAAGCTCGCGGCGGCTCCGAGGCGCGCGCCGGCGTAGAGCGCCGCTCCCGGTACCTCAGAGACCGGCGGCCGCTCGCGGCCGGCGCTGCAGCCCCGGGGAGCCCGGCGCGCAGGTGTGAGGTGAGCCCCGCAGAGCCAGGTGGGTGAGAAGGGAGCGGCGAGTGTAGAGACCGAGGAGGCGACGCGGCGGTTGCCTGTGCTCCGCCTAACCCCGCGCGGAGGAGCCGCCGGCAGCCCGGCACCTCCTCCTCAGGGATCGTTCTTTCCGTCGCGGCCAAAACAAAAGCCTCGGGCGCCGGGCCGGGCGGGGGTCGGGGTGGCTTCTCGGAGCTGGCAGGGCCCGCGGTGGGCTGGGGGCCCGGTGGCGACGCTGAGTTCGGGGCTGGGAGTGGAGGTGGGGGAGACGCCTCGGGAGACGGATCGCCCGGTGCGTCCCGCGTCCCGCCCGCGCCGGGCAACCTGTGCGAGTGCGGACGCGGCGGGCTCCGACCCGCGGCCCGACCGGCTCCGGGGACCCGAGCGCCCCGGGCCGAGACCCGCGCGGGAGCGTGGGTGCGAGGACAATGCGCCCCGCGCCCGCGCTGCCGGCCACCGACCGGAACGCGCGAGGACGGCGCCCCCGGCCCGGCGCGGGTCGGCATCGCGCCGACCCTCTCCGCCCGGTGCCCGAAAGTTGTCTCCTCCAGCCCATCAGTTTGCAAAGTCGCTGGCTCCCTCCCCAGTGCCTTCCTCGCCCGCCACCGCCGCGGGGCTGGGGATGTGGGTCCTGCTGCTGGACCGGGAGTGTACGGCCCCCGTGATAGAGGCAAGCACCACAGAAGTCTTGGGTCATTTGGAGAAAACTAAACAACCTCCTGGAGGCTTTTTGCATCTTAGGAGTCCCCGCCTGTAAGAGAAAGAGGGCTTTTTTTAAGGGGAGGGGGGAAGAGATAAAAGCACATGCTGTTAATTTAGGCCGAGGAGTAGTTTAAAGTTACAAAAAATTATGAAAGCGGTCTGCCTTTTTTTTTTTTTGGCCCAGGGTAAATGAAGACTTGACTTTCGGTTTCCTTCTGAATTTAGGCAGCAGAGCAGACAATCCGCAAAAAACTTGCGTTAGAAAAATCGTCTTGGGAGACCTGGAATGTTTGTTAATGGGAATTGGGTTACTTTGCAAAGCCCATACATAAGGCGCAAGGAAACAAAGACTTGACTGACATTGAGGATATTAACTCCTTCCTTAGTTGCTTTTTAGCTCTTAGTGGTGTGCTGGTTGCATTGTAGGCCAGAAAAGGAATAGATAAATCCTTAGTTCTGTAATTAAAAAGCAGGTAGTCCTAAAGATAATGCTTTCCATCTTTGCTTTTAAACAAATCAATATTACCGTTTTCCTCTAGGAAACAAAAAAACATCTACTTGAATTACCAAACCACAGCATAAAGGTAAAAATATTCAGAGTAGGGGAGTCTAGGAAGCAAGTGTAAAATCTTGACTGGGTGAACTTGGGAGAATAGAACTGAAGATAAAATATAACTTAGATGCAGCCCTTACCCTATTGCTCTGCATTTAGTAAAACAACATGTGTTTCAGCCCCAAAATGCTTGAAACCGTTAGGAAAATAAGTAAATTATTGCTAGAGCCTACCATTCTGCCCTCCCTTCCTCCTACTTTTTTCCTCTCACCCACTACTAATCTTCTCTAGCTCCATCTAGCTTCTAAATCCATAGCACTGCCATTAATAAAAGCCTCTCAGAGGCTGAGGCAGGAGGATCACAAGTTTCAGCCCAGCCTGGGTAACTTAGTGATTTTAAAAGGCCTGGGAACATAGCTCAGTGTGAAGGCCCTGGGTTCAGTCCCCCAGTACCACCAAAGGAGAGGACAGAAAGACAGACAGTCTGTGTAGGTACTTAGGTACTTTATTCCTTTCCTTGTCTTTGAGCTTTATTATTGTGCTTTGAGCATTTAGGTGGATTTTTCTTGGGAGTTTCATGATTGTGATATTTGAAGCAGAGAAGGCTGAGTTTAATAGCAGAGTGTGCTTTCTTTCTTTGCATAGTACAATGTGAAAGCTTTATCATTGGAGGAGAGAGGAGTTTTTGCACACAATGCATTGTTTCCCACTTGACTTCCAGAAAACAATATCTACCCGACTTTTATTAATTTGTTAGTAAGAGTCTAAGATTTTATACTCAAAACTTCTTAGCATATGAGTTTATTGATATCAGGGTACTGTTGACTATTTTCTTTGGGAGACAAGTGGCTCTTAATGCAGATTTACCGTCATTCACTATAGAGTGGTGTTGGCCTCTAGTTTTTCTTTAACCCCAAACTCTAGAATTAGTGTGCTTAAAGCTGCACACAAAAAAGAGCAATAGGACAAAAAGAGTGGCTTGGAAAATTCATACTGGAGAAATTATTCAGTGTAGATTGAGGGGAAATGTGTAGCAAGGTCTTGAAAGAAAATGAGGTTTTCTGTAAGGCTAGGAATAACTGTTTGAAGGGTAACAGCTTTTCACTAGCTAGGAAAGAGTTTTAACTATTGTGTCAAAAATGAATTTCATCTCTTGGCTTTCCAGTTTATCATGCTGAGAATTATTGACAGATTGGTAGATCCAAGGATGCATTGCAAATGAAATGTGAGATGAATATAACTAGGCTAGTGAGCTTAAACGATTCTGGTTCTCAAATTTTATCTCACTGAAATAATTCTGTAGTCAAGGAATACAAACTATACAACCTTGTTGAGGGAGAGAAAGCTCAAGGGCTTGATATTTTCTGATAAAAATTTGGAGAATTTTTCAGATAAACATTTTAATTGGAAAGGAAAGTTGTGCTGGAATTTCAGCCTTTTTTTTTAAGTGAATTTATCCATCATTTAACTTTGTTTTATTTCTAGGCTAACTTTTAAAAGATCTTACACTTTGTTTAGTCTTAGCATTTAATAATTTGTAAATTGGGCTGAACTTTATGCATATCATTCTTTTTTTTTTTTTTTTTTTGGTACCAGGGATCAAATTTGGGACCTTGGGCCTGCAAGGCAGGTCCTGGAACCACTGAGCTAGATCCCTGGCCTCATATCATTCATTTTAATTGTGAATCGAGATGTCTTTTTTTTTTTTTAGCCATATCATTCAACATCTTGAGATTAGATTTGTTATAATCAGGAGATGAGAAAATGGGCTTTGAAAATTAGAGACCTGAAGTAAAAAGGTCAGAAAAGAGACGCTGAGATTGGTAGGAATCTAGGTCCTGTGAATTAAGTATGAAGCTACATACACTTTGTCATAGCAACCCGGAGCCAATATTTTGAGAATGAATTCATGATTTAAATAATTAGATACGGAAAACAAAAGGCCAGGGACCACATGGATTTTAGGAAAAGGAAAGTAACCCTGGCACAATGAGTGTATATTTTACCTCTTATAATAAGACAGTAATTTCTTTCAGAGGAGAAACTTTCCTAGAGATAGACATCACTAATCCTTGCAAGTGCTTTCTTGGAAAATTTATCTGAAAGACAAAGATTATCCCTTTATTTTCCCATTGAGAGCAATCTCTGTGTGTATATACAGCATTTACTGTACCTTGAGACAGCCTTTAGATAATATTCTTGAATTGGAAATACAAGATGTTATATTTATTCACAGAGTGTTAATAAAATTAAGCCGGGGATTTAGCTCAGTGGTTTCGCTGCCTGCTGTGCAAGCACAAGGACCTGAGTTCGATCCCCGGTACCAAAAAAGAAAATTACATGTAGCCAGGCCTAGTGGTGCACACCCTGTAATCCCAGCACTTGGGAGGCTGAGGCAGGAGGACCACCTTGAGTTGCAGGCCAGCTTAGGCCACATACTTCAAGGCCAGTTTGAACTACATAGAGACCCTGTCTCAAAAAACAAAATAACAACAAAAAATTACATCTGAACTAAAAATGACGGAGTGGATACCTTTCTGTTGAGAGAATGTTGGACTAGAATTGCTAGACATAATCTTTCATTGTCAAATCCTTTCTTTCTTTCTCTTTCTTTCTTTTTTACTTTCTTTCTTTCTTTCTCTCTCTTTCTCTCTTTCTCTCTTTCTCTCTCTCCTTTCTTTCTTTCTCTCTCCCTCTTTCTTTCTCTCTTTCTCTCTCTCTCTCTCTCTTTCCTGTGCCGGGGATTGAATGCAGGTCCTTGCGCTTGTGAGACAGGCGGGAGAACCACTGAGCTAGATCCCTGGCCCCCCTCTTTTTTAAAAAAAAAATGGAACGCTTCATAAATTTGTGTGTCATCCTTGCGCAGGGGCCATGCTAATCTTCTCTGTATTGTTCCAATTTTCGCATGTGTCCTGCCAAAGCGAGCACGCCAGACCCTCTTGACAAGGCCTTAGGATCCATTTTTCTTAGAATTTCTTCAGGGATTCAGCTTGCTTTCCTCTTCACAGTTCCTGAGTTCTTTGGGTCTGACTTTGCAACTTTCCAAAGTTGTAAACTGTGCTGTCCTTCAGGACAAGTACTCAGCTGATCTTATTTTAAGGACTTGTACTTATTATCAGTAAAAGAAAACTCAAACCTAAGGCCTTGAGAGTGCTAGGAAAGTATTCTACCACTTAATCTAAAATGAGTTTTCCAAATATTTTATATGCCTCTATGGAGAAGTGAAAGTACCTCTTTTCCCACAGATGGTAGATGAGCAGCATTGTCATAACATTCTTGTTGCATGGGCCTTGTGCCTGAAACTGCTCACTCCAGGTGTGTTAACCAAGTAGGTCCTTTGCTTTAGTTCAAATACTGCAGACTCTTGTAATGAAAAGACAGTATCACTAAGAATGCCCAAAACAGCTCTTTACTGTTTATTTAATGAGTTGCTATATCTTGGCAAGATCTTTTGTGGTCCAGAATCCTCTATATCCTGCAAGTCTGAAACTTTAATTTAGACCTTTTCCTTGGGTGACCTTGGCTTAGGAAAAATGGCACACTTGATCCTGGTTAGGAGTAGCTATGTCATGTTACTGAAGTGTGATTTGGAATATGGATCAGAAGCTTTAAAACATATGCATGCAATTTGATTCAGTTGATTTATTTTTGTGTTGAAAAATCAAGTTTTGAATCATATTAAATTGATCATTACATTTTTGCTTTTCTTATTACCTGCAGTAGGATAAGTAGTGTGTCCCTTGGCTTGTTTTAAATAACAATTCAACTAGTTAAACCCTTCAACTAGTATTTACTCTTGTCAGCTAGTCAGCACACATTCTTTAGATTTAGCAGTTACTCTGTACACAAAATAATGTAACATTGGTTCTTTTATAAAATTCTGTAGCACATTTATATTATTTTAAATAATTGAAATAGTTTAATTATATTCCTCATACATATTTTTTTCTGACAAAAGTGTGTTATGAGTACATAATACTGTTTTGTAAACTTACTTAATTTAACTTTTTATTATCATGTCAATAAATACGGGCCAATGGTCTTTTGGTGTTGGAGATGAATGCAGAGCCTTGCACGTGCTAACTATGCACTCTACCATTGAGCTATGCTCATTATTTTTAGTGACTACATAATATTCTATTATGTGATTATACCATAATTTCTTTAACTAGTCCCTTATAGGTAGACTTATAGGTTGCTTCCAGTTTTTTGTAATAAACAATGTTACTTTATTATTTTAGCTATGCAAAATGTATAATTGTGTATTATTAGAATAAACTATAAAATAGGTTTTCTGGATTGAATTGTACATTTAAGGGCTTTTGATTCAAGAAACCGTATTTTAAAGTTTTTATTTATATTTTGTGGTGCTAGGGATTGAACCCAGGGCCTCACACATGCTAAGCAAATGTTCTACTGCTGAGCTACATCCCAAGCTTTTAAGTAGCCATTTTTAAACTGCAAAAATACAAATACTAGATTGACTTTAGTCAAAAGACCAAGAAGCTATAAGTCTACTAGAGTCCATTTTTTTTTTTTTTTTGGTACTGGGGATTGAACTCAGGTCCTTGCACTTGCGAGGCAGGCGGCGGAACCACTGAGCTAAATCCCTGGCCCTAGAGTCCATTTTTTAAAAAGTATCAACTAGTTTACATTCCTAACCAAAGTATTTGAAAATGTTCCTTCCCCTATACCTCTCCTATTCTGTTCTATCATTGTTATATTTGTGCATCTGATTCCCAGAAGTGTTATGTTTGCATTTTTCATTATTAGTAAAGTTAAATATCTTTTCACGAATTTATTGGCTATTTGTATCTCTTTTTAAAATTTATATCTTATTTTTATTTTTTATTTTTTTGGTACCAGGGATCGAACTTGGGTCCTTGTGCTTGCGCAGCAGGCAGCGAAACCACTGAGCTAAATCCCCGGCCCTGTATCTTATTTTGTATTAAAATGTTCTAATTTTGTTTTTATTTTTAAACTCATGTATATTATTAAATACAAATATTCTTTTACTTTTTAATTTTTCTACTTTAGGATAGTGTTTCTCCAGATCTGACCTAGAGTATTTGTAACCTGAGGGAATCACTAGAATGTGTGTCATTTGCCAGGATTCAGATTTCTTAGACCTGCGGCGAGATTCATGAATGTGTTACACTTTAAGATGGAGAACCACTGCTGCGCAAGTGCAAGGACCCAAGTTCGATCCCCGGTACCAAAAAAAATAATAATAATAATAAATAAATAAAATAGAGAACCACTTTGAGAGGGTGTGAAAATTCTTTAAAAACTTTAATCTGCATATTTTCTTTTTTGCTTACTAGATTCCACTCTTCCTTCTCCCCTTTTTAAATAATTATGAACAATAATCTTGACATATTGAGATTATTTTCTTTCTGCAGTTTAACAAATTTTATAAAAGTATTTTGATATAGGTAACTTGGCTGAGATGCATAGGAAGCACTTTTATAAGAATGTGGCATACTTTACTTGCAAGTGAGGTAAAAGGAATAACAGGAAATCAGGTAAAATAGATGAAGTAGACAGAAGTATAAGAGGGCATTTCATGTTGTTTCAAAAATGCAATGAAGTTTGATCAGTGTCTTCCTGAAGTTTTAGTCTTCTTCAAGTAGTCTTTGAACCATAGGTATGAAACCCATAACTACTTGGAAAAGAGATTAATCTAAATGAAAATTTTGAAATTCTTGGCATTGTATTCATATACTGAATATAGGGAACAGCATTCCCTTTAATTTTAAGTTGCTGCATAAACAACTACAAAGCTTTCAACTGTTATTTGACATATATTTAATATGTATGATTGTTACCATGTTGCAAAGTAATTAAGCTTAAATATGTTTTTGTCTATTTTAATATCAGTTTTCTATAGCCAGACCTCAACTTTTCTGGGACCAACCCGAAAGGAAAAAGATAGGGCAGATGAGAAACTGTCACAAATCTCTGGTGTAGAGTGTGGGGAGAGTTGGATTTTTTGAGCAGGGATTGCTTATAACCAAGTTTTGCTAATTCTAGAGTCCAAACTCCATTTCATTCCCACTCAAGACTGTCTTCTAGAATCTGGGAAGATTCGGCCACTGTTTTACTTTCTCTAGTTTTCTGCCTCGTAACTGGAGCTGGGGATACAGAGGTCACAGTCATTGACAGTGCCTGAAGGACAGATTCTTTCCCCGGTGAGGCCAAGCTGGTTCTGTGTCTCAAGGTCTAAGCTATGATGGGTGCTAGTATTTGGGTTGTCCTGTTAAACTGAGTCTCTGAAAATTTGTCAATCTGAATTTCTCATCTTTTCTCTATTTAGGCTATCTACAGCAGATACAAGAATATCCAATGCATATAAAACAAAATTTAATAAAACCAAAGTAAACATGGATACCAATCCAAATCAGAGTATGATAGCTTAGAATATGCTTTTTCCATACCACGCCTGTCTTTTGCTCTACCCACATGCCCCAGTTGAGAATTACACATATTTTTGTCCCTGTGAAAGTAGAGACAAGGTAGAGATTGTAAGCTCAGTGGAAATAACTGGGAATCATTGCTATTCCTGTTGTGATTTTTTTAGGCATGATTTCTGTTCTCCTTGCAGCCTGACTGTGTGCAGTGGCCATTTATTGGTTCAGTGGTTCTCATTCAAGGACAACATCAATGGTATTAAAATTTTATGCCATCTACAAGGGATGATGTAATGGTAAAAAAATTGACTGATACTACTTTCAGAACCTTCTGTTTGTTTGGTATTAGTTAATAGATTTAGCAGTTCTAGCAAATGTAATTCAGTAATGAAAATGCCTAATGTTTGGTACTGTTTTACCATTTATAAAGTGTTTTTACATATATTACTTTTATCTCTAATTCACTCATCATTCTGTGAAAGAGGTGTTATTGGAATCATTTTTCAGGAAGAAAAATTATAGGTTCAGAGAAGTTAAGTGATATGTTTACATTCATACAGCTAGTAAGAGGCTCGAATCTGCCTTTGATTTTTCAGACCTTTTACAGATCTGTCAAATCAATTCATGTAAAAATGTACAGTTAATGATTAAAATGCATAATAAATTTTAACTAATTTAGGTTATAACAAATTTTATTTAAATAAAATTTAGGACAAAAGCATAAGAATTTTTCAAAATAGCTCAGTTATATCTTTTGACAAATGAAAACCATCATAGAGAAGAAGTTAAACCATGTGTTATACAAGCAGCTGAGGAAAGAAACTTAAATTTGCCTTGAAATGCTATTTCAGGGCTGTTTTAGTATATCTAGAGCATAAATGATAAAGTAGAAAAACTATATTATATCTTTATGAAGTACCCATGCATTTTATCTGTTAGATGTGTCATCAAAGATTTTGATGCTGAGATGACATATTTTGAGAAGAAATGACTGATTTCTCCCCTTTTAATAATTCTTTTCAGATATTTCAATCAAAGGAAGAAATAGTTCTCCTAAGATGGAATCTGTGATTTGGGAATGTGGTTGATCAACTTGATATGTTGGCCAAATGTGCCCTATGTAGTAAAATGAAGAGACAAGATGATGTCATTTTCCCATATTGTGAAACCAAAAACAGATGCCTTTTGTGAGACCAAGCTAACAAACCTCTGATGGTACAGAGTATTTAACTGTTTGAAGAACTTAACAGTGAAAGACAGAAGTAGTTTCAAGCCGAGACCTGCAGGTGTATATTGACCTGACATACATATTAAGAAAGCCTGATCATCCAAATCTAAGCAGATCCAGAAGAATGGCTATAAGTTGGATTATCTTCTATCTTTGGCTCTTGACTGTGTTTGTGGGGCATATAGGTGGGCACAGTTTATTTTCTTGTGAACCCATTACCTTGAGGATGTGCCAAGATTTGCCTTATAATACCACCTTCATGCCTAATCTTCTGAATCATTATGACCAACAGACAGCAGCGTTAGCAATGGAGGTAAGACTTAATGTATCCTTTGACTTATCTTAAAAAATAACTTTATATTTATTGCCCTGTCAGTAATACTGTTTTCACCTATATCCTGTACATTAAAAATTTTATGTATTTCGATTCATATTCCGAGAGATTGAAGAATCTAGAACATGGGAGAAAAATGCCATTCAGAAATTCTAAATTGTCCTAGTTATACAATAACATTGTTATTTACCTAATAAAAAACTTTAGATAAAAGAGCAGAATATGGTAATTGTGCAGTTTAGTCATTAAGTATTGCATATAATGTGATTTTAAAAAACAAATTATTTGAATTTTTTAAAGATGATTTTCTGGTCATACTGTATTCATAATTTAAGAATAACTCTAAAGCATTGAAAAAGTTTTTGTTTGTGGATTTATTTGTTTTGACCTCAGAATTTTACGGAAGTTTGTGCCTTATTTGAATTTTTTAAATGGTAATTCTTTAGATACTTCTTAATAACTTTAGAAACTATGGCAAATTAAGGGATGTAGTTAATAATAGTAATAATAATAGGGCCGGGGATTTAGCTCAGTGGTTCTGGCGCCTGGCTTGCAAGCGCAAGGTCCCAAGTTCGATCCCCGGTACCAAAACAAAAACAAAAACAAAAAAATAGTAATAATAATAATAATGTACACATAAAATATGTGTACATGAGTGTCTGTAGTGATTTTCGAATTGAGGGCAAGAATATATTTACCAAACAAAAACGGGAAAGGCAATGTACAGTGGTGGCGAAGAGCATGGAGACCCTACCGCTTTGTGGCAGTATTACTTTGGCCACGTTACCTGACTTCCTCACCAAATTTCTTTGCTTATAAAATAAGGGTAATCACACAGGCTTTTGTACACAAAATGAAAATACATCTGTACAGTATTTGGCATATAGCAGGTACTCTATAAGTGAGAGTTATGTCTTATCCATATTTTCTTAGTAATTTGGCTATATAATAAAATTTAGAGGAAAATTTTTATATGTTAGTCTTAAGTCCATTTGTACAGTGCTTTCAGTAGATGGAAGCCTACATGTTTTAGAATTCTTCATTTTATAGTAAAACTCAAATGTTCATTACTTCAAGGTACACTGACATAAATCTGTGGGAAAATTTGTAGAAACATTGCTAGATTTTGAAATGTGAGTGGTGTTATGGTGTCCTTCCATATACCAAATATTTGAAGATCTGTGGTTGAATAAAACATTGTCTGTTCTTCTCTTATTACACAAGGCCCAACTCTGAAAAGAGAGATTTGGTATGGCCTGTCAGTTTAGGATATATGAAAAGAGGCATTGGTTGAATACAGTTAAATTGGTTTCAGTCATGGTATCCTTGATAGTCTTTGCTATATATTAGGGTTACTAATTTTCTCACTAAAAAATTCAATTAGAAATACCCTTATTTTTGGTGTCTTGTAAGTCACAACTCCTTTAGAAAGCAAATGGGCTAAAAAGAACAAGTCATACAGATGTCTTACTGACGGGTTCAACTTGGGATGTTTAAAAATAAGACCTTGAACAAGTGACTTATCATTCCTCAGTCTTGTTTTCTTGCTTTCTCAAAAGAGAATTATAGTGAAAATGTAGGATATATAAAATAGAGGATTTATAGATAGCACAATTAGTAGTGCACAATAGGTGATATGTAAATGTTAATTCTATTACAAATTTTGTGTCTAAGTTATCTGGAGAGAATGACTAGAAAGAGGATGGATTTGCTCCAAATCAACTTGTATTTTAATTGTAGATTTGTGGGGCATTCATAATGATGGCACGCTTTTCTAACCTCTTCTCAGATGTGCCCAAATAGTCTAGATATTTCATTGGCAGTGGGCTTGCCTCTGTAGAATTTCAGACATTTTAGGGAGAGCCCCTAAGTGGGAAATAATTTCTAAGACAAGGCTCCAGTTATTTTTATTTATTTATTTATTTATTTATTTTTGTGGTACTGGGGATCGAACTCGGGACCTTGTGCTTGTGAGGCACGCGGCTGAACCACTGAGCTAAATCCCACCCCGGCTCCAGTTATTTGAAGTAATGTTGGGCATAGTTGCTTACTGCATGGTTGACATAGCAGGGCAATGATGCCACTGACAGAAATATTAGACAGTTGAGAGCATAAAGTTTCTGTACTAGCAAAGGACATGAGAACTCAGCAGACTGCACAATATGCTCACAGCTGCTGATGACACCTCTACCTCTATCCCTCTGCTGATCCAGGAATTCCGCATGTGTCCTCTAGTGTTTACCTGGAACAAGTAATTGGAGCAAACAATCCATCACACACTTGAGTGTTCCCTGTGAGAGGAGATGAACTGACTTTCCTAGGTATAGCATTTGTGGGCCCAGTCTTAGGCTTCTTAGGGCCTCCTGCTCTACTTTTGCTGAGTCAAAATAGGTAAGAGAGTACAGAATCTTGAGTTCTTTTAAATTTGATCATTTATGTTCAACAAGATTGATGTTCTCACATTTTATTTTATTTTTTTTTGGTACCGGAGATCGAACTCGGGTCCTTGCACTTGCAAGGCAGGCGCCGGAACCACTGAGCCAAATCCCCGGCCCTCTTGCATTTTATATACAGTACTCCTAGTCTGTACATTCAGTTGAAATTGGAACATAGTGTCAGTCCATTAAGTTGGAAAACAAAATAAGTTTCTTGTTGTTTTTTTTGTTTGTTTGTTTTTTTGGTACTGGGGATCGAACTCGGGTCTTTGCGCTTGTGCAGCAGGCGGTGAAACCACTGAGCTAAATCCCCAGCCCTACAAAATAAGTTTCTTGCCTAACGTATTTGTTCTTTCTTTTCCTACCTTCCAAAACATACACATCTATATGCACACATACAGAAATTTTTAAAGTTCATAATGTGATGTTTCTCTTTTTCTCCCATCAGTGGTTTTTTGATAGAGTGAAATTTTTTAAATTTCTGAATCTTTCAAACTATTTTGAGCTGTCCCTACTGAGTAAATTTTTGGGAACTATCCAGCATGGAGTAATAATCAACAAATTGTCAGTAACTGTCTTTACTGAACCACATATAAAGTATTTCTAACTATAGTGCTAATAAAAAAGATCTGAGCAGGCTTTTCCTTTTTATTGATTAATTAAACCAAATTGAATAAGGAGGGAACATGTTAATGGAAGAAGCACTAGGATCCGGCTAGAGAGAAGACTTGGATTCTGACAGTAACTGGTTTTGTGATCTCTGTGTGTTATTTTTCTTTAAGAAGTGACTTTTTCTCCTGTCCCTTTCTCAGGGTTATTGTTAAGCACATAGAGATAAGCGACACTTATATTAAAGAACTTTAAAAAGTTAAAGTGCTGTATGAATACAGAGCAATATTCTTTGTTGCCTTTCACTTTGTTTTTATTTTTAGTTATTGTGTGGAAGAGCAATCTTTAATCTCTTAAGGCTGTTGATTGCTTGTCTCCTTTTTTAAAGAAACTGGGGCTTTATATGATAATCACAGGAAAAACTCCTGGGATGGTTTGTGTTTGTCTCTATTTCCTGTTTTTCTTTGTCATTCTCATTAAAGATTTATTTTTGAAAGTTTTCTATTAATGAGAGCAAAGGAAACTGGCAGCAGGGTAGATCCTAGTAGAAACAGCAAGCCTGAACATCCTTGGCATCTTTTTATTTAAGAAAAAAATATATATAATTTTTAGTTGACATATGGTAATTATACATATTTATGGAGTGCAGTGTGAGATTTCAGTACAGTACATATATACAATGTGTAATGATCAGATCAGTGTAATTGGTGTATTTGTAACCTTGGACAATTTTCATTTCCTTGTGTTGGAAACCTTCAAAATGTTCTCTACTCGCAATTTTTGAAATATTTAATTAATTGTCAACCGGTCATCCTATTGCACTACACAGAACATTAGAAGTTATTCCTTCCACCTAACTGCATCCCTCTAGCCAGTAATCATCTTCTCTCCGTCTCTTCTAGCCCCCACCTTTCCCAGGCTGTGGTAGCCACTGTCTGGTATATTTTATTGTGCATTAAGAATAAAGTATATTTGAACCAGTCTCCCAGTTACCTAAACTCAAATTTTAGTTTTTTAAGAAACTCTTTACTATTGAAATTTTATAGAAAAAGTAATCTCTTTGAAAATATATAAACAGAGTACCTCAGTCACTTTCTCATTATCACCAAGTATCCAGTGAAATCCAAATTATTCTTCAGTGTTTCCTAGTTTTTTTACATTGGCTTTTTCAAATCAAGGTCCATACATTATATTAAGTCCCTTAAATTTCTTTTAACTTTTTTAGATTTCCTCTTCTTTCCCATTCTGTTTTTTCTTGTAATATTTGTCCTATAGTTTCCCATAGTCTGTATTTTCCTGATTGCATTCCCGTGGTGCTATTTACCATGGTCCTCAGTCTCCTTTATTTTCTTTTAACAAGATAGTTCAGAGGCTTGATTAGATTCAGGTTTGTTTTTTAATTTTTGAAAAAATATTTCATAGGTGGTGTGATATACTTCCAACAGGAGCCACATAATATCTAGTTATCATTCTTTTAATAATGTTAGCAGCCACTAATCATTTCCTAGATCAATAGTTTTATTAGGAGTTTGAAAGAAGGTAGTATTCTATCATTCACCATTTTTCTGCTAAAATGCTTTATAGAATTTCTTTATTAACTATTGAGTGACTTTCACATACAGTTACATAAGAAAGGTAGGAAAAGTAGCTGGGCACCGTGGTCTATGCCAGAGGCAGGAGGATTGAAAGTTCAAGCCCAGCCTGAGCAACTTAGCAAGACCCTGTGTCAAAATGAAAATTTTGAGCCAGCACAGCTTTAAAAAAAGGAGTAGAGGGCCAGGGATTTAGCTCAGTGGTTCCATCACTGAGGGGAAGGACCCGAGTTCGATCCCCGGTACCAAAAAAAAAAAAAAAGGAGTAGAAGAAAGAGTATGAGGAGAAGGGGAAGAAAAAGGGGTAGGGGACAGGGAGAAAAAAAAGTTGAGAAAAATACTTATGCATTCCTCTTTAGTAGTTTGTGGAATAATGAGTTGATTATCTGACATCACAGGTGACCAGTGAATTTCTTTTTAAGTACTGTTAGGAACATACGGATTTTTTTTTCACGTCAGATGAGCACCATGCTGCCTTATAACAAGCTTTACACCATGGTGTGCAAACCCAATCATCAAGCTTATGAACCAAAGAAGAATCAAATTTGGATATTTAAAATACTTGTTGTATTTTTAATTTTTCACAGTTGTTATTCCTACTGAGGCTCAAGATGGTCCATCTTTGATAGTGGAAGCCTCCACAGGTGGCTCTTTAGTGTATTTGCTACAACCCTAGTGATCTTCAAAATAGGGATTGTATTTTTTTTTTTTGGGTACTGAGGATCAAACTCAGGACCTTGCGCTTGCAAGATAGGTGCGGTGCCACTTAGCTAAATCCCCGGC
This sequence comes from Heterocephalus glaber, assembly GCF_000247695.1. The sequence continues at coordinate 23,162,273 of NW_004624758.1, forward strand.
CCCTGAGGGATTGTATTTGAATCATTTCTACCAGTTCTTTCCCCTAAAGCCATTAATAACTTTTTGTTTTTATTTTCATTATAAATAATTTACATTATACATTTTTAAAAATGTTTGTATAATCTCTTGCTACATACGTTTCCTTTGTTTGTTATCTTTTTGTCAGTACTGGGGATTTAACCTAGGGCCTTTGCACTGAGCTACATTCCCAGTCCTTTTTATTTGTTTTTATTTTGAGACAGGGCCTTGCTAAGTCAGTCACTAAGTTGCCCAAGCTGGACTTGAACTTGCAATCCTCCTGCCTCAGCCTTCCACAGTGCTGGGATTACAGTGGTGTGCTATCACACCTAACTCATAGATTCTTGCACTTTGTTTTTGATATGGTATCACATTATGATAAGGTGTGCTTTTTTCCCCCCCTTTACCTTGCTTTTTTTACTTAACAATATGTCTTGGATATTCCATAGCAGCACTTAGAGATATTCTCCATTAATTTTTTAAAAATCTAGTAAGATATACATAACATGAAATTTACAATTTCATCTCCAGGACCTTTCCATCTTCCAAAATTAAAATTCTATATCCATGAAACAGCAACTCCCTATCTCTTGCCAAGTCCTTGGCAACCACTGTTTTACTTTCTCTGCCTATGAATTTGAGTCCTCTAGTGACTTTATATAATCGGATTCTTAACAGTATTTGACCTTTTGTGATTGCCTGATTTTTCTTAGCATGTCTTCAAGCTTCATCCATGTTGTACCATGTGAAGGAATTTCCCCCCTTTTTAAGACCGAGTAATTATTCCATTGTATATAAAGATAACATTTCATTTTATCTATTTATCCCTCAATGGACACTTGGTTTCTCTCCATCTTTTGGCTAGTCTGAATGATATGGCTCTAAACCTGGATGTACAACCTGAGTCTCTACTTTTGTTTCTTTTGGATATGTTATATGTCCATAAGTTAAATTGCTAGATCATACAATAATCTTGTTTAATGTTTTGGGGGCTTTTTGTTTGTTTGCTTGGGTTTTGTTGTTAAGCTTTTTTCAGTGCTAGAGATCAAAGCCAGGGCCTCATGTATGCTGGGCAAGCACTCTGACTGTGTTTACTATTTTTCAGGAACTGACATGCTGTTTTCCATAGTGGCTGTACCATTTTACATTCCCACCAGTAATGCACAAGAATTCCATTTCTCTACATTCTCAGTATCACTTGCTATTTTCTTTTCCCTTCCTTCCTCCTTCTTCCTTTTTATTCTTCCTCTTCTTTTCTTATAACAGCTATCCTAAAGGATATGAAGTTATCCTCATATTTCCACATTTTACTCCTTTCAGTCAGATATGCAATATTCATTCCATTTTTTATTTTATTCTTTTTTTTTTTGGTACCAGGGATCGAACTCGGGTCCTTGGTGCTTGTGCAGCAGGTGGCGAAACCACTGAGCTAAATCCTCAGCCCCATTCCATTTTTATTAATGGACATTTGGGATTTTTCTCCTCTTAGCTATTACAAATACTGTTGCATGTGTGTTTTCAAATTTTTGCAAGTGTATTTTTGGGGTAGATTCCTAGATGCTCAGCTGTACAAGTTGCTTTGCTGCATATTGTCAAATCTCTCAACAGGAGTTGTACCATTTTGTGTTCCCATTAGCAAAGTATGAGCTTACCTGTTTCTTCACATTGTTATCTATAGAATATGTTGGGGTTTTACTTTTTATTATTTGTTTGTTTCAAACCAATGATCTCCATCATTGACTTTATGGAGACAGAAATTCCTTCAGAATTATTGCTACATGAGGATTCATTATCTTGATGATAAGAGTATGACATTTGGAAACAGAACAATTCAATCCTTGAGTTTTGCTGCTTATCAACTGTGTGACAGTGACAGAGTTCCAGCCCTTCTTGCCATTATTAGAATGGAATTGATTATAAGAATAAAATGAGATATGTGAACATTACTTTTTAAAATATCAGTGCCAACCCTTGCTGAGAGGATCAAATCCAAATGATAGATAATGAAGTTGTTTGCAAATATGCTCCTCCTGTTTTTCCTGGCTCTGTTACTCTTTAGAAGCTGCCCATCACAGTTGGACAGAACTTCTTAGCATTCCTTGAACTTACAAGGCCTTTGCAAATACTGTCTCTCCCTGAAAGGCTCTTCCAGGATCCCTTTTGGTGATATTTTATCTAGTTTTCAAGGCCTGGGTGGGTATTATTTCCTTTTGAAACCAGGAATGCCCCGAATTGGTGACTCTCCTCCATACTTGCCCTCTGTTTTAGCATATGTATTATTCTTAGGATTATTTACTTTTTTATTCCTCTTACTAGAATTTTACTTCCTTGGGAACAGAGCTTGTCCTTATTCATCTTTGTATGCCTGGTACTTAAGACAGAACCTAACACATACTAAATGCTAAGTAATTGAATTAACTTGAATCCCTCAGAGACTGCAGTGGTCATCATCAGTGGTCATGATTCTGGTTACCCTGCAATACCTAACTAAGCTCTTAATGTCTTAGGGTCGTAAATAGTAGTTTTGCGGGGGTGGTAGTGGCAATCGTAATACCAAGGTTACACATGCCTGTGAACTTTAGTATGTTACTGTTTCTTTTTCTTTGTGCAGAGTGACTTGAAGCTTTCAACACTGTGAGTTTGCATTTATAAGTGTTATATTTAAGCCCTGGAATAAAGCAATATTACAACATTCCCATCTCTAGTTTTTTCATGTTCTTTCTTAATACATTGTCTTTGCTTGTTAAAATTCTGTTGTACTTTATCCATTGTTCATTTAAAAGGGGGAGGGTGTTAGCAAAACATGATGCACAGTATCCTGGGATTGTTGGGAAAAAATATACACATGCTCATGCAGAGTAAGTAATCTGGTGGGATTTTTACTAGGGCCGACAGTCGCTGTTCCTAAATTAGCAGTTTATGTTTGCTGTATTCTTTGTTTAATGTTTGTACACTCCCTAACCCCCCACCCCCACCCCATACGGGGGGAAAACCCAAGGCCTCACACATGTTATTGCATGAGCTCTGCTATGGAACTACAGCCAGCCCACACATAGTGCTGTAAAAATACCAAAATTAGTAAAGAAACTTTATTTTTAAAAATCTCAGCTGCCCCTTTTTGTGCAGGCCCCGGGGCAGAGCCTAAGATTTAGTTTGGTGTTTATTTTGGTTTTTTTGGTTTTTTTTGATACCAGTGATTCAAACTTGGGACCTTGTGCTTGCAAAGCAAGCGGCAGAACCACTGAGCTAAATCCCCGGCCCCACAATCCTGTTTCTTTAGCCTCTTCGGTAGCTGTGCCACCATGCCTAGCTTAAGATTCAGCATGTATTAAATACTAAATATGTTTGGATTGAATGACCACAATGTAAAGAAGAACTTGGTAAGCAGCACCCAAAAGGCATAAAGTGCTTTCCCAGAAAGGATTGCACGTGGAGGCCATCAGGAAGGGCTTCAGGTTACAAATGGTAGTTGAGTGGGCCTTGAAGGTCTGACTGCTTGTTTGGTTTTTTTTTTTTTTTGGTACTGGGGTTCGAACTCGGGCCCTTGTGCTTGCAAGGCAGGTGGTGAAACCACTGAGCTAAATCCCTGGCCCTGGTTTGTTTTTTTAAGAGAAGAGTATAAGATATCCCACATAACAATAATTATTATCGTTTTTTGAACAAGCTTTGGATTGATTGAGGGTCTCCCTGTGTAGCCCAGGCTGACCTTGAACTCTTCCTGCCGCATCCTCCTCCTGAATGCTGGGATTATAGCCATGTACTACCATGCCTGGCTTTGAGCAAGCCTTTTAGAAGATGAAATTTCTTTTGTTAGAATTCTTGGTTTTATCTCTGGAATACATGCATTATCCAGCAAATATGCATTCCATATTGTTTTTTGTTTAGGTTAATATTAATAAGGTGGTTTATCCCTAAACAAACAACCGTCTAGTGAAGTAGCTTTATTTTATTTTATTTTATTTTTTTCTTCAATTGATGCAACTCAGTAATTTTTATTGCAACTGGAAGACAATACATCCCAGAAACTTTATGGTAGGTCTGGGGAAAAGTGTTATTTACAATAAATGATGAAATAGTTTGTCTTTGCCAATATGATTACATATGAAGAATGCAAAATGCAAGTATAGATCCTCCAAAGCAACACCACCAAGTCCCTAGAGTTTGGCTGACTTTGCCCATCTCCAAACTGCTCCTTTAGGTTAACACAAACACAACTGAACATCACTTTCCTTCTCCTTTATAGTTCTCCCTTTCTAGTCATGATATTGGCAGTTTCATACAGAAAAAAAAAAAAATTGGCTTCTGAAAAAAATTATTACTGTTGTAAGTTAATTTGGCCATCTAGGTCTATTGGCCAGCAAAGGTGAGTTGACCTTAAGCATCAGTCGTAAACCTCTTAGTCTTCTGATTGCTTTATCACTTTTTTTTCCTTCTGTAAAACAAAAACAGAACTCAGAAATGTTACAGAATCAGAGTATAAAAAAAATACAAGGTATATGTGAAGTGGCTTTATTTACTCACTAATTTTGTCATGCTGGGGATTTAGCCTTAGGGCCTTGTGTGTTCTAGGCAAGTGTACTAGCACTCACCTGTATCCCTAGCGTTGAAATGGCTGCAAAAACCCATTTTGTGACCAGTGTAAACCAGTTAGAATTAAGACTTTTCTGAATTGAAAAATATATGTGCAAGTAGTAGAGAATTAATTGCATTAGTCATTTCTGATGTTAGGGGGAAAATAACAGCTTTTGAAATTTTTAATTGATCTTGTGTGACAAATCACTTTAGAACACCCTAAAATACTTGCTTCAAATTAAATTGTTAAATATAATTGGAATTTGCTTTGTAAAGTTTTATATTTTGAGGTATGCCATAATTCAGAACTGTCCATTATTTTGGAAATGTTAAAAATTTATTTCTGACAAGTCACATTTATGGGCTGCCTGGGAATTCCACCTTGACTTACATTATTCCTCTGATCTGTTTAATTACTTCAAACCAATCTACTGAAAGACTTGAAAATATTTGTTTAATATACTGTCATGGAATATTTTTAAAAATTAAGACTTAAAAAAGAAAGCTGTAGGGTTAAAGGAATTTTAAACCTAGATAGGAAATGATTCTGAAAAGTTTTGGATTTTTTCTCCTTAGAAACTTTATTGTCACAGAAATTTTTTTTTTAAACTCTTCTTTTTTACTCATTTAAAATTATTCTAAAAAGTTGTTTTGGAACAGTTTCTTTTTCTAATTTGGATCTGAAATAGCTATGAATATCATCTTTCAATTTTCATGGCCATTATACATTTGATTTCATGTTTAGTGAATTTAGTTGTAGTATTCCCAAACCCAGTGGGGTACAGTTTCTGTGGTTACCAGGCCCTTTGTAGAGTGACAAAGGTTGGAATTCTGATTCTCATGAGTCAAATTTTGGCCTTTGACTCTGTCCCCTTTTCACACCCCTTGCCAAGCTTGGGCTGTTGCTATGCTTGAAGGCTTGTCAGTGAGCAGGTTCCTATGGTAACAGGAATAGAAAATTGAAAGAAGAAAGAATGGGAGCACAAAGCCTTCGTTGATTTGAATTTGAACAAAGAATCTAAGGTTCCATGTGGTGCACCTTTGTTGTAGAAACTCGAATTTTAATTTTAGAAAGTTACTTACCAGTTTGTAAACTTCCTATACCCTGGTCTTGATTGAATAGACAAAAGTACTGCTGTTTAGGAAAATAATAATCTTTTAAAATTCAATCAGCTGAAGTTTCTTTCTACTTCATAGAACTTTAGTAGTATTCCTGTTGTTATATATGTTTTCCAACTTACTAAGTATCCAGGATATGTTATTTTGATTTTGCTGAGGTATAAAATTGTTAAGGTTAGGGCCGGGGATTTAGCTCAGTGGTTCCGCCGCCTACCCCACAAGCGCAAGGACCAGAGTTTGATCCCTGGTATCCCCCCCCCCCAAATTGTTAAGGTTAAAATTAGGGCAGTTTAGGGCTGGGGATTTAGTTCAGTGGTGCCACCACCTGCCTCGAAAGTGCAAGATACCGAGTTCGATCCCCGGTACCAAAAAAAAAATTAAGGCAGTTGCTTATTTGAAAAATGTGAATACTTTGTTTTTGTGTAGTAGCTTTACTGAGGTGTAATCTGTGTACAGTAAACACTCGTTTAAAGTGTCCGCTTCCCAGTGCTTTGGCAGACCCTGTGCACCATCACCATAGTGAAGCAGAGAACATTTCCATCCCCTGAAGCCTGCATATGTTCCTTTGTAGTCCATTTCTTTTTTAGTCCCTACCCAGGCAACCACTGATCTGCTATTTTGGATTAGCTTTCATTTTCTAGAGTTTTAGAAGGAATCATATAGTATCTACTTTTTGTGTGTCTGGTTTCTTTAACCCAGCTTTTTTTCTTTTCTTTTTTCTTTTTCTTTTTTGGTACCGGGGATCGAACTTGGGACCTTGAGCTTTAACCCAGCTTTTTTTTTTTTAACCCTACATTGTGATTTTGAGATTTTCTGCTTTTTCTTTTTCTTTTCAAAAATGTCATTCTACTGACTTTCTTGTTTAACAGATGAAAGTGGGGAATTTAGCAGTGTTCCTCACGTCCACCAAATGGGCCTGCTGCATCTACTAACTTGCAGCTATTCCTTAATTCACTTTTAATTTAATTTA
>NW_004624758.1:23176962-23191040 GCF_000247695.1 Heterocephalus glaber
CAGTGGAACAGATTAGAAGATGTAGAAACAACTCCAGACACACTCAGTCATCTCATCTTCGACAAAGGAGCCAAACACCCTCATTGGAGGAAAGATAGCTTGTTTAATAAATGGTGCTGGAAAAATTGGGCTTCAACTTGCCAAAGATTAAAACTAGACCTGTATCTCTCACCATGCAGTCAACTAAAATCAAAATGGATTAAAGATCTAAATATCAAAACAGAAACGCTGAACCGGCTGAAACAGAGGTTAGGAAGAACTCTTGAAGACATTGGTGTAAGAAAAGATTTTATGAACAAAACCTCAGTTGCCCGTGAACTAGCACAAACAACAAGTGGGATCTCTTTTTGCTAAAAAGCTTCTGCACAGCAAGAGAAACCACCAGCAGTGTGAACCGATAACCCACAATGTGGGAAAAAAATTTTCACCTGTTATTCCTCAAACAAAGGTCTACCATCTAGAATCTATAAAGAACTTTAAAAAATCAGACCTCCCAAATTTAAAGACCCATTCCAAAAGTGGGCATCTGAAATGAACAGACATTTCTCTGACATCAATTTCTTTAACTGGCTCTTGATTTTCTGAAATCATTATGTATTGGAGGCCTTTAGAAAATATTACATTCAGTGTAGAAATAAATTTTCTAATCAATAGAAAGGTGTGGTGATAATATCTGCAATCAATTCAGAATTGGTGATGACTCAAATTATTATATAAACAAATGGGGGAAAAATCAAAGTAATCAAAAACCCAGGTATAGTTCTTGGGCTATTTGATTTCTATCCTTCCGGTTATAGTTGTTATTTTAGTATAGTTTTATGTTTGGGGCTACTGTTTTCTTTTTGTTTCCTTAATATCAGGTTATATTGTTCACCTGTATTTACAACATGTGATTTTATTTTCAGTTTAAAGAACTGCTTAAAAAGTTTTAAAAAATGTAAAAAGTAATTTTTATCCAGAAGCATTGAAGTTCCTCAACTTCAACCCTTCAAATAGCTACTGTTAATACTTATCTTCTTCCTTTCCTTTCCTCCTTTACTGCTTATTCTCTTTCCTCTTGATACATGTTAATTCAAGAAAATATGAAAGCTGAAATATATAAAAGAAAAATAAGCATATATTTTGTGGGGGGTTTTAAACATCCCTATATAAAATTAATGTTGTTTTCCTCAGCCCTGCTTCATTAATATCACCTGTAGTATTTCAAGTATACATATAGATCCTAGGATATACTTTGGACATAAGCAGATTAGAATCTTCAGGGGTAAGCTAAGAGGATTTTATTTTTAAAAAACAAAAAATTAAAAAAAATAAAAAACACAAACTCCTTGTGTTAGCCTCTGTCATTGTGACAGAATCCCAGAGAATAACAACTTCATGGAGCAAAGATTTATTTTGGCTCATCGTTTGAGAAGTTTTAGTCTGTGGGCAGCTGGCTCTGTTATTTTTAGGCATGTGGTAAGGCAGACACATGATAGAAGGGTATGGCAGAGGAAAGCTGCTCACTTCATGGCAGCCAGGAAGCAGAGAGAGGGAGAACATGCACTTGCAAACTTTTCCTTTTATTCTATCTGGACTCCAGGGTGTTGGATGGTGCCATCCACGTTTAAGGCAGCTCTCTCTCTCAGTAGGCTGTCCCACATGCCAGTCTTCTCTGGATGCACCCTCACAGATGCACACAGAAGTGTGCTCTACTAATTTCCTAGCTGTTTCTAAATCCAGTTAAATGACAGTCAAGGTAATTTTATTCTTCTTTAGAAATTTGTAATACCCTTCAGAGGTTTTTTAAGATAGAAAAATGTAAGTTGAAGTATTACACAAGCTTTAATTTATATACAACTCTTTATCTAATTATTCAATTTTATTTTCCTAGCCCTTCCACCCTATGGTGAATCTGGATTGTTCTCGAGATTTCCGGCCATTTCTTTGTGCACTCTATGCTCCTATTTGTATGGAATATGGACGTGTCACACTTCCTTGTCGTAGGCTGTGTCAGCGGGCCTATAGTGAGTGTTCAAAGCTGATGGAAATGTTTGGTGTTCCTTGGCCTGAAGATATGGAATGCAGTAGGTATGGAAATCATATATTTTCATGGGTTATTTCTTATGTTACAGTATATTTGAAAACTCTTGTCTTTTTATCGATTTTTAAAAGCTATATATATATATATATATATATATATGTATCTCAAAAATAAACTTTTTAAAGAATTAAGAATTATATAATTAAGACAATTCAGTTGATTTTTTTCTCTTTAAAACATATTTTTCTGCTTATAAAAGCAATGTCATTCATGGAAAATTAGCAAATACAAAGAAAATATTCATTTCCGTATCATTGTGGTGGCTTAAATAACTTGATTTAGATATGTAATGACCAAGGTAGTCTGTCATGTATAAATGCACCAGATCCAGAAAATATCAGACCCTTTTCACATCACATCTGACATTTAGACTATAAGCATTAAGATTTGAGGATTTACTAGACATTCTTATGGTTTTGTATGAATGAATATTATTAGTCATAATAATACACTACCTTAAAAAAGAATACTAAATTGAATATATATGTGCCCATAATTACCTAGCTTTGTTCAACCTTAACATTTTGTAATGTTTGCTTCAGATTTTCTTTTAAGAAATAAACACTGCAGGTACAGTTGCAGGTTCTTTGCTGGTGCGCTGCAGCTTGGTCTCGTCCCCTTTTTTAAACCCCCCCAGAGATCAGGTAGTCATTATGATGAATTTGTTGTAATTATTTCTGTTTTTGGTTTTATACTTATTACATATATGAAGTATGATCAAAATATATAGTGATAGTTTAACTTTAAAAAATAACAGTAAAAGACACTTTTAAAAAACCAAAAACACATTGCTGTTTATCCTTCTCAAAATATTCCCTCTTGCTTCAGATACGCTTATCTCATTGTTCTTGCCACTTTTTGAACAGTCCTGGAAGTCCTCTTTTGTGTCTTAACACAGTATGATCAAAATTACAGTAAGCGAAGCTGCCGAATGCCATCCAGTAGAAACACAGCTTGTGAAAACATTATGGTGTGTTCTCATCCACCTTATTCACCAGATTGGGCACTCATCAACTTCTGGCTCTTTCCCAAAGTCGAAATGACCATGCAAAGTAAATATTTTGAATCCATTTTGGACATTGAGGCAGCAACAACAGCTAAAGACATAAAAAAGAACTTCCAGAACTGCTTCAGAAGGTTGCCAGAATGATAAGTATGTTTGAAGCAAGGGCCATTAAAGGCCGTGTGTCTTTTAATGTCATAAAATAAAATGCTTAAAAATTTAAACTGTCACTAGTTTTTGACCACACCTTGTATACCTGTCTACATATAACATAAGATTTGTTGTTTATATTTTTGTTTTACTTGTGTCTATGTTTGTAGGTCTGGTTCATTCCTTTTTAATTGCTAATTAAAACTTAATGTCATTTAAGTAATTATATTAACATCATGATTTACCTGTCTTCTACTGATGGTCATTTAGATTGCTCCCAGGTTTTGGTCACAAACAACATTCATTTTTAAAAGCAGTTTTGCTTATGATCTGCCAGTTGGTGATGAAGGACTGCTGGTCTCCTCATGGGGCAGAAGGGCAGGGGAGCAAGAGTGAGTGAATTCTGTCTCTGGGGCTCTACTTAAAAGCCTCTTCAGAGTTCACGCTCATTAATCCGTGAGGGCTCTGCCTTCATGGCTTAATGACTTTTCCAAAGACCCCACCTCTTAACACTCAACAGTGGAGATTAAGCTTCAGCATATATATTTAGGGGAGACACTGAGCAATTTTAAGGGCATCTTCAATTTCATTTCTTTATTTAGTTTAAACTTTGTGATCTATCACTTAAAATAACTCTTGTTATTTCAGCTCATTAGTATTTCCACAGACCTCCAAATAGACTGATCTAGCCAATTTCTTACAAGTTAATTACATTATATACTTAATGATTCTCAAACCATAGCAATTTTGTTACTTGTAACTGTTTATCTTTTTTTTTTGGTTCCGGGGATCGAACTCGGGACCTCACACTTTCGAAGCAGGCGGTGGAATCACTGAGCTAAATCCCCGGCCCATAACTGCTTATCTTGGTCAGGAAAATTTAGTCCTTAGTACTTGTGCCAAATCTACATCACTTACTTTAGACCCTCTCTCATTTTAATGTCCTTTAACCATAGCCTGTTCTCCTTTGCTGAAAATTATAAGGACCGTAGTATATGACCTGCCATCTCTCAGGCCAGTCCTTCTCAATTTTCTTCTTGGAACTTCTTCCTCTTTTTTTTTTTTTGGTACCAGGGATTGAACTCGGGTCCTTGGGCTTACGCAGCAGGCAGCGAAACCACTGAGCTAAATCCCCAGCCCTGTCCCTTATCATTCTTCTCAGAGTTCAGTTCCTGTTTTCTTTGTTCCACAGCTTTCCCAGGAGACTCATCTCATGGATTCTAACGCTTGTTTATATACCAGTGACTCCTCAACCTAAATCTGTGGCTATTATCCCCCTGCTGAACTCTAAACCCACATAGCCATCAGCCTTTGGAAACCTTAGCCTGTATTTGTCAGATACCTCAGTTTCAATATGTCCAAAATTGGTTTTTTTCTTTTGTTCTTTTTTTTATACCTTGGAAGTCATATTCTATTTTTTTCATTAACCTCAACCCGCATGTCCAGTCAGTCATAAATTCTGTTGCTTTAATCTATCTACTTTCATATCTGTGTCATTTATAGCAAAAGGCCTTATCTAGTTTTATTTTTTAATTATTTTTACTTATTTTAAAAATGTATGTATTTCATCTGATCTCTCTGCTGCTATTTAAATTCACTCAGCTCAAGTCGTCTTCACACTGCTTCTAGATATTTTTTTGGTTAACTGGGTAAGGGTTATATGAATATATTCATTTAGCATTTATTAGTTCAACAAATCATATGTCTGGTGTGACAGATGCTCTTCTAGATGTTGAAGATAAGCGGTGAATAAAAGGAAGTCCTTGTTCTAATGGAGCTAAAATTCTAGTGATAGTGGTAAGTGGAGAAAGGTAATGAGTAGTTAATGTCTGATAGTCATGAATTCTAATAAGAAAGAATAGAGTTGGGTGATAGTGATACAGTAGAGGGGAGCAGAGGAACTGTTAGTCATGTGGAAGGACTTTTTTTGTTGTTGTTGTTGGTAACAAGGATCGAACTTGGGACCTTACGCTTGCAAGGCAGGCGCCAGAACCACTGAGCTAAATCCCCAGCCCTAGAAGGACTTTTTAATAAGAGGATCTTGACCAGGGACCTGAATGGAACGAGAGAACAAATGAGAACAGATATCTGGGGAAGAACAGTCTAGGCAGAGGAAACAGAGCAGCAAGTGAAGAGGCTCTGAAGCTGGAAGTACAGTGTACTTGACAGATTCATAGAACAATAGAAGACCAAAGAGGCTGGAGCTGAGTGAGTGAGAGAATGGAAGGAAATAAAAGCCAGTACTGGGGTAGGAGATGTGTAAAGCTCTGCAGGGGAATTTAGATTTGCCTCTGAATGAGATGGGAAGCCAGGAGAGAGTTTTGAGCAGAAGAGGCTTGATCATGAATTCAGGAGTGGCATGTCTGAAGGTCCACTGTGAGTCTGGGGGTGCAGTTCAATGGTGCAGCTCTTGCCTAGCATGTGTGAGGTCCTGGGTTCAGTCCCCAGCACAACAATAAGAACAACAACAGTAGAACACAAAGCAGAAAGGTTCTTTCTGGCTGTTATGTGAGGATGGAGATGATGAATCGAAGCCATCCCACTCCACTCCCAGAAGTTCAGGGAAGAGGTATTGGTGGCTTGGACAAGGCAGAGTGGTGGAAAAAATAAGTGGTCAGATTCTGAATTATATTGCTATGCTAGTCATCGTGATAAAATACTCTTTAAAAAAAAGGGGAGAAAGGGCCTTTTTTGGCTCATCATTTCAGAGGTTTCAGTCCATTGCCACTTGGCTCCATTGTGTTTGGACTTGTGCTGAGATAGAACTTGGGGAGGAGAGCATGCTCACCTCATAGTGGACAGGAGGCAGAGAGAGAGAGGAGGGGCCAGAGACAAAATATACCCCTCAGAAGCCTGCAGCCATTGAGCTACAGTACTTCCTCCATTTAGTCCCTCCACTCCTAATCTCCACCAATTTCCCCACCACCTCCTAGCAGTGCCATCAGCTGGGAACCAGGCCTTTAGCACATGGCTTTTGGGAGAGATTTAAGATCCAAATAACAATTGCAGAGTAGACTGACAAGAATTACTGGCATACAGTGTGTGTGCACGTGTGTCTTTTGAGTACGGAAGCACACGTGTGACAGTGGGACAGGTGTGGCTGGGGAGTGGGATGCAGAAGCTTTAAGAGCATTTTTTTTTCTAATTCATGACAGTGTTTCCTATCTTTTGCCTGTAGGCAGGGAAAATGTATAGTATTTTATTTGTTTTACTCTCAATTTGTAAGTCTTTAAGTAGCTTACATTGATTATCATAGAGGAAGGCAAGTGACTTGTTTAAAGTCGTATTTAGTATTCTTTTCAATTTCTGTACTTTAAAATATCGAAATTAAAATTGTATTACTTCTGTTTTGAAAAAAAATTACTGGCATACATTGTAGTTGGAGATGAGAGACAAAGGACTTCAAGGATGATCCCAAAACAACTGGAAGAATGGGGATTCCTGCTTATGTAGGTGGGGAAACTGTGGTGTGGAAGTCAAGTGTTTGGTTTTGGAAGGGTGAAAGATTGAGTGCCCATTAGATATCCACATGTATATGTTGAGTTGTTGGTTGTATATACAGCCATAGCTATGGGAAGTATATAGTGTTATTCTGTGTGACTGAATTTTATATCAGTTGTTCGTATGCACACATATTTTTGCAACATGCATAGCTCACCAACCTCATCTCCTGTCACAACTCATGCATAATTTATGGTCCAATAATGTAAAATGCACTGTGACTTTGATTTCATTTGCTTCTTAGAATACTGATTGGTGTATACAGTACTAATCCTGCAAAATACTGATTCAAAGCCTTAGTAAGGGACTCATTCTGTGAAGTCTTTCACAACAGTTTTCCTCAATACATTAATTATTTTCTTTTATCATTTTTAGCTTATATAGATTGTGATTGCCTTATGCATCACAGGGCTATATTGTGTTACATTTATAAGTTTGTTTCCTTCTGTGCTAAAAGATAAGAACTCCTGGTTTGTTTACTCTTATCTTTTTATTGTTAGCCCTGGGATACTATGTGGTTCCAGTAAATATTTGAAGGCAGTAAACTTCTGTAGTTTGGCCTCATAATTCCAAGTCCTGTGAAGACAGTGGTTTGTATTAGAAAATAAAAAGATTTGAAGATATTAATCACCTAATGTTTTGCGTGTATTTGGCAAACAACATTTATGCTAGTTTCTGGGAAGCTCTTTGATGCATGTAAAACAATAACTAGCTAATAGGAGTCTAAAGTTTTAGAAACTGATACCGTCAAGAAAATTGAAGGGAATTCGTGAGAATGGTGCCCTTAATCATATAAATTTGTCTGCAACAAAACCCTGTTTTCTTTATCTTGAGGCTGTTACACTTTCTAAAGTCTGTGGATCATTCACCTTTGGAAGCTTGTTAACACAGATTTTTAAATTTTTTATATTTAATACAAGTAGATATTTATAAAACACAAAAACATTCTTCAGTGAAAAAGTAAAACAAAATTTAATAATAAAAGAGAATAACAATGCTTAGTATACTATGTATCATGATCTCAAAACAGTGGCCAAAATGTTACTCAGAGTACAAGTCATTGACAAAAAAGATTCTCTCTTAACAAAGAAGAAACAATGGAAGAAACTAGAAATGAAACAAATTAGTGTTTATCTTAAAATATTTTTGAAACAGATTGGATAATTTAGGGAGTTATTTGAACTTCTCCCTACTTCCTATTTATCCATCTTCTATTTTTGCTTGTGTTCGCCTTCCCTCTCTCTCTCTATATATGTATATATACATATTAAAATTGTATACATATATATATAATATATACTTATATTTTTTTTAGTTTCTCATACAAGAGAAAGATAAACTTGAGGCATTCATGGGCCAATGGATACAATTTGAGAATAAAATATTAAGTGAAATAAATCAGACTCACAAGCCTAAAATACAGATTTCTGAGCCCTAGCCACAAGCATTCTAAAATATGATCTGTGGTGTCGGGGACTAACAAGTTGTATTTTTAAAATATCCTCAAATTTTTCTTATGTACCTCAAAGTGTGAAAATAACTATTAAAGAGTACGGTGGGCTGGAGAGGAACCAGGGATGGTAGGAAAGAACTAGGTGACATTAGAGACCTTTCAAGTCCTTTAATTAGTCAGTAGGCTAAGCAGAGAGTGAGTGTGAAATGAGATCTAGAAGCTGAGCCACTTGTAAGGATAGTTAGTGCTAATGTAACTCACAGCACCTTGAACATTTAGGGAAGGTTAAGGTTTTTAATTCTTGTGCTTAAACTTTTAGCTACTGTTCTGTAGGAGTTAGATAATTATACTCATATATTTTTATATTTCAAAATCATGCTCTGTGTCCTAAATAAATACCATATATATACTGTTCATAATTGATGACTATGTTTGACTCTTTTATAAAGAGTGCTGATTTTGAAGGCAAAACAAAATTAAGTTTAAAACCATGTCATGTTTTGGCCAGCTATTTGAAATCTGGTTGTATGGCCCACAAACAAGGTATAACCACTTTATTTCTTGTTTTTTTCCTTAAATTCTTTTATTGGTACATTTTAGATAAACAGTACATTTACATTTATCATTTATCATGCTTGTACCTGTACATGATGTATCTTGGTTCTTATTTTTTTCCCCATTACCTGTGCACCCTTCACCCCCTCCACCCACCACTTTATTTCTGCTTATGGAACTGCCCTCCAACAATTTAGGAATAAAAAAGGTCATGAGTGTTAAATTTCAAAATTCAAATTGTTAGGTGGTAGATTTCCCCGTAAGTAAAAATGGTTCTCATCTTGTGGTTTTTTTTTTTAGGTTTCCAGATTGTGATGAGCCATATCCTCGTCTTGTGGATCTGAATTTAGTTGGAGATCCGACTGAAGGAGCCCCAGTGGCAGTGCAGAGGGACTATGGTTTTTGGTGTCCCCGAGAATTGAAAATTGATCCTGATCTTGGTTATTCGTTTTTGCACGTGCGTGATTGTTCACCTCCTTGTCCAAATATGTACTTTAGGAGAGAAGAACTATCATTTGCTCGCTATTTCATAGGATTGATTTCAATCATTTGCCTCTCTGCCACATTGTTTACTTTTTTAACTTTTTTGATTGATGTCACAAGATTCCGTTATCCTGAAAGGCCTATTATATTTTATGCAGTCTGCTACATGATGGTATCATTAATTTTTTTCATTGGGTTTTTGCTTGAGGACCGAGTAGCCTGCAATGCTTCTAGCCCTGCACAGTATAAGGCTTCCACCGTGACACAAGGATCTCATAATAAAGCCTGCACCATGCTTTTTATGGTACTCTATTTTTTCACGATGGCTGGCAGTGTTTGGTGGGTGATTCTTACCATCACGTGGTTTTTAGCAGCTGTGCCAAAGTGGGGTAGTGAAGCTATTGAGAAGAAAGCATTATTATTTCACGCCAGTGCATGGGGCATTCCTGGAACTCTGACTATCATCCTTTTAGCGATGAATAAAATTGAAGGTGACAATATTAGTGGCGTGTGTTTTGTTGGCCTCTACGATGTTGATGCATTGAGATATTTTGTTCTTGCCCCTCTCTGCCTGTATGTGGTAGTTGGGGTTTCTCTCCTCTTAGCCGGCATTATATCCCTAAACCGAGTCCGAATTGAGATTCCATTAGAAAAGGAAAACCAAGATAAATTAGTGAAGTTTATGATCCGGATTGGTGTTTTCAGCATTCTATATCTCGTACCACTCTTGGTTGTAATTGGATGCTACTTTTATGAGCAAGCTTACCGTGGCATCTGGGAAACAACATGGATACAAGAACGCTGCAGAGAATATCATATTCCATGTCCATATCAGGTAAGGGAAATCTTGTTATAAATTTCTCAATGTGTAATAGTGAAAAAGAGGCATATTACTAGCTGTTCTTTTAAAAACTCTTCATAACCCTTCAACTTGTACATTAAGATTTTAAGGCAAAGACAGCAAATATAGTAAGTCTGTAATACACATATTTCTACAGATTCCTTCATTTTAAGATGATTTACATGTCTAAGCTTTGCTTTTAAACATTCTGTTTTTATTATCACAAAACAAAACAGTTCTTTATTGATTCTGTAGAAATCCCGGTTTGTAGGGGAGAAACACTGTACCAATACTGATGAAAAAGGGAACGGTCTTTTGTAGAAATTTTACTGATGGTCACATAGGAATTAATTTTGAACAGTTTTGCAAAAATAATATAATGTAGTTATGCATACTCTTACAGCTTTGGTTTTTCTTGTTTGCATATGAATTTTTTGTGATGTACTTTGGGTTTTAAAGAGTTCAGAGCCTCTGGTAGTCAAAGAATCATAGAATTTTAGTTCTGGAAAGAACTTTACAGATAATTTATTTGGATTCTCTAAAGTTCTTTAACATTCATCTCTTGAAGCTTAGAAATATTAAGTGGCTTGCTTATGCTTAGTAAAAGAACAGCTGGGGTTTAGTCTTAGGAGTATAGTTGAGGAAAATAGTTTAGAGGAATTGATGATGTGTATTTCTTTCTCCTATTTTAAATCCTTTTCTAGAACCTGCACCTCTAGCTCTTACTCTGTTTTTCCTTTTAAAACAAGTTTCTTCACAGAGTATTCTAACTAGATTTCTCCTGTTCATCATTCTCCAAGTTTCCTATTCTGAAAGTGCACCAACTCCCTTTCAATCTCCCTGAACGCTTATGTTTTTCTAATACCTCTTAAATACTTTCAATAAAGTATGTATTATAGGTAACTTTTTTCATTTGTGTTTTTCCCCTACTAGACTGTAAACTCTTTGCAAACAAGAGCTTCTTTTAAACTTTTGAATGCAGTTTCTGTAGGTTAGTAAATTATAGCAGTGAGAATGTGGTTTTATGGATTGAGAAGAGCTATTTTAAAGAAATGGCAACCGTAGTACATGAAATATGCAGTTAACACATGATCACTGCTCATATTCAGTGACTGAGAATGCCAATTTTCTCTTTGCTTTGTGGTATAAACAGTACTATACAAATGATATTTTTATTGTAGTATTTTTTTAAAGATAAGCCAATTCAAAATTAAGAGACCAGGAAAAAAATGAATAATTGAAATACTATTAAATTTCTTACCACAGTTGCTTACTAAAAACTCTTAATGAGTTTCAGACCTAAGGGTAAGTAGTTGAATTTTGTCTTAACTGAGGGGAAGATGATTGAATTATGTCAAATCCTTCCCCATATAAGTTATCTAGAAATATATATTAAGAGTTTTGAAGAACTATTATGACTATGACATAATCTTTAAAATTATCAAACATCAAATATATAAGTAATAAATTAATCAGTGTATTGTTGCTCCTTTCAAGACATTCTGAGAATTCTTTTAGCATCTTTAGGAACCAGTCTGAGCTATGCAGAAGTATGTGTGTATATGTGTATTATGTTTTTCCTTATACCCATACGTTAAAAGTATTTTCATAAAATATTTCAACATATATAAAAGAAGAAGGGGGCTGGGGATTTAACTCAGTGGTGCCACTGCCTGCCTCGCAAGTACAAGGTCCCGAGTTCGATCCCTGGTACCAAAAAAAAGAACAAGGAGTGATTTAATAACACAGATACTAAGCTGTAAACTCTGGAGCAAGGATCCTAGCTTCATATCTTTTATCATCTTCTAGCTTTATAACCTTGGATCAGCTTCACCTTTCTGTTCGCTGTTCTTCATCTATAAAATGAGAATAGTAATAGAATCTGCCTCTTGGGTTATTTTTAGGATTAAATATATGTGAACACTTAGAAGTGTGCCTACTATATAATACATGTTCAAGTGTTAGCTCTAGTCTTACTGTTTTTCTTGTATTATTATTGTTGCTGTTATTTACACATATATAATATCTTAATATAATTTTTAAAAGCCATCCCATACCAAGCTTTAGCAAATGGAGTATTTGGTTCAGACTCTTAAAAGAAATAACAGTACAGCTTGCCGTGATGACACACCCTTCTACTCCCAGCTGCTTAGGAGTCAGGCAGGAAGATCACAAATTCAAGGAAAGCCTAAGCAAATTAGCAAGACCCTGTCCCAAAATTTCATGAAAGGTCTGGATGACTGCCTAGCATGCATGAGGCCCTAGGTTTGATCCTCAATACTGCCCCAAAAAAGGAAAAAATAAGTACAGATTTAGTCTATATGTATATAGCTATAAAAAAATATATTTTTTTGAGACAAGGTCTCACCAGGTTGTGCAGGCTGGCCTCAAACTTGCAATCTGCCTTCCTCAGCCTCTCTAGTAATTGGGATTACAGGCATGCACCACCATGACCACCTAAAAACTGTTTGTTATACATAGCATATAAGTGGTATCATACTGTATGTGTGTTTCTTCACCTTGATTTTTTAACTTAACATTTTATTTTTGAGGTGTATTGATGTTAATACTACAGCTCTAGTTCATTTTTAGAATGTGTTTCCTTTTAAGGAAGTTAGTTATATTTCAAATATGTAGAAGTACAGAAAATAACAAATACTCATGTACTCACAACCTAACTGTCCTAAAGTATTAACGTTACATCAGATACATCTACTGCTGTCTGTATCTGGTATAAAAGATTTAGCTGATGCTTCCTTCATTCCCTTCCATATTCCTATTCCCCTCCATCTCTGTTCTCAGAGGTAACCCTTCTCATAAATAAGGTATTTATCATTCTCCCAAATACTTTATACTGTTACTGAATATTTGTGTCCATAAAACTTGCAGTGTTGCAAATTTTTTAAATGCCTATAAATGGGGTCATTCTGTATCTTGCCTTTTTCACTCAGTTTTGTTTTTGAGACTACATGTGTTGATCACTGTACTGCTAATTTGTTCATTTTAGCTGGAATAGTATACTGTTGTGTAAAAGTACTGCATTTTATTCACTCATTTTTTTATCAATGGATACATAGTTTCTAATTTTTCTGCTATTTTTCAGTGAATATTCTGATAATATTGGTCTTCCTTGCATATAAGTTTCCATGAGTTGTTTACCAGAAGTGGAATTATTGCAGTGTAACATGTAAGCATCTTGAACTGAAGTAATTGAATTTATATTTACACCAGAGTATGAGTTTCCCTTTTCTCCCCATCTTGGTATTCTCAGACTTTTAAGTTTCTGGCAACTTTTGAAATGATATCTCAGTGTTTTAGTAATGCACAGTTCTCTTCTCACTAATAAAATCGAGTGAAAATGTGTTTATTGGCCCTTTGGGTTTCTCCTGTGACTTGCCTGTATGTCAACTTTGCCCATTGGTCTGTTATTTGCTCTTTGCTGTTGCTGTTGACATATTCTTAGTATTTGTCAGTTATTTGTATAGGAGATGTCTTCTCTTGATCTCTCACTTATATTTAGACTTTGCACCTTTTTTTGTTTTAAGAGCTCTTTCATACCTCTAAAATCATAAAAGTCATCTGCCATATTTTTTCTAGCAGTTTTTGTAATTTCTTTTGATTCATATTTGTAGTCCTTGGAAGTTTTCTGTCTGTCATAAAGAACATAATTTTATTTTCCCATGTAAGTGAGCATTGTCCTTTTGCACTATTATTTGTCAGTCGTAATACAACCTCTATTAGGTACCAGTTTGATTTTAAGGCTTTTGTTTCATTGGTCCATTTGTTCAGCCATGTGTCAATTGCACTTTTCCTCTGCCTTGTTGTTCTTCAAAACTATTTTAGTTACTCTTGGCACTTTGCTCTTCTATGTGAATTTTAGTCAATTTCCTATGAAAAATATTATCAGGATTTTGATTGAAATTGTTTTTGATTTATAAATGAATTCGGGCGAAATTCCAATACTTTGCAATACTGTTGTTTTTTTTTTTTTTTTTTTTTTTTTTTTTTT
>NW_004624758.1:23198982-23217457 GCF_000247695.1 Heterocephalus glaber
CTCTCTCTCTCTCTCTCTCTCTCTCTCTCTCTCTCTCTCTCTCGTCTTTTATAGTACTGAGGATGAACTCAGGGCCTTGGCACT
Source organism: Heterocephalus glaber (assembly GCF_000247695.1). The sequence goes on from NW_004624758.1 coordinate 23,199,067, forward strand.
AAGCTACATTCCCAGCCCCTTTTGAGACAGGGTGCTGCTAAGTTGCTAGGTTTAAACTTGGAACCCTTCAGCCTCATACTCCCAAACTTACAGAATTATAGGGGTACACCACTATACCTGGCCCTTTTCTCCTTTTAAGTTTATTATCTCAGATATTTTGTTACAGTAGTGGAAAGCTGACTAACAAATACACGTATTTATATAAATGCAACTAAATAAAAGGCTTATATTTGTATCAGATAAGTAAGTTAAAATATATTGTGATTTTTCTGGGTACCTTTTTTTTTTTTTGGTACCGGGGATCAAACTCGGGTCCTTGCGCTTGTGCAGCAGGCGGCAAAACCACTGAGCTAAATCCCTGGCCTGGGTACCTTTTTTTTAAACCATTTGTTTAATCATCTCGACTATGCAATCTTTCACTTTATCTCCTTAGATGGTTCACATATGATCTGTCAATGACTTTATAGACTGTTAAGGCCATTGGCTTAATATTTTATAAATCTGCTGAAGGGTTAACAAGTTTATCCTAAAGTAGAAACTTGGAAACATGATAACATACTCATGTGTCTCCTTGACAAGATGACTTCTCACACTATGTCTTTGTAAAGCACCAACAGTTAAGGTCTGAATCAGTAAGAGACTTTGGAAAAACACATTGTTTCAGACATCACAGGTCCTACATGATGTAGGGGAACTCTCCAAAGATCCCCCACTTCAAAAATCGTTTTGACCTGGAGCCAGTACCCTAAGGAGCTGGAACTGAGCCAGACATGTGCGCTCAGGCAGATGGGGATGGGGACAGTCATCTGCATTAGGAAATTGAGACTTGGTTTAGCTGGGGAGTCAGGAAGGGGACCCAGAACTCCCCTGCTGAGCCTAAATGTAGGCTCAAATCCAAGGTCAGGGCCTGAAATATTTGCATATTACTGGCAGTCAGAAGCAAATCTTTTTGCAGGCTTCCCAGGACACTGAGTTATTGGGTGTAATACTAGCAGAACTAGATTAGAACTACAGATGCTGAAATTATCAGATACCAAATAATAAAATTGATAAGGTTGTAACGTTTTTAGAAGCAATCATAAAGATTACCAATCTACCATAAATTACTTGGAACAAATAAAGTTTTAAAAAATGAGATTTCTAGGGCCAGGGATTTAGCTCAGTGGCTCCACCGCCTGCCTCGAAAGCACAAGGTCCCAAGTTTGACCCCCGGTACCAAAAAAGAAGAAAAATGAGATTTCTAGAAATAATTTTTGAAGTAGAAACTTCATTGATAAATTGTTGAAATATAAAACAGCAGGCAGAGTTAAAGAGAAATGTCCCAAACTAATTGAAGAGAAATTTATTGAACCTAGTATTCACTTAGTACAGGTGAAAAAAAAAACAAACCAAAAATACGAATGTAATGTTAAGGCAAATGGAGGATGGAGTGAGAAGACCTAATGGTATAATGGTGGGGGGGCCACTGCAAAGGTGTAAGGAAGGCAATATTCTTTTTTTTCCCCTAGTACCAAAGTTCAAACTCGGGACCTTGTGCTTGCAAGGCAGGCAAGTGCCACTGACCTAAATATTGCCCAAGGAGGCAATATTTAAAGGGGTGGAATGGCAGAAAATTTCCCCTAAAGTGGTAAACATGAATTTGCACATAAAGGAAGTGCTGTATGCCTGAAGCACAATAAAAAAAAAATCTATCTTTTGGTGAAACAGTCTTCAAACAAAGACAGAACATCTAAAAAGACCAGAAAAATGACCACTGGCTCCTCAAAACGATAAAAGCCAGAAGACAGAATAATATCTTTAAAATGTTGAAACAAATTCACTTTTCATTCAGAATTTGAAAGTTTGCAAAACAGTTGTGGCAGACAGGGAGCTGCACTGCCAGATTTTCCCACAAAGGGAGATCTGCTGCTCAGGCTCAGGCACTGTGGTCAGCAGACACGCAGGCTGCAGAGAGCCGCCCTATCTGAGGCTGTGTGTTTCCCTGGCAGCCTGCATCCAACGATTGTTCAGTGGGCTAGAAAGGCCTGGGTGTCCTAGCCTGACATGAAACATTTGGAAGGTTAGTATTTGCTCCAGAGCTCTCCACCAGTGTGGTAGAGTCTTTTCTGATCGTATCTGGCAGCTCAATTTCTTCTCTGCCCAATTCTGCTTCCTCCCCCTTTCTTTCCTTCACAGATGTTATTCCCTCATAAACATCTTACACTTCTCTGCATCTCCTGGGAAACCCAGTCTTATTCTCAAGAACAAAGATAAAAGATAAAACAATTTTCATCTAAACAAAAACTGAGTTTACTACTAAGAGGCTTGTTCTAAAGGAACTTCTAAAGGTTCTATTTCAAGAAGAATCAGAATGGTCTCAGAAAGATGTAGGAGATGCAAGAAGGAATAATGAAGGTATAAAGCTAATAGGTACATAGAGCTAGTCAAATACTGTTTCTATAAAATACCAATAACAGTGTCTAGTTTGGTGGCTTAAAAATGCATTCAAACTCCAGTAGAATTAAAAAACAGAATATACATCTAGACCAGAATCAGCTTGTTCCTCATTCCTCAGATTCTCAATTTCTGTATCATTGGTAACCACATTTATTAATTTCTTAGGTGACTTTCTATTTTCTTTTTCCATAAGATTGTTCTGAGAATGAAACAGTATACTTAAAAGAGCCCAGCACACAGGGGAGATTACTAACTTTAATTTTCTTTCCTTTAAGGAGTTTATAACATTCAAAGGCAGAAAGGATAGTTAGCTATGTGTTTTGCTGCTAAATGTTGTAACTATTCCTTGATACCTGTAACCAAATTATGGCCGTGAAACTGTAGTTCAGTGTCTTTGGGAGAGGTGCTGGGGTTTGACCCATGGCCACAAGTGACCTGCCAACCATGTGCTTTCCCACTGAGCTACATGCACTACAATCCCCAACCCCTATGATGTGTTTTGGTTGGATTTGGTTTGGTTTGTTACTGGGAATTGAACCCAGGGCCTTCATACTGACCTCATTCCTCAACCCTTTTTGTTTTGAGACAGGGTCTAAGTTGCCTAGCCAGGGGGTCGAATTAACAGTCATCCTGATTCAGCCTCCCAGAGTGGTGGGATTACAGGCATGTGCTACTATGCCTGGCCTATTAATGATAAGTTGAGAATACTTTTCCTAGCCTTGGCCTACCATTAGTAAATTAAAAGGACAATTTTTACATGAATATAATTGATAGAATCCTGTGTGTTTACTGGAAAATAAATATGAATATGATATTCATGGAATTAGGAAGGAGAGTTGTGCTATTTTTTCCAAAGTGAAAATAATTGTATTAAGTATTATAAAAATGTGTTATCAGTTCTTTTTTGTAAATCATGAGGTTGCAGAAACAATTCTGAGAAGTTTTTAAAAACTCATTTCTGAACGTGGTCTTTCCTCTAAATCATTTTTATTGGACTGAGGAAGTTGATCTGTTGTAGCAATGCTTGGCAAAATATAAACCATATTTTTTGTTTCATTGTTCTATATTTAATAGTAAACTAATTTATTTTTTCTGATTAGTCTTCAGTTTGTATTTGGAAGAGAATGGATCTTTTCAAAATGATTTATATTTCATGTGATTGCCCTAGAGAAAAAGTGGTAGTTTATTTTGTTCGATCCAAGAAGGAATAATTATGTTTTTCATATAGATGTATACATTACATTGTGAATGAAGATTAGCATTCTTTATGTGCATCAAGATTAAGCATAAATCTACAGGGTTTCTGATTAGTTTGTTACCCATCTATTGTTGCATCCATTATGATATAGTATGTGTATACAGTACATTTTTCCATATTCTAGTTATTTCCTGTTATAAGAAACTGACACCACGTTATGATCAGGACCCATACCTGGTATAATTTGGATGAATGTTCAAGGTGCTATCCTTTGCTTAATCAACTATAACTTCTGAAGAAGTGAAATTTCTATTTTATAATGCCAGAAAAGCAAAGGAATTATAGAATTGGGATAACTATATTATTTCTAAATTCTTTAGTGAATTTTGGCTTTAACCCTTTTCAAACCTAATTTTATGAGTTTTCTGTGAGGTTAATTAATAGGAACATCATACTCGTGATAAATCCTTGAGATAATATTCTGTGGTTATTTCTCTGAGCACTTGCGCTGTGTATCAGTCAGTTCCTTCCACATCAGGCAGGCTCTGCTTTCTATCCTTTCAGTTTACTCATCAGGTTATTTTCTGATCTCTTTGCCTAATTCTTTCGGGTGGTTGTGTGTCCTTGAATAATGGGATTAAAATTTTGTTACGTCTTCGTGATTTATTTTTTGTTTACTTGAAGGTTGACAGTTATACAGCAGCCATTGACGAAGATAATTAGAATTAAGTTATTTAACTTTCTTCACTGCCATTAGCCATTCTTAAATTTATAAGAATTATTTTAAGATGGTAGTCTTTATGTTTAGGGAAAAAATGAGATGATTTGTAAATATTTGAAATGTGGAGTTTATGTTTATTTTTCTTCCAGTAATTGAAGGAAAACCTGGGGATTGAAATCCTACCTTATTTTACTTTTTTCACAGTGTTACATATAAATTGAGGGGCCAGAGATAGTAGAATATAAATTTAGAGACAAAAGAAAAGAAAGATCTATAGCTAAAGGGTGAATTACTACCTGGCTGTCTACCCTACTAGTACTAGTACTGCTCCCACTCACCCCCCACTGGGGATCAAACTCAGAACTTTGCACTTGTGAGGCAGGTGTGGTGCCACTGAGCTAAATCCCCAGCCCACTAGTACTGCTTTAATTGACAACCCTTGATTCCCTGGGAGGAACAAAGTATATTGTGATTATAGGAGTTTTAAAACCTCTTTTAATACATATTTTTCTTTTATTTTTTCTTTTTTATGTACAAATCTGCCAAAATGAAACCTGTTAATCTATATAACAGATATGGATTAATAAAAAAGAAGTGAGAGAAAAAAAGTATAAAGATTTCTGACATACAAATAATGTAGTATTGGGCCGAGGATTTAGCTCAGTGGTTCCGGCACCTGCCTCACAAGCGCAAGGTCCTGAGTTCGATATCTGGTACCAAAAAAAAAAAATGTAGTATAAAGAATAATACATTGAATACTAATCAATCTGCTGCTCACTTAATAACACACTAACAAAACACCATGGTTACTCCCTCCCCGATCATAATCTCCCGTCTATCATTATCCAGAACTTGGTGTTTCTCTGTATTTACTTACACATTTACTCACGTATTTTCCTAAACAACATAAAGTCTTGGTTTAAGTGTCTGTAGTGTCAAAGCTGTATGTATTTTCTGCAGCTTGCCTTTGTCATTCATTAGTTTGTGAGATTTGTCTATGACAGTGATAGCGAACCTTTTAGAGGTTTCAGTGATTACAAATTGGCTGTGGCACACATGCAATAGGTTCACCACCGCTGGTCTGGGGAAATATATATGTGTGTGTGTCCTTTTTCTTTCTCTTCTGTTTACTATTTTATTGTATGAAAATATCACATTTTATTGGATATTTAGATTGTTTTTCATTTTTTCTCTATTATAAATAATGCTCCTGCGAATATTCTTGTGCATCTATGTGAATTTCTTTGAAGTGTTTACCTAACAATGGAATTTAGGGGGTCATAAGATATGTGAATCTTAGCTTTGCTAGGTGTTGCTTATTACTTTCCAAAGTGGTTTATCAGTGTAGAATCCCACATGGAAGTATAGAGAATTGTTCTCACTATCAGTTGGTAATTTAATTTTGTTAGTCTTATTGACAGTCCTCATTGCTATTTTAATTCTCTGATTACTAGTCAATTTCTTATATTTATTACCTATTTGGACCTCCTCTTCTGTGGATTGCTTATTTGTATACACAAATATACACATGTATCCTGGGTTGTAATTCTTTGTCAGGTTTATGCATTATAGATTATCTAGTTCAACTGCTTTTCACTTTTTAAATGGTGTCCTTTGATAAACAGATACTTACATTTTAATTGTATAATTTGTTATTTAATTTTTCTTTAATTTTTAAAAATAATTTTTTTTTTTTGTACCGGGGATCAAACTCGGGACCTTGTGCTTGTGAGGCAGGCGCCAGAACCACTGAGCTAAATCCCCAGCCCTAAAAATAATTTTTAAGACATTTTATCCAGGGTCATATAAAAGTTCTTTTTTCTTTAGCAGTTTTAAAGTTTTGCTTTTTAAGTTGGGGTTTTTAGTCTGTAGAATTTATTTTTATATTTCATATGGGGGAGATACTGTGGTTTTTAAGAGTGGGAAGAATTTATTGAGAGAAAGATAGCTTCTGCCTAAGAGAGTCAGAAGGGGGACTGGAAAGTGGGTTGCCCCTGTTTTTTAACTATATTAAGTTAGAACCATTTATTTGCTTGTCCATCCTTTCTCCACTGACCTGTAATGCTGCCTCTATCACAAGTCAAGTTTCCATATGTGAAACTTGTTTTATTCTTCTGTTGCATGGTCTATTTCCTTACCTTTTATGACACATTGTCTTAATCATTTTAGCAATAAAACAGGTGTTTGTGTTTGATAGTGTAAGTAGGTGACTTTTCAAAGCATAATAAAAGTAAAGATTATAAAGCAATATGATGTGATATAATTAAAAAGTGCATAAAAGTTAGAATCAAAAATCTCTTCAGGAACTGTTGTCACTTTCCATTGTACAACAGATTCTGCATGAGCCTGATCCATAGTTCATTTTTATGAGGGATTTAAATAACCACAGACTTGTTATAAATCAACATTTTATAATGAATTTATTTTTTTTAAAAGCAAACCTAATAGAATATCTGTCTCCATTAGTGAAGTATAGATTATACTTTATAAGGAAAGAAGCCAAGTACTCTTGCCAACTGGATTCAAAGTTAAGGTCTCAGAACCAAAAATTGAATTTAGGCCACCAAATAACCATAAATATTCCTTAGGTGATTTTCTTTTTCTGCAAGTCTTTTTTTTTCTTCCTTTGCATAAGTAGTTTTTGTTTAATTGAAAAGGAATTTAAGTCCTAGAGTCTTTGAAGGATTATGAATCTAAAATAAAATATAGGTAAATATTTTCCATATGATGGTTGAATAAAATCATATTACAATTTGTGCTTAAAATTAGAGTGGTGTTAGTGGAGATCAGTTGTTCAGAAGCTACTGAATGTAGGCTGTTTATAGCTAGCAAAGCTGTTGTGGAACAAGGACAGTAATCAGGAGACCAGAGATTTTATGGTAAATGTTAATGTTTTCTTTTGCTAGATGATAGGCCAAACGAACATACTGGGTGAGTTTTTTCAGTTGTTAATGTTAATTTTGTAACATCAGGAAGACTATAATGTTCTTAGCATTTATTTTAAAAGAGAGAATACTTTGTCTCATTTACCTATTTTAACATCCAAAGAACTGATTAATTTTGTGAAGTTTTTTTCTTTAAGAAATCTGTACACTGTTTAAAATAACTGAACATTGTATTCTTTTCCTTTTAAATAGTTTTCTTTAGTGGGCTTTACCTTTCTAGCTAGCATGTATCCTATTTTACCTACTACCTCCATATTTTTGTGTTCTTGATGTGATTTATAACCAGATAATTATACATTTTCCTAAATTTTTTTCTTCATTTATAAGAGAAAACTTCTTCCTTGCCATCCATGTCTTGGCCCTCTCTGGCTCTGACATTCTGCCTTGGCATGTTCACAAAATGTGTGACTTGCTGTACCCTTTCATTGGCAGGTGCTGACTTGTCTTCCTGGAATTTTGGTTTTAACCGTAGCCTGCAGTACAGAATGTTCCATGCTATGTCCCTCCTGTCCTTCACACCTATATTCTGCCTTACCTAATTGAAGGTTTAGCTTGTTGCTTTTGCTGTTATTAATTTTGTTTTTCAGCACTTACTCCCTTTAATTCAGTCATTTTTGTTATGTGAGCAGTGTTAATTTATAAAAGAATATTATGCAGTTTAAGACACTGAAGAATACAAGTTGGAAAATAGATTTCTTAACTGCACTCTCTTCCTGCCCTCCCCTTCCCTGCTTTCTAAATTATCTCACCTAGGCCCATGGCTTAGCATATGTAACCCTGCCTTGTTTCTGAGCTCCTCAAAAAATCTATTTGCATGACAGTTCCATTTGAAAGCCTCCAAGGGATTTTAAGCTTAATTTGCCTAAAATAGAACTTTTTCCCTAAACTCACTCCCGAAAGCCAATCGCCATTTTTTTCTCCACTTAGTAAATTGTGTTATCATTCACCATTGCTCATCCTAAATTTGGAGCTGTCTTTGAGCCCTCTCTTATTCAATATTCAATCTGTTAGCTTCTCATATTCAATCTGTTAGCTTCTCACCACCTGCACCTCTTCCTTAGTCGAAGAGTAATTCCACAGTGACCTTCTGATTCATTTTCCAGCTTCTACTTTTGTTCCTTTACCATTTGTTTTCAACATGGTAGCTAAAATGATTTTTTAAAGACATAAGTGAAATCACGTTGCCCCTTTGAATAAACTTCTCCAGTGGCTCTGTACCACTTTTAGGATAAAATCCTATTTCTTACACTGGCTGCAGAGCATGTATCATTTGGCCCCTACCTGCTTCTCTGACTTCATCTCCTGCCATTCTTTTTTTTTCTTCTGTGCTTAGCTCTCGCCATATTGGGCACTTTGTTTTTCATCAATGACAGTAGATTTGTTCTCTTGAGATTATTATTATTCATGTTTCTATTGCTTCAAATACTTGTTATCCAAAATACACTCGAAACCTCTGCACATATGATATTTCCATGGAGAGACCTTTACTGCCCACTTTGATCTAAAGGATAAAATAACATACCTCCTGTGCCTCACCAAACCCGAACACTGTTCCTTACCTCACTTTAGTTCTTACTGCTACCTGAAAGGCTAAGCCTTCTTTATTTCCTTGTGTATGGATAGCAGTCAACTTTCACCCCTTTCTACAATGTCAGTTCAGCAAGAGCGGGGAACTTTCTGAGGCATCTCGTGCTCCATCTCTTGTGCCAGCGTATAGTGGGACGCAGTATTTATTTAATGGACTGAAATTAGCTGTGAGACCTTGAGCAAATCAGTTTGTGTCCCTAGATTTTGATTCTACATACAGAATAAGATTTTATATTAAATCTGTAAGAAGAGTATTCAGACTGCAGGTATCTGTCAACTCAGAATCAGATTCCAGCCACTTGCTTTACAAAAGCGATTTGGCCCAGTCATATCGCTTAAGCCAGCACTCTTTACAACCTCAGTACCCCTAGTTATGTGATTATCTCTGAGGAGATATTTTTCTGTACTTGTTTATAGTTTTGCTAGTTTTAATTTGTAAGTTCTTGGCCATCTTCCTCTTTACTAATATTTATGTTACTTTTGCATTTATAAACAATCGTTTTCATTATTTTTCTTCCGTCCTTGTTTGACCACTCGTCAAATATAAGCAAATGAAGCATACTTCTCATTTCTTTCATCCTTCCCCTTGCCCCACTCCACTGTTACAGGGATTTTTTTTTTTAATACAACCATAGTTAATGCATGCATGTTGACTAGCATGATATATTTGTAAATCATGGAAAGGAAAATAACTTTTGGAAAAATTGGACATTAAAAAAAACAGTTTCTTATTCTAAGAAGTTGGTCTGGATTAATAGCTTCATAGACTACTAGAGCTTACTCTAGTTGTTTTGTAAAATGATTCCTTAGTGCCTTTGAGCTTAGAAAACAGAGGTATACAATTTCCTTACTTCAGTACTTCTCAGAATCTTCAATATACTAATGTATAACCCATCCAAGAAAGCATTATAGTGTCTGTATTTTATTTACTACAGACTGTCTTACTGTAGATTACCTTTAGGGCAGTGGTGCTCCATGGAACACATTTTTGAGCAGTTTGTCAAGCAAAGTCCTAAGTACTTTACATGTTTCAACCTAATTTTTATGTGCCATACATTTGTTCCTTAAGATTGTGGGGAAATCTTCCTTTAAGAAATAAGATGCCATATATTTTTTTTTTGGTACTGGGGATCAAACTTGGGTCCTTGCGCCTTAATATGCCATATTGAGGAAGCATATTGGAGAATGTAAGGAGTTTTGAGTAAGTGTGTGTATAAATGTAGACTGTGAGTCCTAGGTATTGATTCATTTCCAGATCTATCGTATTTTCTATCTATTTGGTAATTGATCTGTTTCTATACCTTGCTTTACATATTAATGATATACATTATATTCACAGATTGAATATCAGTATAATTATTGATAATTTTAGAGCAGTTCATTTGTAGAACATGCATGATATATTCCAGATTTGTGTTGTAGTTGATGAACTTTTGGCATTCCAGCAGTACATTAATAGTTTCCCTAATTAAATGTTTTGTCAGTTTTGATAATACATATAGTCTTTTCCACTTTAAAAAAAATTTTAAGTATCTAAAATATAATAAAACATGCTAAGGGGAAAAGAAGCCTCTCCCCCTCATGCACATGATTTACATTTTACTGTGTACTTTCCTATACACTGTGGTCCTTACAGTAGCTACTCTTCAGAGATATGTACCTACTCCCTCCAGCCAATAAACTACCTCTTGCTCTTGTATAATCACTTCCTTCCCATTGGGCTGGCCTTGACTTGGTTTGGAGTAGGAGAGTGCAGCTGCATGAGTGTGACCCTGACGGGGTCATGAGAAAACCTGCAGTCCTTGGCCAGGTTCTCGAATACTCACTCTGGGAGAACACGCACTTCCAGTGAGATGTCAGACTACCATGCAGCTTCGTGGAAGCCCAGGCCAGCCATGAGCCCTCTGGAAAGGCTGCAGGAGGGAAGGAAGGGAGAGGGAGTCACCAGTCCTGGAGTGATTTCCATAGCTTGCTCCCATCTTTTGTAGCATCCTAGGTGAGGTGTCAGGCTAAATTAAAGTGAAAAAGCACCTTGCATCATGTACGTATCTTTGCTTACTCTGACATCTGACATTCATATGATTGTAGTCTCTGCTCTCAAGTGACTTGGCTACGTGTGAGAGCTCAAGAGTGGATCACCCTGCTGAGCCCTTTCAACTCAACTGTTAGAGAAGCCAGGCGTGGTGATGCATGTTTGTAACCCCAGCACTTAGAAGGCTGAGGTAGGAGGATCATTGTGAGTTTGAGGCCAGCCTGAGCTACATAGGGAGTTCAAGGCCGCCTAGACTACTAGAAAGACCCTTTCTCAAAAAAAAAAAAAAGAGAACTGCGAGAGAGAATACATTTTTTTAAGCCATTAGGATTTGGTTTTGTTTGTTTTTAAGAGTAGGAAGGGCCAGGGATTTAGCTCAGTGGCTCTGCCGCTTGCCTCGCAAGCACAAGGACCTGAGTTCGATCTCTGGTACCAAAAAAAAAAGTAGGAAGAGTTTATTGAGAGAAAGAAAGCATCTGTCTGAGACAGAAGGGGGATGGGAAAGTGGGTTGCCCCCATTAGGTTTTGATATAGTTTCAGTTTCTTTTTTTTTTTTTGGTACCGGGGATCGAACGCGGGACCTTGCACTTGCGAGTCAGGTGGTGGAACCACTGAGCCAAATCGCCAGCCCTTGATATAGTTTCTAACAGAATAACTTGCTGTGGCATGTGACAAAACACCAAAAAGTTATACTTAATGTATGAATGCATAATCCTATATATGATAGGCATTCTATATAATTTTAAAACATTCATGTGACTATATTTGGCACATTAGTCCACACCTCGTTGTGTCCTAGAGGACCTGGTTCTGAGGTAACTACAGCTCTTCATGACTCCACATTCAGTGACATCATGTTGGTAGCCTGAAAATGGCCATGGAAATGGGCAGATGCTACAAACCAAACCTCCTGCCTCCTAGAGAATCAGTTCTTAAACCTTTACCAACACCCTACTTTCTGTATCTTTTTTTTTCAATTACATTATCATTGTTGAATGATTGGTTATTTGGATATACCATAGTTTATTTTATTTTGTTTTGGTACCGGGAATCGAACTCAGGTCCTTCCACTTGGGAGGCAGGTGGACCATAGTTTATTTTAATAATCTCCTACTGTTGACCTCTTACCTGTTTAGGGTATAATGAAATAAGTACATATTTACATTTTGATAAGTGTTGCAAGAGCATGTTAACAGTAAGATTATACCAATTTATATCTCCTGAACAATGAAGGTGTTTCCTGATATACAACATGGATTTATTTTTATATTTCAAATATTCATAATATAAATTATTTTTTATTCTTAGAGTTTCAAAATAAATAATGCATTCAAATGTTTCAAAACCCAAACATAAAAGTATATGAGGGGCTGGGGATTTAACTCAATGGTTCTACTGCCTGCCTCGCAAGCGCAGGATCCCAAGTTCGATCCCCAGTACAAAAAAAAAAAATATATATATATATATATATATGTATATGGAAAAAATCTCCCTTCTTTTTCTGAGTTTTCCATCACTGCTCCCAATGGTGACTTTGAATGTTAAAAGGAATTTGTATTTCCTTTCAGAAATGTGTATGCATAGACACAAACATTCCTTTTCTCCCTCTTTTTTTACTCAAATAGTAGCTGTAAAACACACTTCTCTGCTTTGCCTTTGTCCATTAACTATATCTTGGAAATCAGTACCTAAAGAGAAAAAGCCTCAATATGGGGTTTTTTTGTGTTTTTTTCTGGTACCGGGAATCGAACTCGGGTCCTTGTGCTTGCGCAGCAGGTGGTGAAACCACTGAGCTAAATCCCCAGCCCCTCAATATGGTTTTATGTCCCCATAGTATTCTATTGACTGTATAAGTCATATTGTTTCTAACATTTTACTACTGTAAATGATACTAGTATATACATCATTTTACACATATCTGTAACATAAAACCTTTTTTCTTTTTTAGTACTGGTGATTCAACCCAGAACCTTCACAATAAGCTATATTCCTAGCCCTTTTATTTTTTTTATTTTGAGACGGGGTCTCACTGACTGCCCAAGTTAGACTTGAACTTGTGATCTTTCTGCCTCAGCCTGTCCAGAATGTAAAGATTACAGGATGTGCTACCACCATGCCTAGTTGTAACATAAATTTTTTTTTAAAAATTTCTTGGTCAAAGAATATAATTTTGTCAGGGCTGGGGATGTAGCTCAGTGGTGCCATGCCTGCCTGGCAAGTGCAAGGTCCTGAGTTTGATCCCTGGTACCGCAAAAAAAAAAAAAAAAGATTTTGCTAGATACAACCAACTTTTCTTTTATAGAGATGCATGGGTTAACATTCTCATCTCCAGTATATAGAGGTATTTATATCTCCACACATTTGCTCACACAGTATCCCGTCAGACTTTTAGATCTTATTTATTGATTTGTTAAAAAATAGGACCATCAGGCTGGAGGTGTAACTCAGTGAAAGAGTGCTTGACCAGCATTCTCTGGGTCCCTCTATTCAGCAACACGCACATGCACGTACACACACACACAGAATCACTATGTAATCTAACTGTAAATCTGGGCTCATACTTGTATTTTGTTTTCTGTAGATTGTCTGTATCTTGCCTATTTAAGTTGTGGACTTTCATTTAATTTTAAGAATGTTGTATTCATAACAAAATTAGTGCTGTTATCTGCCATAAGATTTGCAATGATTTTATGCCAGCTTTTTAAAAAATCTATGGAAGTTATATGGCCATGCAGAAATAATAGAGTTTTATGTTGTCACACTTTTCTGTCTTTGATGTCTTCTAAATTTTGTATCATTGTTAGAAATTCACCCAGAGAGTATAAAAGGTTTCATATTTTAGAATTTTGTTTTCTTTTTAAATTTTTACATTTTAACTTTTATCTACTTAGAAATTCATCTAGGTGTGAAGTATGGTATGGCTTCAGTTCTGGTTTTTTTCTAGATACCTGCCTAAAATCTATTTACTAAATGAACAATTTTTTTTTCTAAACTGCGTAAACTACCACATATATTAAATACGAAAACTGTCTGTATCCCACTGTTACACAGTTTAAATTGTAATAGCTTACAGATCTATTTTTCTTTCAGAATTTTCCTGTTTGCTCTTACAGTTTTCATATGAATATTAGAATTAAATTGCCTACTTCCTAGATAGCCCTATTGGTATTTTCATTGATATTTTGGAATTGTGTTAAATTTAATTTTTAAGTCAGGGAGAATCTACATTTTAATGGTAATAATGCTTCTTAAGAACATGTATTGGGGGTGTCGTAAAGCATCATCAAATAGCTTGCACATTTTCTTATTTATATCTTGGGTTTTTATTTTGTTTTGTCTTTTATTACTAGATTATGTTAGATTGCTAGGGTTACTATAACAAGATACCACAAACTGGGTGGTTTAAGCAACAGAAATTTGTTTTCTCACAGTTCTGAAAGTTAAAAAGTGCCAAGATTGGGCCAGGGATTTAGCTCAGTGGCACTGCGCCTGTCTTGCAAGCACAAGGTCCTGAGTTTGATTCCTGGTACCAAAAAAAAAAGTCCCAAGATCAAGATGCTGATGGGATTGGTTTCCTCTGAAGCGTCTCTCCTTGGCTTGAAGACAGCATGTTCCTCTTCCCTTGTTCACACAGCCTCTTTATGTGTATATGGCTCTGGTGTTAGTGTCTGAATCTCCTCTTCTTAAAAGGACACTTGTGAGATTGGATTAGGAGCCACCTAATGCCTTAATTGCCTCTTTGAAGGCCCTGTATGCAACACAGTTATTTTTTTTTTTGGTACCGGGGATTGAACTCGGGACCTTGTGCTTGCGAGGCAGGCAGTGGAACCACTGAGCTAAATCCCCAGCCCCTAGAATTATATATTTTTAAATGATTCATTAGAATTTCCTATGAAACTGTTGAGTCTATTACTTTTGGGGAAGAGGTTGTGTGTGGGGGGGGGTGTTGTTTTGGTTTTGGTTTTCTTTGTAGTGTTGGGAATCGAACTCAGGACCTCACACATGCTAGGAAAGTGTTGTACCACTGAGCTACACCCCAGCCCAAAAGGTAGCTCTTTGACAACTTCATTTCTTCTATAATGTACCTGTTTAAATTTTCTAGCTCCTCTTGAGTCAGTTGTGGTGTTAAATTACATTTTTCTATCATTTATTTCCATTACTTTTCAGATTTATTTGCCTGAAATTGAGCAAAGTGATTCTCTCTCTCCCTTGTCATCTCTTTGTTATTTTGATCAGACTAGAGAATAGTCTTATTTTTATAGATAACTTTGAATTTATTCATTAGTTCTGCTTTCTTTGTCTTATACTTGTTGTATTTTTTCTTTGTTCTTCATTTTCTTTGGGTTTGCTTTAATTAGATAATACACTTAATTTTCCTACTTAGTCACTAGTCTATTTGATGCTTTCTTGTTCTGTGGAACTCTTTAAGTTTTTAGTGGTCAAATTGGTCATATTTTTCTTTTATAGCTGTTTATTTTCACATTACTTTTTAAATTTTTCTGCTTCATCTCATAAAAATTTTCATACTTTTATGGTTTATTATTCTCAATGTAGAATTTTTTTATTGTATGAGGTGGCATCTAAATTATTTTGTTTCCAAAGTTATTGGATCACAAGCCTTCCCAATAGCATGTATTAAACAATCTTATTCCATTTATCTGAAATACCACATTTTGCCATGTACTTAACTTTTCAAGTTCTGTGAAAAATTCTGTTCATCTTTTGGGATTATATTACGTGTATAGGATTAATTTGGGAGTAAATGAATTGATATATGCAAAACATTCAATGTTTGTATTCAGTAACATGAAATATTTCTGCATTCAGTTTTTTTCTGGGTCCTTCAGTAGAGTGTCATTGTTTTCTTTTTATTTCCTGTTAGGTTTATTTCTGGGTGTTTTATAATTTTTGTTAATATTATAAATGAAATTGTTTTATTATGTTTAACTTTTTTGATGATATGTAAGAAAACATTTGATTTTTTTATATTAATCTTGTCCAGTTCACTTCCTGGGTATTTTGACTGTTTCTGTTCGTTTTTCAGTTAATTCTCTGGATTTTCTGGCTAGTCTTTTGTCTTTTTATTATTATTATTATTATTATCATCATCATCATTATTATATGAGGCGGCATCTAAATTATTTTATTTCCAAAAATACTGGATCACAAGCCTTCCCAATATCATGTATTAAACAGTTTTATTCCATTTATCTGAAATACCACATTTTGTTCCTAATACTTAACAGTGTTTTCTTAGTTTTGTTTCTGGCAGGGTATCTTACTGAGTTGGCTAGGACTTCTGGAATGTTAGCTTACCCACACTCTTTACAGCTCTGCAGGACAGCAGTAGGGCAGAACACTCAGAGCTGTTTGAACATGGACCCGGCAAGCTTGTATTCTGTCAGCACTGTAGACCAGTTACATTCACAGAACAAAACTAAGTTGAAAGCAAATTCATTTGTTAAGTAAAGAGTACAACTAGATATACTCTAGTTGAGTACAACTAGTAAGAGTACAACTAATCTGAGTGATTAGTTGAGAGTATATATAGAGAAGAGTGACTTTAAGAACTTCTGTAAAGGATAATGGGGAAGAATAGAGTAAAAGAAATAGCAGGAAGAGTAGGAAGTCAAGAAGATACATTTGACTAGGATGAAAAGTTTATAGAATATAAAATGATCATTGATAACTGGTGTATATAGAAGTGTTAGAATAGGTATGCCAAAAAGAAGCCACTGTATTTGCTAACAAGGTCATTTGTGACTTGGTTCATCTACTTAATTGTAGTCCTTAATTCTGTGGCTTTTTTATTTGTATTTTCATCTGTCAGCATGGAGAGAGTACCTGTCAAACCTTCCTTCTCTGGAAGTCAGGATTATTCTTAGATTACTAAAGTATCAACAGGTATTTAATGGATGATTTGTATGTGAAACCTAGAGTTAATTTCAGATCATGCTTATAATTTAAGTTGTATGTTTTGAATTTATCGGGCCAACCATGATTATGTTCTAGGTAAAAACATAGGAAACCCAGGAGTGATGGTGCACACCTGTAACCCCAGCACTCTGAGAGGCCGAGGCAGAGAGATCACAAGTTTGAGGTTAGCAAACTTGGGCAACTTAGCAAAACTGTCTGAAAAAATTTAAAAAGGAGCCAGGGATTTAGCTCAGTGGTTCTGCTGCCTGCCTTGCAAGCTCAAGGTCCTGAGTTCGATCCCCAGTACCAAAAAAAAAATTAAAAAGGGCTCAAGATGTAGTGAAGTGTGAAGGCCCTGGGTTCAATCCCTAGTACTGCCCAAAAAAATTAAATAAGAGTTACATGGGAATCAGGAGACTGTAGCTAGGCCCACTGGTTAGAAGTAGGACACCCGTGCTCCTGAAAGAAGAGTGATGTGAAAGGTTCCCTAAGGCGATACATGTATTTTGAAAAAAGCAATTACGTAGAGACATGGGAGGGCCTAAAGACCAATGCTTGAGCCACACTGCTGTGACACTGATGGAATCTAGTAGCACTAATATCTGGAGAGGTGGGTTTGTTTTTTTTTGGTACCGGGGATTGAACTCGGGACCTTGCACTTGCAATGTAGGCAGCAGAACCACTGAGCTAAATCCCTGGCCTGAGAGCTGGTTTTTGACTAGGGTCCGACTGATGAAGGCAAGCCAAAGGGCAAGAGACAGAGTAATAGAAATGGAGAGTGAGAGAAAGAGACAGAATTCTGTACATATCTGCAAGCTATAATCCCAAAGCCACTATTAAAGAAAAAAGCTAAACAGACATCTAACAAAATCCATGAAAAGATGGCATACCTTATTTTAAAAGGCATCCTTTAAGAAAAAAGGGAATACAAGGCTGTACTTTTTGACAAAATTAATTACCAATGATAATAATGAAAATAAATTTTTTTAAAAGTTACTCTGAATACTTGGAAGATAGGTAGCTAAAGACAGGGGCCCCGTGTCACGTCTGGTGAAGAAGAAATGATGTTACTGAATAATTTCAACCACAATTTTTTCCTAATATATGTAGTTTATGTATATGTATGTGTGTGTGTGTGTGTGTCTGTGTGTGTGTGTATATCCCAATGTATGTTAGGCACTGTTTTAGGCTCTAGGAGTAAAACAGTGATGGGTAAAAACTCTGTCTTTGTGGAATTTATATTTTAGTGGGGGTAAACTGCATACTGCTATCAAAAGCCACAACAGATCCCAGGATCCTAGGGCAGAGAAGCTGAGCCGGTCCCAGCACCCGAAAGGAAGCTCCCCGCCTCCATCCCAGGCTCCTAGGGCAGAGAAGCTCAGCCGGTCCCAGCACCCGGAAGGAAGCTCCCCCGCCACCATCCCATGCTCCTAGGGCAGAGAAGGTGAGCCACATGGGCGCCAGAAGCACCCCACCCCACCATGGAAATGAGAAGACACATAAACAAGCCTCAAAAACAGACTTCCAGATCACCTACAGCAACCCCAAAGGGAAAC
>NW_004624758.1:23220133-23281647 GCF_000247695.1 Heterocephalus glaber
TTGTCAAATTTATTTCAAAAAAGATTTTTGTAATATGCTTTCCATATCCTTTTAAATTCTGTAAAAAAAAAAAAAAAAAGGGCACGACAAACACAAATTTGAAAGAAATGCTTGGTAAAGAGGAAAAAAATTCTTGAAAACATGCTGGTGTGGGGAAGAAATAAGATAATGTGGCAATGTTAATATTAGACAGAGAATTCCCAAACTTAAACCTAACATAGAAATGAAAGTGAAAATTCACAGGATTAGACTTGACATGCTCACAGTCATGTGAGAGGTTTTTACCATATCCCTAATAAAAATAAGTAAGCAGTCAGAAAATCAGTAAAGAATACAAGAGGTTTGAACAGCAGAACCAGTAAATGTAGTCTAATGTAGATTTTTTTGTACCCAACAATAGAGAATTTAGAGCATCCAAGAAATATAAAAATTAACTGTGTTCTAAGTCACCATAAAGTCTCCAACATTTAAAGTAACCAGCTACATACATACCATATTCTCTGACCATAGTAATTAAACTTGAAATGGGCAATAAAAAGAAACTTGAAAAACTTCAGTTGACAAGAAACTAGAAAAATGTACTTCTAACTAACTCATAGGTTATAACAAGGGGCTTGAAAACAGCTGGCAGAGTACACAGGAAGTAGGGGAGAAGGAAAGGCAGATTAAAGAAAAACAATTAATAAAATGAGGGGAGGAGAGTAATGCTTCCCCACTGCTTAAATTGGCAAGAAGAAAGTAGATGTCTAGGCCTATCTGAGGTTTATTTTCTACATAAGCAAACTTTTCTTTAGCAGATGTTTACTGTCAGCCAATAAGAAAAATACAGGAGCCAATACATAGAGTGTAAGTTTATCATCAGATTTTGAGGGGTGAATCTTAAAATAAGAAAATTGCCACAGAACCTCATAAGTGAAAATGTCAACTTTGTAGATTAGCTTACTGCTGCTTATTTTGTTTAAA
This sequence comes from Heterocephalus glaber, assembly GCF_000247695.1. The sequence goes on from NW_004624758.1 coordinate 23,221,097, forward strand.
TTTTTAAATAATGGCCTGTAATAGAAAGTTCATTTTCTGTATTTGAGATATTTTTCTCTGGCCTCTTACAGGTTACTCAAATGAGTCGTCCAGACCTGATTCTCTTTCTGATGAAGTACCTGATGGCTCTCATAGTTGGTATTCCCTCTATTTTTTGGGTTGGAAGCAAAAAGACATGCTTTGAATGGGCCAGTTTTTTTCATGGTCGTAGGAAAAAAGAGTAAGTTCATAAATTCTCAGTGTTCATAAACATTCCATCTATGTGAGTTTTTTGTGTTGCTTATGTTAAAACAGTTTGGATTTAGAGTATTCAAGTATTCAAACAAGACTGTAACTTTGTCAGCAACCAGCAGTTATGATTGGCACAATACCATTTTGTAATTAAAATCTAAAGTCTGATTTCAAAAAGATAGCCAAGTGGAACCATGCCTGAGGTCTGTTCCTTTACTAATTCAGAATATCTGAAGCAAGCCTGATCTTTATGAAAAAATCCAAATTATAATTTTGTTAAAAGTGAAAACAAATTAATTCCTTCATATAAGTTTTTACTTGATCCTCGTGATAGTCCTGTGAGGATTGGTATGTATTCTCAACTCTGTTTTACAGATGAGAAAAATAGGACAAAGGTTAAGTGCCTGGCCAAAGTTGCACAGGTGTTTAATGTTGAGAATTAAACTTGCATTTACAGTTGTCCATTGTTCTTCTAAGTATACCAAAAGTGACGTAGAAAGAGCAACTATTATTCTATTCTAATACATGTAAAAGTTATATAATCTTAATGTATTTCTTCTAACTGCAGTCTGGAGCTGTTGAAATGAGGCTAATTAAGAGTGGTAGTGGTACATACTCTTATATTTCTGTTTTTAATGAGAACATTTCTAGTGGCTTCTAGTGTTCCCATTAAACATTTGGCTTTCAGATTAACATATATTTTCTTTCTGTAAAGACAATCATTATCTATTTGTATTATTATAATTTTTTAAAAATCAAAAATAACATTATCAAGAGAATCAGAGAATTTTAGTCAACAAATATTAGCTTCTCTTCAACCCTTCTACCCTATTACCAAAAACAACAGCAAAAATCCTTTTATAATTTGAGAATTAGAATATACTTTCCCAATATGTGATCCAGTCTGTACATGTTGGAGTTTTATTTTTTAGTGAAATTGCTTATCTGATTATAACTCTGATTCTCATAATCATTTACATAAACACACACCTAAAGATCTATTTAATTTTCTCTTTTATTAATTTAATTCCTGCTATTTAATCATCATAAACAGTTACTTTTAACCCTTTCATAGCAATTAAAAACCTTTGATCCTGACAATAATTCATCTCTTTAAATTTTTTTCCTCAGCTGTTAGTATGCCTGGGACTTAATCTTTGTAATATTTTGGTGTCTTGAGAATTGTAAATTTCCTTAGCTTAAAGAGACCTTTTTAGAAATGGTGAAATTAGTATATACTTTCATTTTTTAGATAAGGAAAATGAAGGACAGAAAGGTTAGTGATTTGCCTAAGATGAAATATTTATTGATAGAGTTGGAATCAGAATCTTGATTTCCTTTTTCTAAAACAGGCTTCTTTCCATTGTGCCACTTTAGGAAACAGATTGACCTGGATTTTTCTTGTAATTCTTTCCCCTGTTAACAGCGTTACCTTAAATCAGTCCTAATGACCTACTTTGGAGACCCAATTTCAAGAATAGTATCGGTATTGCATAGCAGTATTTTTTTAATTGGTCTATTCTCCTGGGATGTTAGTATGTATCTTAAACACATTATTGTATTTTCTAGGATAGTGAATGAGAGCCGACAGGTACTCCAGGAACCTGACTTTGCTCAGTCACTCCTAAGGGACCCAAATACTCCCATTATAAGAAAATCCAGGGGAACGTCCACCCAAGGAACGTCCACGCATGCATCTTCAACTCAGCTGGCCATGGTGGATGATCAAAGGAGCAAAGCAGGGAGTGTCCACAGCAAAGTGAGCAGCTACCACGGCAGCCTGCACCGGTCACGGGATGGCAGGTGGGTTTTGTGATGACTTAGCTTGTCATGTGCTGAATGAAGAATAGCCAGTTTGGAAACAAGTTTCCCAGAGTCTTTTGAACTTTGCTAAATAGAATCATCCCATATTTAAAGCCAGTTAGAGGGGCCGGGGATTATGCTCAGTGGTATCACGCCTGCCTCGAAAGTGCAGGTCCTGAGTCCCATCCCCGGTATAGGGGTGCAGAAGATAAAGCCAGTGAAAGGACTTTAGAACTTAGACTAGCTACAGTAAAGTAAGCAATATGGGATCATTGTGGGGCACTGTGGTTGGGTTAGTAAGATTAATTTAGTAAACAATGACAGAATACCTACGTGGCACTGTGCTAGCCTCTGGGAATACAAAGATGACTTACGCATGAGCTTTGCTCTTAATAACCTTCCAGACTGTTTGGAAAGATAGTGTAGCCACTGTGGTGGTTAAGAACATGGGTCTAAAAGATAGGTCTCAGTTTCCTCATCTATAAAATAGAAATAGTGCATCTGACCTGTTAGCAGTGTAAACATTAAATGAGATAACCTACCTTGTCACTTGGAACAGTACAGTGAGTGTCTGATATCACTTTCTAGTTAAAGTAAAATGTAAATACAATAATATAGTCCAGGTGTGGGCAAACTTTTTCCATAAAGAGTTAGATCATAAACATTTTAGGCTTTATGAGTCAACCGTGTCTGTTGCCACTCACTATTCAGTTCTGTTACGGTGTGAAAGCAATCATAGATAGTCATAGACACAAAGTAGTCAAATGGGAGTGGCTGTGACCCAATGAAACTTTATTTACAAAATCAGAAAGGAGGCAGCTTTGGCCATGAGGCCATAGTTTGCCAGCTCACGTTTACTAGGTACAGTAGAAGAATAGAGGAAGTGATCATTCAGTGGTGGAAGAGCCTTTCAGGCAGTGCCCACAGAAAGAATGTTTGCAAGATGTCTGGCTGGGCTTTTCTTGTTAATTTTGAGAGTTGAGCCACTGGGAGTAGAAACTGTTTAGGAGCCTTGCAGTAAGACATTTGAGAGACGAGAAAGGCTCCCTGGAGAGTGGTGGCAGTGGGAAGAGAGAAAGAACTGACCTCAGAGATACACAGAAGAAAAGATGGGAGTTGGTGGCAGATTCATGTAGCTGCTAGAAAAAAGAAAGATTTATTTTTTACCTTTTTACACAGATTTCTAGTTCAGGAAACTGAATGAAAATTCTAATGCCTAAAATCAGCAGTGTTTGTACCTATTAGTCCCGCCTTCTTTTAGTTTTCTCTCTGTCCTCCTATACTCCCATTCTCCTATACTCCCATTCTGACCTGCTTTTTTCTCTTAACTTGCTCTTTTGCCTCCTAACTTGAGCTACACTGTGTTTCGAAAAGTAGCCATCCAGGGCCAGGGATTTAACTCAGTGGTTTCGCCACCTGCTGCGCAAGCGCAGGGACCTGAGTTCGATCCCCAATACCAAAAAAAAAAAAAAAGTAGCCATCTTATTTTGACTCTGCTATATCTTCTTTTATCTATTTTTCTTTGCCTTGGCAGATTTTTGAAATCAGTATTTTGAGTATCTCTTTTCTATCCTTCCCTTCCTCTCTTGTAAAGCCTTTTTCTGCCTCTTACTTACCTAAACTGCACCCTCTGACATCACCAGTATCTTGTTTTTAACCACAGTTAATGATTCTTTCTCCTTCTTGGTTCTTTCCTTCCACTTAGCACTTCTATATGAGAAACATTCTTTTAAGTTCTAAAAATGCAGAGATGGAAGACAGAAACTAAACAATTACAGTATGCTTTAACAGGCATATGCACAATTATGCACAAAAAGTATGCACAAGGTGCTTTGGTATCCCAGAGAAGAAAATCACCTCTCTCACATGGAAAGTCAGAGACAGCTTCCCAAGGAGCTTCCCTATTGTACTTCCAATAGGATTCAGAGGAGTCAGCTGGGAATGAAAGGTGGGGAAACAGCACACTAGAGGCAAGGAGTAGGCAGGTTGTCAGCTACCTGGGTATGGCCCAGAGCACAGTATGTGCCTTTGCACAATTTTAGGAGATGAAACCACGCTGAGGAATTTGGATTTTCCCCTGATGGAACTGAGAAACTATTAAGGACTTTAAGCATTGGAGTGATAAAATCAGACTTGAATTTTAGAAAAAGCACTTGGCAACAGCATAGGAAAGAAGATTGTAAGTAAGACCAATGAGGAAGCTTCTACAGTGACTTAGCAACCCTAACATAAGATACCAATAAGAAAGGAGAGAATCATAGAGTCCTTTAGAATATATTAATCAATCACCACTTCCATGAACTTTCAGCATTGACATTTGACGTTATTGGCCTTATCCTTTTTAATAATGAATAGCAGTTACAGTACAACTCCTGTACATGTGACATTCCGTGTATAAACATATATAGAAGAAAGTAAGATTAATTTCTGTAACCTTATAGACAAGATAGGACATATGCAAATGAACCAGTTACATAAAAGCTCAAGCCAAGATACAATTTAAATAGTTTTAGAGATGATAGATGTTGCAGAAATTCAGGAAGGAGAAGAAGTAGTCCATGAAAATATCTTACAGGAGACAATAGGGTGAGTGAATGGTAAAGATAAGTCCTATTGAGTAGAGAATTTCTGGGAACAGTTAAAGGTAGGAGTTTTCAGCTACTATAATCTGAGAGGAACTGGAGCTTAAATAAAATGTATAATCATCCATTAAGGTAGTTGGTTATTAAAATTGTGAGATAGAATCTCTTAAGTTACAATAAAAATACCAAGACCTTAGTAAATACTTACAGTAGTAATAATACGGTAGGGAGGAGAACAGTGGGCATGAGAGTCAAAGAAAGTGCTTACGACAGATGAGAAAATCTGTGCTTCACATATATGGCCTGAGACTCAGTCTAGATTATGACTTCCAATAATGGCCCTTCCTACCTTTCCGCTTAATCAGAGTCACACCTGTTCTCCAGGCCTGTGTAATTCCAGTGCCCATGGCAGTTAATGTACTGCTTTTTATCTTTATCATTCTTTTGATTATGATCTATTTTCAGTAGTTTCTTTCCTCAGCCAAATTTGCAACTTCTGGAGAATGAGACTGGGTGACATATCTCTGTATTCCTCCTCAATATACAGCACAGCGCTAGACAGATATACATATGTATATATATTTACCAAATAAATAATGACTTTAAGAGTAATGCAGAAGTTTCCAGAAATTCAAGGCCCAGAGCTACAGGGCAGCCTATTGAAGGCCTGCTGTACTGTGGCACATGAGCTTCTGCTATAGGACCCTCTATCATACCCAGAAGTTCAGGGATCATTTGAGAGATCCCAAGATTGTGTTGAACCTGAAAGTCTGAGTGAGGATTTTCATAATTCCAAAGCCACCTCCTAGAGACTTCTTGGCCTCCCGTCACCATCTCATATATTGGCTGTGGGACTCAGATACCCAGCACTTACCCTGATACAGACCTGGATGGTAATTATTGATCTCCGTACTGTGTACAGTACACCTACACACATATGGCAACTTCAGAGGGCAACTGATTGGTAGTTAGATGAGGGATGGGCAACAGAGAAGGTGGCAGAGTAGGTAAGTGGAGATTTGGGAGAGAGTGATCAGGTTGGAAAGTAGGTGACATACAAGGGAAAGCTAGGGAGTGAATAATGAGATACCGTGAAACTGCAGGTAATGCAGTTATTTAGATTAGTGGTAGCAAATGGCATGGGGAATCAAAAAAAGATCATCTGGGGGCCGGGGATTTATCTCAGTGGTTCTGCTGCCAGCCTTGCAAGCGCAAGGACCTGAGTTCGATCCTCGGTACCAAAAAAAAACCAAAGAGATCATCTCCAAGTTTTTTTCATTTTGACTTTGGCATGTCCATAATATCTTTTTAACAGCAACATCAAAATAAGTATCCTAATTGTTTTGCCTAAGCTTATATTAAAATTATTGTATTTTCATATTGTATATTAGAGTATGTAATCACTTTGGTTTAAATGACTTTCAAAACATAAATAAATTTGGGAATTCCTACATACACAATTTAGATTAAACATTATAATTAACTTTCTATTTAATTGCTTCCTAATTATCCATAGAAAGGGTATTCATATTTGATAATTGTTCATATTCAAGAACTTTTTTGAATAGTGTGTATATATGTAATTATACAAAATAATTTTTGTGTGAAAAATATATTCTTTGTGTCTTATTTATAACTCAAAGCTTAGACTTTGTTAGAAAATATTCATATTTTAAAATAGTGATTTGTTTCTCTTTTTTTTTTTTTTTTGGTACCAGGGATTGAACTCAGGGCCTTGGGCTTGCACAGCAGGCGGCGAAACCAGTGAGCTAAATCCCCGGCCCTTGTTTCTCTTTTTGATTTTCTGTCCTTACTGGAACACTGCGTAGTTTCCTTTCTTCATTTGCCATATTTGTTTGAAATAGATGCTCATGAAACCATTTAGAGGGGAAAGATGTATGAAACCATCGAGAGGCAAAAAAGTCTCCGAATCAGCTGGCAAATCATATTTGGAAATTAAATCTTCCACTTAGTTTTAGGACAATAATCATTATGTAAAATGATTATTAAAGTAAAACAAACCCATCGTGAATTATTTTCTTCTCAAGATATTGTAATTATTTTACTAAAACATGCAGTACAAATTTAAATTTGCATAGGTCCTAAATATAAAGTACCCTTTTATTACTGAGGTGGTGTCTCAGTGTCTTGCCGCATGGCCCAGGCTTACCTTGAATTCAAGATTCTCCTGCCTTAGCCTCCTGAACAGGTGGGATTACAAGTGTGCTCCACTGTGCTTAGCTTGAAATGTTTTTTAATAAATAAGAATTAAAGTCTCTTTTATCTGTTTTTTTCATTTGGGGACAAAGATGTTCTTTTTAAAAAATTATTTTCAAAGCACTTCTTAATTTTTAAACTGCAATTAATGAAAACATTCTTTGACAAGCAGTGCTATAAAACTAGAGGGCCACTTTAGTAGCATATAAACCTGTTTTTTCAAATCTTTAAATTTTGTAAATGATTTACATTGAGTCATGAGATATGTTGCAATTATTATTATGAGGTGAATGCTTTTCAACAGCCAATAAATCCTCAGCTGCTTATGATTAGTTATTTTGATGATTTTATTTATTTATTTATTTTATTTATTTATTTTTTGGTACTGGGGATTGAACTTTGGACCTTGTGCTTGCCAGGCAGGCGCAGTGCCACTGAGCTAAATCCCTGGCCCTTGATGATTACTTTTTTTAGATGGCTGGGATTGTATTGTAGATCAGTGGAAGATCACTTGCCTGTCACTCCAAGGCCCTGGGATGGCTCCCCAGCACTGCAAAAGCAAAACACACTAACAGTATATTCATTGAAATTATAAACTATACTCCATTTTATTTGCATTTTATTATCCTAAATTAAATATATTTTATAAAAGAATGTATGAGAATATGAATGAAGACATTTTAGAAAAGTATTTCTTGAAGCACTAGAGATTAAAAGAGAAATAAAATACGGTCCTTACCCTGAAAGAGTTTACTGTTAAACCAGAAAGATTGGATAAACAGCATACAAGCTCTATAAATGAAGGACTAATAAAAAATATCATAATTGACTTTCTTGGCGTTGGCTGGCCTAGAGCTAATAATGTCTCATTCTTCATGGCAGAGGATTTTACAGTATTCTTGCCTCTGGTGGGGCTCAGGGAGTCAGGATTGCAAGAAAAGAAAATTGAGCAGTGCCAGTGCTGCCTTTCAGGATAGGAAGAGTGATGGAGGAGGCTGCCTGAGCTGTGCTGTGTGGGCCAAGTGACAGCTCGGAGGTCAGAGAGGGCCTCTGTGAGAGTAACAGGAATTGGTTGCAGCAGGAGCCTAGGCCTCAGAGTGTTGGGACGTAGTACAGGTGGCTAATTCAGCTGTTCATGGGGCTGTCTGGGAAGAAGCTGTTGGCACACACTGTCGTCAGCACTTGCCAATTCATTCACTAATTTCACCTCTGATTTCACATATTCCCCCTTCCAATCCTTGTGTTTGAGTAAATTTGAGTTTGCACTACTGCTGAGCGTAACCAGTCTTCTAGATTGCCAAGGGCAGTGCCACCTTTCTCTGCTGTCATTCTTCCTCTTCCTCAACCTGCCCCACTGCCCCAAATTTACTTGAGTGAGAAAGTATCCATACTTAGCACAGCTCCAGTCAGTCAGCCTTACTTAACCTTAGCATTTGTCTTTTTGCAAGGAAGAGGGCCTTATTTCTGAACCTGAGGTTACTCCCCTTCTTTATTAACCATGTCAAATAATTATACATTGTTAACGAACTTATTCTCAACAATAAAAAATGGTTACTGCTTTCTCATTATTGGTTCCTTAATCATTTCACTCCCTGAGACAGGTTCATGAAAAATATTAGTTATTTTCTAGTGTGTTCTGTTACCTACTTCGAAATCACCTCTCCCACCTCAGGTACACTCCCTGCAGTTACCGAGGGATGGAGGAGAGACTACCTCACGGCAGCATGTCACGACTGACAGATCACTCCAGGCACAGTAGTTCCCACCGGCTGAATGAGCAGTCACGGCACAGCAGCATCCGCGACCTCAGTAACAACCCCCTGACTCACATCACACACGGCACCAGCATGAACCGGGTTATTGAAGAGGACGGGACCAGCGCTTAATGTGTCTGTCCAAGGCAGAAAATGTGTGCTGTTGGAAAAGCAGATTTTGTTCTTTGCCTGTGCATGACTGATGGCTGTAACTCACTGTCAGCCTGGTTTCAGTCAGGTGCAGATTGTGTCCATTGGGAGGGTAAATTTTCGCTTTTTGTATTGAATCAAACTTGAAACATCAAGACATCCAAAACACTAAGAATTATATCATCACAGAAATAATTCTTTCTAGGTTGTAAAGAGATAATTATTTGTCTGGTAAGCATTTTTATAAACCCACTTATTTTATATTTAGAAAAATCCTAAATGTGTGGTGATTGCTTTGTAGTGAATTTTCGTATAATATGAACTAATTGTGAGGTAACATTCTGGTAGCTCTGTTAATAACACAAAGTTTCAGAATTAAAGAAGTTTTCTATGCAAGGTTTATTTCTCAGATAAATAGCAGGACTTTGTAGTTTTATTTCCACTATGTGAAAAAAGAACTGTTTTTAAACTATGGGAGAATTTGATAAATCAGCAAGGGTATTTTCACTAATAGAATTTAAGTCAACAGAAGAATCTGATTAGTCTATGGGAGGTTCTCTTGAAATTCTATCAAAATAAACTTGATTCAGAGATATTCAGGATTTGGTTTAGCAATGGAATAAAAGCAGAGATGGGCATTTTCCCCATAACAGTTTTTTTTATTTTTTGTAAATATTACTTTTGCTGGCTATTTTTATAACTTATCAATGTGCATGATAGAAAAATTTTGATTTGTAGCCATCTTTTCCCAGGTTATAGTATTGATTCATAGAAAACTTCATGTTCAGATATGCTCTGTGAGGCATGTAATAAACATCACACATTATAAGGCTTTTTGGGGTAACCACAATTGCTCATTGTTGTACTTTTCTACAGTGGTGTCAGTGACCTTGCCAAAGCCATGGGCCTTGGTACCCAGGGCCTTCCTGTAATGAGCTCAGTGTCTGCTCCTGCATTGCCAGTAACCAGTTGGCTGCAGCTCTTGCTCCACATGCCTGTTTTCAGTTTCTGGATCATCCTTGTTTCAAGAAGAAATATATGTAATCTAAGCCTAAAGTGATTAATTTGGGTATTTGAAAATCATTGTAACTAAATGGAGCATGATTAGTCTTGCTATGAATATCTATTACTCTTAAAACTATCAAGTTAAAAGTGACATTTTATCTTGTAATGTTTAAATAACTTACGGTATGATAGTGAATTCTATTAGGCATGAAGTTGATCAGAAGGAAAAGAAAAATTCTGGAAAATGTTGGATATATTATGTAGAAAATACAAGTGATCTTCAGCCCTGACTGCAGGTAAGAATCACTTAGGGAAAGGTGTTGAATTCAACATCTTTCCCTCATTCAAATAAGAGTTGATATTAACTTAAAAATAAATGAAAGAATTTTCCTGATGATCCTAATTTGCAGCCAGGCTTGAAACTACTGTTTTAAACTCACTTGCCCTGCCTGGTGATGATCTGATGGCATCACACTGTACTGCATGAAATCTAGCTGGATTCAGTGATGTGCTTGTACATCATTACCTGATACACAGTTGTTTTCTACTTTATTGTCAATCATAAAATGCAGAATTTTTAGCTCCACTCCTAGGAATTCTTATTCAATAAGCCAAAGGTGGTAGGACTTTAAAATCTATATTTATAAAATTATCACAGGTGATTCTTATGCAGGTAATCCAGGAATTACACTTAGAAAAAATATTCTTGACTCTAGGGAGGCCTGGCTCTGCCATATGCTAGTTTTTGACCTTTAACAAGTCAGGCTCTCTGAGCCTGGGTCTCCTTGTTTGAAAATGAAGATTGAAAATAAACATCTACTCTACCTACCTCACAAAGTTATCAAATTAATAAGGTCAAATGAAAACAATCATATGAAAGCTCTTTGAAACTATAAAGGATTGGGCCTGGGATTTAGCTCAGTGGTGCCACTGCCTGCCCTGCAAGTGCAAGGTCCCGAGTTTGATCCCCAATACCAAAATTAAAAAAAAAAAATTCAGAATGAACTATAAAGGATTATGAAATATAAAGGATTCAAATTATTGAGGATTTAAGAGGTTTTTCTGAGGTCCATTGTAGTACATTTCTTGACATATGTTTAAATCGTGTGTATATTTCTCTCTCACCCTTTTAAGACAAAGGCTACCAAGATATTGGGTGTCTGAAAAAAGTTTTCATCAGGCAAAAGAGTCAGTTTTCCAGGAGCCACAATTTATTTGTATATCATGTTGGTTCCTTTAGAGTACGTAAATCTTAACATTAATTCTCCATAAGATTTGACCCACACATTTGACCCAAAATGTTATTCTTTTTACTTGTCTTTCTCCTTGGAACTAGAGTTAGCACTCAAATAGCCAAGGTCTGAATTCCCTCAGATCTGACAGTTAATAAACCTTTTCTCTGAAGGCCCAAATTACAACTCATTGATAAATAAAGCAATCGTTCATGAAGCTTTCCGTCTGATAATCTTTCCTAAAACAGCATAAGAGAACAGAAAAAACATTCACAAGCAAAAATAAGGAGTTAAAATAGAAAGTACCAGTTTGAGCTTAAAGATGTTGTCATCTATCACCATCTGCATTATATTACCAACTGCCAAAATGGGTAATCCTGAATAATTGGGCCAAGTATAGACGTTAAGTGAACATTGCTATGAAAATCTTAACTTTATGCATCCAGATTTTATATATTTATTTGTATCTTCTCTATTAAACTGATTGTTGGTATATATGTGAATGCTACATTGACTCCTTGGTAATATTTTAATTTTGCTCCACAAAATTTATGTAACATTGTTAATCCATTGTTTTAAGAAACAGTTTGGACCATATTATTTATTATGAAGCTAGTGCTCCAAATTAAGAATTTTTTTCTTTTTGAAGAGACCATTGAAGAACTATAGCAAAACAACAACATCAAGTCTCAACTTGATTCAACCAACTTGAAGAAGTCTGGACAGTTTTCTTACCTTCTGTTTAACTTTAATTTGTGTTTAATGTTTTATTTGTACAGTTGACAACTAAGAAAACAATGGTTCTCTCTAGGATGTTAATATATCATCTAAAGGTTTTTGAAAAGTGCTTTGATTTCAGCAATATTGTTTTATCCAGGAATTAGGTAAAAGATCTACGAAAGTACTAGGCTCAAAACAATAATTTGTTTCAAAGAACAGCTAACCCAAGAACTAGCACAAAACTTAGCATATAGTAAGTTTTTAAATAAATATTTAAATTCATGAACAACTCATGTCAAGCAATTTAAATTTAAACTAAGTGAAATGAGTTAGAAATGCATAAATTACACTATATGACACTTACTTCTCCTAGAGTGTTACTGTTTTAATTAAAAAAGTGTATGTACAAATGTGCCAGACTTTTAAATTAATATTAATAGTGAACAGTTACTCTTAGAAATAATTAAGCTCCTATTAGCCTCATGCTAAGTTAGAGCTCTGTGCACCATTTGAGTGAATGAATATTCTAGCAAACCTTTCTACTGCTTTTTAAAGCAGATTTATAAAAATTCTAAGAATCTCTTTAACCTATCTCATTAGAGGTAGTTATTTCCCACCTCATGGAAATATCTGAAATTGTACCCGTCTTCGTTCAGGCTATATCCCCATGAAATAAGAATAATTACAATTTGTTGATAAAACAGCAGACCATTGGCTAGAGCTTAGAAGACATTATTATACCAAAACTTCAGTATGGTGATATTTATATTACTTTTTGACATGCCAAAGATACATTTAGGTATAATCATATTTAGATGACTTACATAATCTAACATAATGAGAATGTCCCTGGGCTTGGAATTTAAGGATCCATGATTATGATGTCAAGTGGACTGGTCATTTAATTTCTTGTGGTCTCAGTATAAAATGAATAGAAGGTAATTTTCAGTCCAAACCTACCTCACTGGATGTTGTGAGGATCAAATAAGATAATATTTATAGTGTTTCATAACCTATAAAATTGCTATACTGGTACTCTTTTTGTTAGAATTTAGGATTATAGAAAATAAGAATATGGTCTTTGTAGTATTTATTTTTAACAGTAACAAAGTAGGCAATTAGACCAATATTCATTTGGTGTAATCCTTAAATTTAACCTTTTTTTTTTTTTTTGATACCGGGGATCGAACTCGGGACCTTGCTCTTTCGAGGCAGGTGCTGGAACCACTGAGCTAAATCCCCAGCCCTATTTAACCTTTTTTTTAAAAAAGTTTCCTTTTCAAGAGTAGCTGTGCTTTTAAATTGTTTGGCTCTTTGATGTATGCTACACCAGAGTATGTGCTCAAATTTTATAAGGTTGAATTTATAGGTCATTTCCATCAGAAATTGGGGGATCTCCATTATGTTTCCTTTTATATGTAATTATATAAATATGTTAGTTTGGCTTGACTGAGATTTATAAGAACAATATAAAGAGGAAGCTGAGCCCTGTAACTTGTTTTCTGAGTATAGTTAACTATGTTACCTGATTCTTTCTAGTTGAGAGCAAGTTTTTTGTTTTGTTTTGTTTTTGGTACCAGGATCAAACTTGGATCCTTGGGCTTGCGAGGCAGGCAGCGGAACCACTGAGCTAAATCCCTGGCCCGAGAGCAAGTTTTAAAAAGGTGATCACTATAACTTGTGTGTGTGTATGTGTGTGTGTGAATTTTTTTAAAAAACCTGTGTACCATTGTTCACAAACCATGGATAGCATTTTCATAGACCCAAGATTTACAAAGGAACTCATGATTCTTTTAAGCTTTTTATGACCAATTAAAATGGGAGAAAGTACAATATTTACATTTAATTCAGTGGTTTGCTATTAGTTACACAATTTTATACATTATTCTTATATAATGCTGATCTATTTTATATAAAAATATGTTGGCATCTCTTTATAATTTAATTCTCTTCATGTATGTGTGTGGGTGGTTGTTTCAGTTATGAGTTTTGGAAAAGGAAGACTAAACATCCTTCACCTTTCCTCTGACTGTAATCAGTCTCCTGGGGTATTTTTTTCTAATTTTAATCCTCTACTTCTTTAGTGTTCACATTGATATAGGATTATACTTTCTCTCAGGATCCAAATCTTCTAGGAAAGAAAATGTTAAAATCTATCCAGAACCAGTCATCTTTTCAGACATTCCTATTTTGTTGACTTGTAAAGATTTTTTTTTTTTTGGTACCAGGGATCGAACTCAGGCCCTTGCGTTTGCGAGGCAGGTGGCGGAACCACTGAGCTAAATCCCTGGCCCGACTTGTTATGTAAATTAATAAACTTTGTTGTTATAAAGATAAAGGAAAGTAAAGTTTTCACTAATATTTTAATCAAACCGTAAGCCAGTACAACCTTCCTTCCTATAAAATAAGCTAATTCAATCATTGTAAATGCATTGAGGGATTACTTCCTTCACATTTTTAAAAAAATAATCACTTAAGTCTATTTTGTCCTTTATGGATATTTTTATTGGTATGATAACTTTTTTATAATTTATTCTCACTTTATTGAGCACTGTACCAGTTTTTTCAGATAGGGAAACAAATTTTTTATCATATAATGATTCAGAATTTTAAAAGTCAATGTTCTATTTTTTTCTATTTTTTTTAAGTAGGAAGATATTTATTGATAGGAAAGCTCCTGAGGAGCAGGAGGGGTCCCAAGTGGGTAGCCCAATATTCTATTATTTTGCTAGTTACCATTACTAGTAAAGTTAACTTTTTGGTTTTTTTCAAGCTTGTTAAATTTTCTGAAGTAGACTTTAATAATAATAGGTAATATTATTAAGGTGGATTATTATTATTACCCTAAAGTTTTTGTCATGTAACAGACTTATATAACTTGCAAACATTTCTTTGTTTTGTGCTTACTGACTTTTTTTTTTTTTTTTTAACTTAGAGCTTACTGGTTTCTATTTTCTAAGTTGGAAAAGGTTTCTAATGACTGGTAAAATGCGTTATACTATTTTAAAAATATACCAAGATTTTGAGTCAGGTAACCCTGAGTTTTGTCTCTCTTTTCAATGAGCTGTTTAACTTGGATGAAGCATCTCACCTCTTACAGCCTCTCTTTTCTCATCTGTAAGTGAAGGGTATGAAGAAGTTAGATTAGACTGTGTCTCGGATTTCACCTGGCTCTAGTTTGGTTCTTCTTTGACTATTTTATAATCATTTTGGGGGCTTACTTTTATTTTTTATTTATAGTTGTTATTTCTTTTTGGTACCGGGGATCGAACTCTGGTCCTTCTGCATGCAGGGCAGGCAGCGGAACCACTGAGCTAAATCCCCGGCCTGGGCTTACTTTTATTTTTGTTGTTCTTCCCATGAACCATATTTATTAGATCAATTTGTACTCTTAGTGAAATTTAGACTTAACCTGATAGGATTCAGATATGTTATTAACTTTGTTTTCCATCCATGAGTTTAAGTAATTTTTAAAAAGGAAAATTATATTAGGGAAAAAATAATAAAAGTGAAAGAAGAGTTATAAATAATGTCCCTGATCTTTTTTATGGGAAAAGTCTTTGTAAGCACCTTAAATGGATGTACAGAAAAAAATTAACATAAAACTTTGTGGTCTTTGTTCTCTTACAGAAGAATACAGCTACTGGGCTGGGGATTTAGCTCAGTGGTTCCAGCGCCTGCCTCACAAGCGCAAGGCCCCGAGTTCAATCCCCAGTACCAAAAAAAAAAAAAAAAAAGAATACAGCTACTTAGCCTAAGCTTTACCCAGAATTAATTCACTGAGGCTGGGTGGAGGTCAGTGGTAAAGCATTTGCCTAGCATGTGCCAGGCCTGGGTTTGATCCTAAGTACTGAAAAGCAAATGTATTCAGGATAAAATTAATGAACAATTAAGTGATAACACTGGCCCATTTTCTCATTTAAAAACTATCAGGTTTTACCAACATTAAAATAATTATAAAATCTGAAAGAAACATAGAGGAACTAATTGAAGTTTTTTGTTATAGTTATTATTAAACTGCATTCTTGGATTCTTTGAAAAGTATAATTGCCAGATTGCCATGGACAAGTAAATGTCCTGGTTAAAATAGTTAGAAGTAAGTATGGTTTGTTCTTTTTTCTGGCTATGCAGAGTATGTTTCCAGAAGGGCTCTTAATTATGGTGAAATGTAGGGATTCTATTAATTCATCTTTCAGCAGGATTCTCTAGCGGCTTAACAGTGTTCTCCGAGAAGAAGGCCAAGGAGGTTCGTGTTACTTTTAAAGATCACTGTATTTGCTCTCATTGTCTACATTAGCTCATCTCAGTCTCTTGAACACTTCAGTCTGTTTTTGGGTTTGAGGTCTGATGAGTAAAGAAGAATAGTGCAAAAGTAAAATAGAAGGTGTACCAGCTTCTGGTGTGATTTCTTTAGTTACACTTGTTTCCTTGTCTTGTCATTTCATTGGATCATGTAACCCTCCTGGCTTCCAGAAATTAAATTAGATGCCCACTCCTTTTAACTCAGAGGTGCCTGTACATTCATATGTCGTATAACAATGTTTCAGTTATGGACAGGCCACATCTACAAAGATCCCCCCTAAGATTATATCCCTAGTGAAATCAGGGACATGTTAGATTGAGAGTACGCCCAGTGATGTTCACTCAGTGACAGAATCGCCTCACAACACATTCCTTAGGCAGTGCCCCCTTTATTAAACAACACATGACTATTGTAATGTTATTGAGATTGATTGTAAAAACAACAAATTTTTCATTTTCTGCCTCTGCAAGTCTTTGTTGTCACATTTGTTAAATTTGGACCCAAG
Organism: Heterocephalus glaber; assembly: GCF_000247695.1. The sequence continues at coordinate 23,237,599 of NW_004624758.1, forward strand.
GTCTAATTTCTTTGACTATTTTTTGGGTTTTGATAATAACATACTCTGTAAGATAAGCTAAGTAATCCTAAGTGATTTATATATTCATCTATCTACCATTTTCCTATTTAGCTACTCCTTCTGTCTTCAGTTTTGAAAAGAAAATTGACAGATGTCTTCCTTTATCTCTGCCTCAGATAAAGTTTTCCTGAACTAATCTTGTCAACAGAAACATGAAATAATTTATTCCTGACAAGATCAACAAAGCAGTTCTTTTTATATTAAGCTAAAGTGAATATATACTTGAAAATAATAATATATCTTCTTTGTATGTGAAATTCAGATTTTAAAAATCATGAAAAGGACTCTCCAGTGTAGAAATATCACTCTGGAAGTTCCTTTGTCATCAGGCACTATTTCTACTATAGCTATGAGTTATCAAGCTAAATCTGAATGTTTTATCATTCATCTTTTTATAACACCTTCTCCAGAATAATCCTGTTTCATGTCTTTAACACTAACTTCAAGCAATTTCCACTTTTATTTCCAATTGTCAGATTTTGTTTTCGAATTCTCACTGAAGTTTCGAAGTATTGTACATATGAAGGAGGGTTACAGTGCGGATACACTTTGCAGGGTGAAGACATCACTACCCCATCCTTTCCCCCAGCCCTAAAAAAAGTTTATTGACAGATCCAAAGCTAAATTCAATTGGCTTATTTTGTTATTTCAAATAGCTGTGGAAGCTGTTTCTTCAGAATTAAAATGTTTAAATTACAGAAGTACTTTTCTGAACTTTAATCTGATAGTGAATTTGGAAGATTATATATTTACAATAATGATCATTTCACTTTTTGTAATATGTAATACCTAGAGCTCATATTTACTTAGTGTGAGCTGTGTTTTGAGCCTTTTTCTGTTTTGCCTTGTTTTCTTGGCATTGCACATTGCTGTATATGTTAGGTTATCCTGGTCCTCTCTCAGCAGACAACTCCCCTGTAGATCACTCATTCTCTCTGAGAATCAGGCCAAGGAGGTTCTTGCTACAGGGTCATGGTTGGGTAACATTTCTGAGCTATGTGAAATTGATGATTTTATGGGTCAAAAGGACCAAATGTTAGCAAGTTCATAGAATATATTCAAGAAGCAACCAAACAAAAGATCTTTTAGAATAGTCATCCTAAGCTCTCATCCTAGCTCTGTTTATCAGCCTATCGGGCTTTATGAAGGAGACTCTACAGGGAACCACAGTCTTCTCAAGACAATTCTACTTCATCCTACTGCTTAAATTCTCTAGTTTTCCAAGATATTTTATCATATTAAAGCAAAACCTTTGGGACATAAGTTACATAACCCTTTCATTAACTCGCTGTGTAGTTTTCAACTGTGAGATGTTATTGCAGTAATCAAAAGTACATAGTAGAATATAAATATCACTTGGAGGCAAAATAACTCCTTTTGCTTCTATGACTCAAATTTTGTTAACTAAAGAATTTTATCTTCTTGGTAGACATTCTGTAAAGTAATAATGTTATGTGATCAATTTTGCATAAAAAGTCATTTAAAGATTTTATGCTTATAGAAGTATACGAGTATAAAAATGCATATAAAAAGATGAAGCTCCTATTCAGAAAACTCAATTTTTGATCTAGAAAGTTGTATATTAGGTTGTTCCAAACTCAGATTATATTTCCCATATAAATTCTATTATAATGAATAATAAGGATAACAGCCAGCAAAAGCTAACCTAGTGCATAGTACACTCTAGAATTACTTTAGCCATCTTGTTTTTGGTTAAATTTTTACAGTAGAAAAAGCTAACTTGAATCTCAGTGACTCTGGTATACTTCTTCCAAGGTGATGTGTTTGTGATACCCCGAGCCTTGCCTGTGTCTGACCTGCTCCTCAAATACCACATCCCCAAAACCTTTCTGCTTCTGCCTGCCCCGGTCTCAAATATCCATATTAGTACTTCCAAACTGTGACCCATCTCATGTGTTCAGAAAAAGAAATTTGCTTTAACTCATTTATATTAAAGTGTTAATGACTCTAGCCCTTTTTTCTCAGTTAGAGAAATCTGCATGAAAAACACATATGTTGGGCCAGGGATTTAGCTCAGTGGTTCTGCCGCCTGCCTTGCAAGCGCAAGGTCCTGAGTTTGATCCCCGGTACTAAAACAAAGAAAGAAATATGTTGCTGTTGGCACAAAATTATCTCAGTGAGCAAAAAATTAAACTTTAAAACAAAAGTGAGGATTATTTTGTTGGTGTTGATGAGACTATCTTGAGGCAAGATGTATCCTAAAGTGACCTCAGTTGGAATGCTCCCCCTTGCCCTGAAGCCATGTGATGTCAGAAAATACGCCTACGCCAGTGCCCTTTAAGAAGGGAGCAGGTCACTGTATGTGTGCGTCTTGTGAAGTCAGCCTGCTGGTGCTTTTTTTCTCCTTCAATTAAGGTGGCGTCTGGTGCATCCCAGATTTCCCTCATCACATCTTCTATAAGACTGTGTTTCCATCTCATTCTACCTCACCTCACAGTAAGTCTCTCTTCCAGCTCTGGTCATTGGTAGGAAATTTACAGGTGAACACTGTCCATGCTGATAAAGTCCCCATTTTACTGTTACCCACAATTTGTCAAGAGATGTAAGGGTAGGAAAGGTAGTCCTTTTTATTCTAAAAAATTATTATTTCTAAAATAGCTGGCACTTAGCAATTTAGTTTCTTCAAATTCTATACTGAATTAAATTGCTGAGGCGATTCTACATGGATTCTGAAATCTAGTTAATGCTTACGCTGAAGACTTGTATTTCGTGGCATTAGTTCTCCATGCTCCCTCTGCATACATTCGCCGGAAGTGCCCGTGCGTTTCCAGGTGAGGGCGCCGCCGTGGAGTCTGTGCAGGGCAAGTGCACTGGGTTGGGCATGCGCCGTGCTCCTCACTAGCTGGTTGTGCTCTGCACTCTGCTCTCGTAGATTTATTTTGTTTACAGTAGACCGATGTCCGCTTTTGTAAATGTTTTTTCTTAGCACTTTAACTGTGAGTGTACAAACGTAAATGTAGTGGTTGTATATTTTGGTTATAAACTGGAAGTTTTTAATAAAATCAAATAATTTGTTCTCTTTTCTGTCCTTAGTATCTGGTTGACTGTAATTTTCTATGTCGTCTTCCAGTCTATTTAACATATTAACATTCCTAATTTTGAATTAGGTTTTATGTTTTATATTCTTATAATATTACCAAGGTTTAAATTCATAACTAAGTGGGGTATATATCTATATCTATGTCTCCCATCATCCTGTTTCATATCCTTTGCTCTCATACTCGCTTTGTCAATACAGGCAGGAACTACCTCTGGTCATGGTTATACCCTCAGTACAGGAGCACCACCAGGCACATGGTAGAGGCTCAATAAATATCTGTTGAAAATGAGTACATTAAAGTATGTCTATCGGTTTTCTCATAAGGAATCTTATATAACCAAATAAATTATCAGGTTTTTTTATGCACAGTTGGGCAGACTAGGATTTAGGCCACTATTACTAATATTTATATATATCTTGCCTGTACATATAATTTTTAGCCAGAAGGGAACCTAGAAACCATAAGGTCCAATTTCCCACCCAGTGCAGAAATCCCTCAAATTCGTCTTTTAAAAGCTTCAGTTTAAATGGTTTCAGTACCAGGAAGGTCACCACTCTGTAAGGACTTCTGTTTCCATTTTGAAACTTTTTTTTTTTGAGACAGGGTCTTGCTTTATATTCCAAGTTAGCAGGTTAGCCTTGAACTCACTATGTAGCCCAAGCTGGCCTCAACCTTGAGGCAATCCTGCCTCAGCCTCCTGAGTTCTGGGATTACAGATGTGGCACCACATTTAACCAAAACAGTTCTGCTTATTATAAAAGGCTTTCTAGCTGTTAATGGTGGTGCACACTTGTAATCCCATCACACAGGAGGTCGAGGCATGAGGATTGCAGCAAGTTCAAGGCCAGCCTGAACTACATAGTGAGACCCTGTCTGAAAAAAAAAGGCTTTCCATATATTGAGGATAAAATGTACTTTGCTTGTTGCTACTGTTCTATAGTAATTCTATTATACAATCATTCTTCATAGGACTGCTTCCTAAACATTGAAAAATGGTGTCCTGTTTCCTTCAAATCTTGTCTGCTGGCGTGTCCTGTTTCCCTGTGACATCCTGTCACACTCTAGTTGTTTCTCTCCAAAGTACTCTAGTTATGAATATTCCTCCTAAAATCTGCAGAACTGAACACCTGTCCAAAGGCTACACAATCAGCGAACAGCCCATTGTACTCTAAATTCTGTTCGCTGTACTTGTACTAACTCTAACTTTACCGAGAAACCATCTCCTTCCAATGACTGAAGGATCTAGCCATCCAAACAACACAGTTGTTTATATTTACATGTTCATGAGTTGACCGCACTCTGTCAAGTAAAGTCAAGTATTTCCTCAAGGCACTAATTGGTTACTTACTACATACCTGGCAGTGAAGCAAATTAAAATTCATACTCTCCTGACAATTTAATACTAAGTGAACAAAATATTTAATTAAGATGGGAAATACCGTAAATGATCATATTATGGTTTCTAGATTTAAGGTGTTCCCATATGAGGGAAGTGGGGTGGGCAGTGTTCTGTTTTGTTTGAGTGGTTTATGTTGCGCACTAGCTAACTTAGGCAAATGCTACTGATCATGATGAGCAGGCTGGAGCCCATAGACATGCATACATACAGTTTCTTCTCTGCAAAGAGAAAGTATTGGACCAAGCCAGTGGTTTTTAGCTGTGGGATACTTTCATCAGATAGTTTAGTATGTGTGGTCTCAGCACATAAAGCAGACAATAGCAGGCTTCTGTCTAAAGGGAAAGCAAAGTGCTTGAGTACCACTTATTAGGCCTAACCCTGACCCCTCTGTGCTACGTCCCTTGAAGCACCTAGGTGGAACTCTTGCAGCTTAAAGAGCTCACTTTAGGGGCCAGGGATTTAGCTCAGTGGTTCCGCTGCCCACCTTAAAGATCTCACTTTAAACAGAACTAAATTATTCTAATCTCGACTGAGGTGGTCATTGGAATCAACACATGATAAGATTGCATGGAACCAAATGTTCATACCCACACAAATAAGTGTCCGTAAGAGAAGTGAAATCTGCATAAGGTAGACTACCTGTGCCAGTTACCGAAAACTGTTACCACCAGAGAAAACGGTGTAGGGATTGTTTCTTAAAATCGTACTTGAAACTATAATTATCTCAAAAAGTTTAACACATTCTTTAAGATGATCTCTAGGTCCTTTTCTAAAACTATGATTCATGCCCCATTTATTTTCTAGGTGCCTTTTTTCTTCTCAATTTTAACAACATATTGGCATTTGTTGTTTTAAAAAGACTAAACTTAGAGCCTCTCACCCAGAAAGGGCGAGAAAGTTCTTATTTGGCCCTCCAAATTTCATGTTCTCAAGTGAAAACAAGACCTTTTATGTAAAGAAAATAGCCCTCACATCCTACCAGTGCCCAGTCCGCTCACCACCTGCTACTCTCAGATGTCCAAAGATGTCCCCTCTAATGACCAGAAGCAGTGAATGTCTTTTGTGGCAAATGGACTTGTCCTGGCTGTAACATTGAAAGGTCTTAACCTTCTGTCCCTGACTTTAAAGATGGAGGCAGGGGGTCATGCATTATGGCCTCTCAATGCTGAAAGTGGTTTTCAGCTGACGACCAACTAGAAAACATAGATATTAGTCCTCCAACTGCAGTGAACTTAATTCTGCCTACAACCAGACTGAACAAAGAAAGTATGCAGTCTTCAGAAAAGAACTGCTGACCTCTTGTTGGTAGGATATGAAATCCATGGCAGACTTCCAAGCTACATGGCTGTAAGATCATCATTTGTGTTGTTTAAACCCCCAAGTTTGGAGTAATTTGTTACGGCACAATAGAAAATAACACTAAGCCTCACACCTCCATGCCTGCAAAATGGAGATGGTAAACAAATGAGTAGTGAGAAGTGGCCTAGTGAATCCATTAGGAAGCAGAAACACTTCACAGCGCTGGGAAGTTGCCAAGAAGCTGACTGTGAGGGGTGGAGATTTCATAAGAGCTGTCAGGTGTGCCTTCCATCTGATTTCATCTTATTCATTTCTCCATCATTGTTCTTTCAGTTTTCTATCCATTTATTTCCATTTCTTCAATACGTCCTACTTTCTTTCTCTAAAACACCTCTTTGTTTTTCTTTGTTAATAGAATCAAGTATGTTTTTATCAGTCCACATTCTCACCAGCAAACCCAGCCATTTGTCAGAGACAAGGATCAGGTTAGGCCTTGGGAAGACGTTAAGATTTTCAAGTGTGCCAATTACTAGAAAGGTTAGGAAACATAGCTATTAGATGGTATCTGCTCTGGTGCAACATACACAAGACAGCTATTTGCAAATCCACTTACTTAAAACCACAGTGTCACTCAAAAATTAAAATAAACCAAAGCTTTGGCTAAGGTACTGTTGAGTCACAGTCATCCATTCCATAGCTGGAGAATTACATTGAGCCCCTTTCACTATCTCTGTGTAGATAGCTCAAGTTTAAAAGTTCTACAAGACTAATGGAAAATCTTTGCCAATCCCAAACAATATTACAGGAGCTACTGTGCAATAATAAATACAATAGAAGTATTTAAACATTTTGCAATCAACAAAATTTATATTTTTATTTTAGGAATTTTTGAACACCAAACTTGTTAGAAAAGTGCTAAATATGGGAAATAAATCCATGCATTATATTTGTATGGAGCTTCTGTTTTCCCATATGTCCAGTACCCAGAGGGCAGAGGAGGGAAGTTATTCTCTGGCAACTGATTGAGCACAGTTGTGTCAGTTCAAAGGAACTGTTGTGAAGTACTCAGGGCTAGAATGATGAATGTACCCCTCAGCCCTCACTTTAGTGGGGTCCAGATGAACCCTGGCCATAATAACAAGGACAAATCCCTTGCTTTTCCAGTGTGATGATAAACATTTCTGAAATTTCCCAAGGTTGTGTGAGCCTTGTGGCTTCCAGAAATTCGTTTTATTTCTAGAACCACTGCTATAGCATTAAAATTAACTAGCCAATCCAGAGAACTCAGGAGAGAGCAAACTAAATCCTTTAATCTCAAACTCCTTTCTTTCTTCACCTTGTTCTGTTCATTGATAGTTCTTTTTGCAGAAACATGATTTATTTAACTGTAACAAATAGTGCTGGGAAAAGTAGATATCCTAATGCAGTAGAATGAAACTAGAACCTTATCTCCTTGTACAAAAATCAATTCAAAATGGATCAAGGACCCACATATAAGACCTGAAAACTTGAAACTGCTAAAGAAAACAAAGCAAACACTTGAAGCCATAGGCAGAGGCAAAAACTTCCTAATTAGCACACCTATAAAGGAAATAACAGCAAGAATGAACATCAAATTAAAAATCTCTCCACAGCAAGAGCATCAACCAACAAAATGAAGAGACAGCCTACGGAACGGGAGAAAAAAAATCTGTCAGCTATTCTCCCAACTGGATTGCTATAAAAAAAAATATAAAGAATTCAGAAAAACTTAACACCAAAAAAATCAAATAGCCCAATCAATAAATAGGCAGTATAACACTATTCAACATCTTTAGCCCTGAGGGAAATGCAAATCAAAACTACATGGAGATTCCATCTCACCTCAGTCAGAATGGCTTATCATGAGGAACACTAAACCAGTCAAACCTGGTGGTGCCTGCCCATAACCACAGCACTCTGGACACTGAGGTAGGAGGATCAAGAAGAGTTCAAGCCCACACATAATAGCAAGTTCAAAGCCAGCCTGGACTACATAGTGAGACCAATCTCAAAAAAAGAAAACAGAAAACAATAAATGCTGGCGAGGATGCAGGAGAAAAGGAGCCTTTCTACACTGCTGTGGGATTGTAAATTAATATAGCCACTATGGAAACTTTTTAAGTTTCCTCAAAATAAAAACTGAGTTACTGGGCGGGGATTTAGCTCAGTGGTTTTGTTGCCTGCTGCTCAAGTGCGAGGACCCAAGTTCAATCCCTGGTACCAAAAAAAAAAAAAAAAAAATATTGAGTTACCATATGACTCAACTATCCCACTCTTTGGTCTGTATCTGGAGGAATAAAGTCAATATATTGGGATACCTGCATATCATGTTTACTGCAACATAATTCACAATACCCAAAATATGGAACCATCCTAGGTGCCACCAACAGATGAAGTGATATAGAAAATGTATATATACTCAGTGGAGTATTATTCAGCCATAAAGAAAGACGAAACTAACTGGAGATCACCATGTTAAGTGAAATAAGCCAAACTCAAAGAGATAAGTGTCATGTTTCCCCTAACATATGGAATCTAAAAAAGATGACATGAAAATAGGGAGACTTATTAGACAAGGGGAAGAGGGAGGGGCTGTAAAGAAGGGTTATGGAAGGGATAGATATGATAAAAATATATGCATATAGCATATAAAATACACTGAGAAACTATGTAACAAGCACTAATAAAATATACTTCATTTTTAAAAGATTGTAAAATAATGCTAAAAACTGTGCCCAAGGAGACCAATAAAAAAAATTGGATTAGTATAATTTAGCAATGATGGCAACTTGCATTCAGATGGTAGTTGTAGAGATGGACAAAATATGCAGGGAAGATTCAGGAAATATTTTGAAGGAGTGTCAACAAGATTTACTGGATGTGACAGGTGAGGGAAAAGGTGGAATAAAAGATGAGTCTGTTTTGGCTATAGCAGCCTGGTGAATCTGGTGCCACTTAATGAAGAGGGAAGATTGGGGGAAGAATAGGTGTTGGAGGGAGGAAATCAAGTGTTCTATTTTGGACAGGTTAGGTTCAAGGTGACCATGAACTATCCAAGTGGAAAAGCCAAGTAAGCAGTTGGACAGGCAACTCTGGTGCTCTGGTTGAGATTGTGGCCTGACAGGTATTTGAGAATCATCAAGATATAAATGGTTTTTAAAACCATTGAGCTATGTAAGATCACCTTGGAGAAGACTAAAAAACGTGTGTAGAGACAGAAGGCTGGGAAAAGAGCTGAAGAGAGAGGTATGAAGAAAACCAAGTAACTATGTTATCAAAGAAGCCAAAAGAAAATTTTTGCAAAGAAAAGTTCAACTGGTCAAATGATGCTTAGAGACCAAATAAAATGATAACTGGAAAAGATCTTTAGCTTTGACAACATGGACATTATTTAAGAAAACCACTTGAGTGTAGTGGAAAGGAAGCCAGTTGGGAGAGGATTAAAGATTATGGGGAACTTACATTTCTAGCAGCTGGGAGATTAGATATGTTCAATGACCTTCCCAACAAAAGCTGCCAAAATGCTGAATGATATCTGAAAATCTTAGTAATTGCCTTGCTAAGCTGGCATGATCGTACCAACAAACGTCATAAACAAAGTAAAAGTGAAGAACTCTTAGAGATAAGCGCCACCACCAGCTCTGCTCTGGGAGTTCTGTTGAGCATAGCATGTGGGTAGCAGGAGACTTCTGCAGAAATCTGGACTCCAAAGGGTTATACACGCTTTCAGTGTGAAGGAGAGGGAGAAAAAATATAAAAAGACACGGAACAGAGCATCAAAGAAACTTCATTGCTTCAAAATCAGCACTGGTTATCAGGAGGATAGCAGAATCTCCCCTGAGAATTTGTGATCAGGACAGTCAACATACACATTTTTGGTCCAAATATTCAGACTATAACTCAAAATGTTCTTTTTTTTTTTGTACTGGGGATTGAACTCGGGTCCTTGTGCTTGTGCAGACTCAAAGCATTCTTAATTGCTGTAACTTCATGCAGTTGGCAGAAACAAGCCACACTTTCTTGGAGGAATGGATTTTCAATTCAGATGTCAAGGAATTTCCACAGTAAAATATGCAAGAGAAATGAACAGTTCATAGTCAAAACTAGCAAAACACACAAGATGACGATATCATGAATGAGCATATTCTCCAAAGACTTTGTATTTCAGAAACAGTAAACACAATATAAAATACCAATTTGATGGATTTAAAGAAACAAAGATACTAGGTGTATAAGAAACAGGATGTTATGAAAAATGACTAGAAAGGTTTGAAAAAAAAAGTCCTAATTGAATTTCTAGGTGTGGAAATTACAATTTAGTAACTAGAATTAGAAACAACAAATTAAATACCACCAAGGACAGATGAGTGAGATACAGTTTCTCTTCAAGAGATGGGCTTAATTTTCCTCCTTTTATACATGGATTAGATGTAGTCCCTTTCTCTCTCTCTCTCTCTCTCTCTCTCTCTCTCTCTCCCTCCCTCTCTCTCTCTCTCTCTCTCCTCTATCTCCTGGAGAAACCAGCTGACAGTTTGCCTGCTAAGAGACACTGAGTTAGACCCATTTGGCCAAGCCACTCCTGACTCTCACAAACTGAAATATAAGTGTGTGTTACTTTAAGCTGCTAACTTTCAGGATACTTTATTATGTGTCCATAAATAATACAGATATGCCTGGAATTCCAGATCTCTGGGAGGCTGAGGCAAGACAATCACAAGTTTGAGCAACTTAGCAAGACCCTGTCTAAAAAAAAGAAAAAGAAAAAAAGAAAGGGTTAGGGGGTATAACTCAGTGCAAATGCCCTGGGTTCAATCCCTAGTACAAAAAAAAGAGATTATTTTAAAGAAATTAGCACCAAATGCAGCAAAGAGAGATAAAGAGAAAATGTGAAGTGACATTAAATCAGCATTATGGTTTATATCTAGACACCCCCACATCCTCATGCATGCATAGTTGGGGATTACCAAGGTGATTTACAGAGGTGACTGGATCAGGGGATGTGACACTCATCAGTGCATTACTCCACAGGTGAGTTTACAGCTGAATGTGATGCTGGGAGATGGGTCTTGGTTGGATGAGGTGTGTCCCTGGCGGTGTGGCCTAATGGAGTCTATCGCCCTCCCTCGATCTCTGTCTCTGCTTCCTGTCTGCCATGCTATTTGTCTCTCATTGCTAAGACAAAATACCCAATCCCCAAAGTTAAGGGAGGAAAGGTTCATTTAGCTCACAGTCTTTAGAGGTTTCCATCCATAGTCAGCTGGCTCTGAGGCAGGGTGGTGTGGCAGGGGGGCATCGCAGAGGAGAAACAGTTCATGGCAGGCAGAAGGCAGCAAAGCAAGCAAGGAAACCACAGCTCTTTCTGCCCCTTTTATGTTATCCAGGCCACTCAACCGTAGGGCAGGTAGCACTCACACCCTTAATCCTAGTGCCCTTGGTCCTAGCACTGCATCATGAATCAATCCCAGCATCACACACCCTAGTTCCAGCACCTCTGAAAAAGCCCCACCTATGACCACATAAGGCTTTGAGGGGACATCTAGACACAAGCTGTAACTACATGCCAGGAACCACTCTCCTCTGCCAGCCTCCTCTGCCTCAGAGCCTGCCAACCATCCAAGGACTGAGACTACTGAAACATGAGCCAAAGTAAACCTCTCCTCCCTTAAATTGTGGGTGCTGGGTATTATGTCCCAGGGAGGAGAAAGTGACTAAGAGAGTCAGCATTCTAGAAAAACTAATGGTAAAAATGAAAGTGTTAATAGCTGAGGATTTGCTAGGATTGTTGAAAGATGCTAATCATCAAGTCTGTGGAGTCCAGTCAGTCCTGTTTTTTCTTCCTTAATCAGGGCTGGGAATCACACAGGATAAGCACACACTCACGACTGAGCTGCGCCTCAGCCCCAAAATGATCTTTTTTTTAAATTGCAGTTAGACCTTACAGGAAAGCTGAAGAAGGCCAGAGGGGAAGAAATAAAGACAGCAGAGCAGAGACAGGTCAGTCATAAAGGAGTAACAATTGCACTGAAAGCTAATTTTTCTATAGCAATCGTGGAAGCCAGAAGACAGGAATATATCTCAATTTACCAAGAGAAAAACAACTGTAAACTAAGAATTATAAGCCAGCAAAGCTATTGCTCAAGACTGAGGCCTAAAATAAGCATCTGGGTACCTGACATCACCATGGCCACCTACACCAAACCCTCCACATACACCAATTCTTATTCAACAGGAAGAACAGCACCATACAAACCACACACTACAGGGACAAAAGGAAAAGCATCACAAGGTTCAAATCACCTGACGTTTCAAACCCTATTTGACAGCAGAGATTTTTCTTGAGGACCCACTGCCGAACTTTGCAGAGAGCCAGGGAGCATCCAGAAGAACTGCACTTAAGTGAGAAGTGGACATTGAGCTAAACTCAAAATCCACTTTAAATATGGAAATACAGGACAAAGGTCTTGTCAGATCAGATGCTAAAGGGGGCTTACAAAGATGTGCAAGAGGGCCGGGGGTTTTAGCTCAGTGGTTCTGCCGCCTGCCTCGCAAGCACAAGGACCAGAGTTCGATCCCCAGTACCAAAAAACAAAAACAAAAAAAAGATGTGCAAGAAATTTGGAGGTGATCACCTTGTAGGAGGCAGAGAGAGTCAAAATGATAGGGCAGGAGGGAGACGCGGCCTTTGGGAGCCAGGTAACAAAGGGGTCAAAGAACCAAGAGAGGAAAAGTTAGCACCTAATAGGACAAAAGAGGACCAATATGTCAAAGACACAGCTCCTCCCTCTACTCCTTCCCCAAAGCTACTCTCAAGAGGGTACCCAGAACTAGCTGTCAACCCTGCCCATGAAATGCACAGATGTAAGCAAACTCACTTATAGAAACCTACTGCAAGGGAAGAAAAAACATTTCAGCTCATCACATCTCATCCCCGCTCCCCAAGTCTAACCACAGACCTGAGAAAACCTGTTAACAGAACACTACCAGACATAAGAAAAGACTTGAGTCTTCCTACTGAATGGATCCACTTGGTACAGAGAAAACTGACTGCATTATCAACTCTGAGGCCTCCTGGCGTGCTGAGCCAGCTGCAGTCCCAAAGAATCTCATCACCTGCACGGTTGCCCCCAGTGGCACCTGTGGGGGTGACCACCCGCGGCAGTCCTTCTCAGTTAGCTTCTCTGCGGTTAAGTTTAGAAATTATGTTTTGAATAGCGGTAACATAGACATAATGTTTATAATTTTAAACCATTTTAAGTGTACAGCTCAGCAGCATGAACTTCAATCATGTTTTGCAACCATCACTACAACCATTTACAGAACTCATTTCATCTAGTAAATCTGAAACTAACCCCAACCCTGACCCTAACCCTAAGTGATTCCCTGCCACCATGACAGAGCAGCTTTCCTCCACCCAGACCCTCTGCCGTGCTGTTTCTTCTTTGGAGCCAGCCGACTATGAACTGAAACTGAGCCGAACTGAAACTGAGCCAAAATGAACCTCTCTTCCTCAAGGTTGTGGGTGTTGGGTATCGTGTCGCAGGGAGGAAAAAAGTGACTCAGATGAGTTTTTTCAAGATGGTTACCCATGACGTGAGTTGGTGGTTAAAAATGATGCCAAGAAGGGCTGAGGGTGTAGCTCAGTGGTAGAGCACTTGCCTAGTGTGTGTTACCCTGCGTTCAACCCCCAGAACCACACACACACACACACACACACACACACACACACACACACACACACGCCCTGCTGGAGCAGCTCCCCTGCCACCTGGCAGAACTGGGGACGTCTGAGGTTCTGTCGTGAGCTCTTGGCCGGAGGCTCTCCAAGCTGGTGGCTTCCAGTAAGTCGTCACCCTTAGAAGAGTTTACAGCTGTTTCCCGAGTGTGTGATGGGGCTCTGGGGCAGCGCACAGGGAGGGCACGCTCCCAGCTCTGATTTGAGTCTGTTCTAATTTCTGGAGATGAGCAGCGCAGGGCAGGACCGCGGGAGGGGTGGCCACGGTGCCGTAGGGGAGGCGGCTGCTGCTGACGAGGCCTGGGGTGCTGGGAGTGGTTACCCGCGCGGACGTGTCCCAAAAGCCTCAAGGGTGTGCAAGGCGACCGGGTCGAGGGCGTTACGCTTACTAGCGGTCCGTCTGTCGGTGCGCTCGTGCGCTCGCTCCGCTGGGTGTGCCTTAGGGGGGGCCTGGCTGGGGGTGGTCCCCCGGGGCGTGGCCTTGAAGCCTCTCCCCCTTGAAGTCGCGGGTGTTGATGTTGCGTCCCAGCAACAGGAAAGTGACTGAGACGGGGCAGAGCCGGAAGGACTGTGCAGGAGCTGTTTGCAGCAGAAAAGCGGAATCAGGCGCCGCTGTCTCCAGGAACAAAAGAAAGAGAATGACGGAGTGGAGAGGCGCTGTGTGCGCACCAAGAGGGAGGGGAGAATGAGAGGGAGGGGCCGTTTGCTCCTTATCAGGACACAGCACCTGGTCCGAGGCCTAGAAACCAGTAGGTGCTCAATTAATGTTTTAAATTGAGCGGGCATGGTGGTGCAGGCCTGTAATCCCGGGACTTGGGAGGCTGAGGCAGGAGGATCGCCATGAGTTTGAAACCAGCCTGGGCTACACGGTTCAAGGCCAGACTGAAGACATGGCGAGACCCTATCTCAAAAAAGAAGTATTTCTTTGAAAGTCTCAATATTACAATGACTAATAGGTTAAAATCCAACCATTAGATAACGGGGATTCAATTAAAATGTACTTTTTCTACTTAAGAAGGGGATTTTTTTCTCTTCCCCATTAGCTTATCAGCACAGGTTAATTTATAGATTAGCATCTTTATTTCCAAATGAATAAGATAAAGAGGAGAGGGAAGCTAGCCTGAGGATGGAGCGCCAACCAGGGAAAGCCTCTTGGTGAGGCAGGAACGGGAGGCACCCACCCCGTATCACCTGCAATTTCTTCTACCTCGGGGGTTTCCCAGCCCACCTAGCATGGGCTCAGGACATGCTCTGCACAGCTGGCGCCTCCCGAGCCCGCCCCTGTTTGTCTTTCCAGACACGGATCCCTGAGTTCTCAGGCTGAAAACACCGTCTTCCTCCTCTTCCGTTTCTGAGTTCTGCCCCTTCCCTAGCCGGGTCCAAGACAAAACAACATCAATACATGGAAGGAAGGGCAGCCAAGTGGCTCGTGAAGAACTTCGGGATTGGAAAACTCCTTAGAAATCGTCTGACTCAGGGGCCAGCAAACTGTGAAGGGCCAGGCAGTGACTATTTCAGGCTCTCTGGCTGCAGTAGGCTCAGCCCCTAACTTCTCAACGCTGCTGTTGCAGCACAAAAGCCACCGCAGTGGGTTCGATTTGGTTGGAGAACTATAGTTTGCTGACCCCTGATCCAACCAACATTTGACACCCATTAACTTGAGGAAGAACTGACTAAAAATCCACTTCTGGGTCTGAGAGGAACTCTTCCCACCAGGCAGAGCTACTCAAATGTTACTTGCATAGCCAAGCACAGTGGCTCACATCCATAGTCCCAGCTACTTGGGAGGCTGAGACAGGAGGATCTCAAGTTCAACATCAGCCTGGCCACATCAAGACCCTGTCTCAAAATAAAATAGGCTAAGGATGTAGCTCAGTTGGTAGAGCACCCCGGGTTCAATCCCCAGTACTGCAAAGAAAAGAAAGAAAGAAAGAAAGAAAGAAAGAAAGAAAGAAAGAAAGAAAGAAAGATTGATTTTGCTTGCATAAACATCATGTGGAGGGTGGGAGTAACGAAAAATTAAGATACCTCGGAGATTTTGCATGTGTAGGGGATAGGTACTGGGAGTGAGCCCAAGGCTTTTGCACTGAGCTACATCCCCACCTTTCTTTTATGATTTGAGACAAGCTCTCTCTTAAATGGCTCAGACCGGACTTGAACTTGGAATCCTCCTGCCTCAGCATCCAAGAGTGCAGGGATTCCAGGCATACATCCCCATTCCCAGCTACCTCAGAGATTCTCTTTTTACAGTCTAAGATGAGACCCAAGAGTACAGACTTTAAAAGCACACTCAGTTCTGCTGCCTGTGGCCTCAGGACCACGCTTTGAAAACCACACCCCCACTTCACAGATTCTTGAAGGCCCAGGCACTGAGGGCACCCGGTGTCACAGACAGAGGGGTGAGCAGGTGTCCAGAGGCCTTTCTGAAAGCTCTGCCTCTCGACCCCTCAGCAGCACCGGGCTGCTCCCGGCATCCCTTGCAGACCGAGCAGGAAGGAGCAGGTCACACCTCGGTCCGGGGTCTCCTAGGGGGTGGGACAGGGGTTCTCACTGCCCTGGGTCCTGTCACCCGGGAGGACCCTCGGAGCAGGTGTCCAGCATAGAGCTTTCACACCTTCTCCCTCCATCCATCGCCCCTGCAGGCCCACCTTGGTCCTGAATGGGGACTCTGTCTGCTTCAGGTCGGCCAAGACAAAGTCTCTGTTTTCTGGGGCGCTGCCCGCCCCGTCCCCAGATGCTCAGGAAATTGAACTGAGAAACAAGGCAGGTGGCGGCGGAGAACCTGACCCTAGGGCTTTATTCCCGTAAAGGGTGAGGCCTGGCCTAATCCAAGAATCTGGCCCTCCTGCCCTCCCCGATTCCGGCCAGTAGCGCCTTCTTTGAGAATGAGAAGCCCAAGGCCAAGCCATGCAGGCTGGAGCTGAGCGTGTGTTGGAGGAGAAGTTGGCATCATGACCTCGACTCCAAAGTGCCTCCCGGGCCAGGAAGGTCCCCCTGCAACCAGAGAAGCCAGGGACACCCACTCCATGGACAGCTTGGGAGGCCACAGCATGCTGATTCCTAAATGTACAATGTCTGAGTCCCTGCCCACGTCTGTGACTTCGAGCATGTAACCTATTTTATCTTCCAGCAGGTCAAGTGCTTCTGTTTTAACATTTAGATCTTTGATCCACTTCGATTTCAGTTTAGTGCATGGTGAGAGATATGGGTCTAGATTCACTCTCTGCACGTGGACAGCCGGTTTTCCCACCACCATCTGCTAACCAGCCCATCTTTCCTTTAGTGTATGATTTGGGCCCCTTCATCAGAGATGAGGGGCTGAGTGTGTCAGGGGCGTTTTCCACAGCCATGGCCCTGTTCTGCTGATCTGCATGTCTGCTTTTGTGCCAGTGCCGTGCTGGTTGTGATACTGTGGCTTTGTTCTGTATTCAAACCTGGGACTGTGATGCCTCCCGCTTTGTTCTTGTTATCCAGGATTGGTCTTGACATCCTGGGCCTCTTCTGTGGACCTGGACTGCTTGACCTCTGGTTCACAGACCACTGGAGTCTAGAAACGCCTGCCTCTTGTATGGGCCAAGTCTGCATTTCTCACCTTGCCGACAGAGACTGTAGTGAGGATGAAGAAGAACCATACTTGGACTTAGCTCTATCTTTCTTTCTCCTTCTGTAAATGGTCATCACAGGAAGCTGGATATTAATCATTGCTCATGTGGAGCAGTAAATAGGGAGCCTCTCTAATGTGTGTTCCTTACTTGGATATTACATTTCTCTCTAAAGAATTCCTAGGAAGGGAAATGGATGCACCTTGAGACTCTCATGTCCAGTGAAATAAATCAGACGAACAAGCTTAAATACTACATGGGGCCTCTTACATGAGGACTCCGGAGTATAAATAAATTAAAGAGCAAAATAAAAGACAGATAATAAGAAGCAGAGAGAAGGATCTTTCACAAATGGAAGGAGGACCAAACAATGGAGGAAGAGGGAGGAGGGAACATAAAACAATTGGGATGTGTTATATACCTGTACCAGTCCCCAAGGTGAATGTAACCATTATGTACTGCAAACATGGACTAATAAAAATGCTCACATACATAATGTATAAAATAATTTTTATGAATTGTGGCACAGGTGACTTTTTACTTGTCTGTGACCGTTGCTTTTGGCCTCTGAATCAGTCCACGGCCAAGAACCAGAGAGTCCCAGGTTCTATTGGGCATCTGGAGTGCAGTGGCTCCCTCTAGTGCCGGCTTTTTAGAAGGCACGCTGCTTGGACGAAGCCGATGAATAAACAGGTGAGTGTCCCACACCGGAACCCTGAGCTTTGCGCTGCTGTCCGGGCAGGCGGCTCCGACAGACAGAACACAGGACGGCGTGACACTTGTCCTTGGGGGAAATACGGGGCTCTTTGTGACTTAGCCATTATATAGAGCAAGCCTTATATAATTTTTATTTTTTGAGTTTGGGTTTGCTGATATTTCCATAATAAATTCTGAAGTTTAAAAAATAAGTATAAGGTAGATCTAGGGTTGGTTCCATGCGATGTGGTCTGAAATCCGTCCTCCAGAGCGCGCCATCGTACTGGCTCTCGAAAGACAGAAGTCCTGGCCTTTCCGTCTTGCCAGAAAGCAAACCCAGACGGGCCTCTGTGCCAGGCCTGTGGCCAGCACTCAGCGGCCCTGGGTTCCAAGAGCCTGGGGATTCCCAGCTCGCCTGCCATCGCGCCTGCCGCTGCTGAGTATCGAGTGGGAGGGCGACAGGGGGGCCCGAGCTCAGAAGGGACAGACTGTGACGCCCGGGCTGCAGGGACGCGTTTCCCCTGCTCCGTCTCTCGGGGCGAACAAGACATTCCCCCCAGCTCCGGGGTGAAGGGCTGCCGCCTCTGGTGTAAGGTGCCTCTCGTCTCCTTTAAGCTCAGTTCTCATGTCGCGGCTCAACTTTCCAAGTATGACCACCTTGTCCCCTACGAGTCTCTCCTTTCTTCCAAAATTACACCCGAATCTCATGATTCTCTGAGACCTCAGGTCTTCCCTGGTTTCCCCAGGCCTCTCTCCGACATAGCTCTCTCCACTCCTCGTGGTTCCTTCCTTCCTTCTTTCCAGATTTTTCGAGACAGGGTCTTGCTATGCAGCCCAGGCTGGCCTTGCATTAGCGGTGATTCTCCTGCCTCAGCCTCCCAAGTGCTGGGATCACAGGCGTGCACCAGAACTTGGGGGCTGCCCCTGAGGTTTTCCTCTAGTCCGTTTCAGCCTCACGCCTCCAGCGAGCGCTCCTCGGCCCGCTGACCAGCAGCGCTCCCGTCTGGTCTCGGGGAGACTGGCGTGGATGTCGTGGCTCACGTGGGGAATCAGCAGTTCGTCCGCTGCCCCATTTGTCCAGCTCTCGGTGCTGTCCGGTTCTGCACCAGCTCAAGCCCGAGCCCCTCGGCTTTGCCTGGTTCCCGCCTGGAGGCCTGGAAGGGGGCGGCAGCCTCGGCCTGGCGGCACCTGTGTTCCTCAGCCCCGCATCTCCGCCTCGGACACCTTAGCGCCTCCCCTGAGCGCCCTGTCCTGTCCTCTTCGCACGGGCCCCCTCTCCCTCAGGAGCGGCGCGCTCACTCTTCCCTGTTGTGCAGGACAGCTCAGCATTCCGGCCTGGCGCTTGGCGAGGTGTCATCATCCACCAGTGGACGGCAGGATTGATGCCGTGGGTCACGACCAGGTTTTCCCGTCAAAGAAACAGTAGAAAATACCTGTGTGTGCTGCGAGGGTAAGTGCTGTTTACTGAAATGTTTTGATCATACTCCCTAAACAACCATTATTATTTTGGGGATTTTTTTTTTTTCTTTTGGTTTGTTTTATTTTGGGGGCAGTCATGCTGTGCAGTTCAGGCTGTCCTTGTACTCACTATGTAGCCCAAGAAGGTCTTGAATTTGCAGGGATCCTCCTGCCTCAATCTCCCAAATGCT
Source organism: Heterocephalus glaber (assembly GCF_000247695.1). The sequence goes on from NW_004624758.1 coordinate 23,257,119, forward strand.
AGAATTACAAGAGTGTACCACCACCCTCAGCTTGTTTTGTTTTGGAGACAGGGTCTCACTACATAGTTTAGGCTGCCCTTGAAGTCACTATGTAGGCCAGGCTGGCCTCAAATTTGTGAGGATCCTCCTGACTCGGCCTCCAGAGGGCTGGGCTTACAGGCGCGCGCCAATAGGCCCAACTTGTTTTGTTTCATGGAGACAGGGTCTTACTACATTCTCCAGGCTCTTCCTGAATTCACTATATAAGTAGCTCAGGCTGACTTCAAACTCTCCTGCTTCGGTATTAAAGGCCGTGGTTAAAAACACCAAGTCTGCAAAGCGCGCGGCCCCAGCGGGTGAACTGAACCGGGCGAACCGAACGGGGCCGGCCTCTGAGCGGGACCCACGCGCCCTGCGCACAGGCCTGGCTTTAAAGCGCACCTGCGCCGGCTGCCCGCCTATTGCGACAGCAGCCACGGGCACCCTGCAAGCTTTCACTGCCGTAAAGAAAAGCGCCTGGGTCAGGACCCACGGAAGAACGGATCGACCTGGCTGTTTGGCTTAGAAACCTCGTGACCGAACTGTTGACTTCAGCAGCGCCGGAGGTGAGTGACCGTCTGCTTGTGCGCTTTGTTACAAGTGATGTGCAGAACTGTTTTTCTGTGTCAGCTTTCCTTCGCCTCGTATCTCCGAGCGGGGCGAGAGCGCCCAGGAGGGAAGCCGAGGCTGTGCAGGCCGTGGGAGCCCCTTAGAAAAGGACCCGGATGTGGAGCTCGAGGGGCCTCTGCGCCTGCGCCCGCCGCTTGGTTGCACTGACGGCCTTTGAGCTCTGAGTCCGCAGAAACCGCGGGCGGCAGGTCGGGCCTGGGGCGTGGATGGGAGCGGCTTGGGTTCTGAGTCTCCACCCTTGTGAGTGGATTAATCTCTATTGCCAAAGGGCTTGAAGCTGCAAATTCAATCTTTTGTGCCCTTGAGCTCAGTATGTAGCCCAGGCTGGCCTCAGATCCTCCTGCCTCAGCCTCCTGAGTGCTGGAATTACAGGCTCGCCCAACACTCCTCTTTTAACTCCTCCAGGGATGGCACAGCAGGAATATCCTCACCAGACCTCAGCACTTTGATACCAAACCTCCTTTCCGGATAATGTATTACTTTTGTTTATAAATCACGCAGTCTGTGACGTTCTGAGGGAGCGACACACAAAGGCCTGGGACACTGGTTCACCGCAGTTCTTGGTGCCTCATAGTTCCTTCCTCTATTTAGTCCACGTCCATTTGCTCAGCGCCTACTGCCTGCAGCAGTTTTGGGGCAGTCAGATGCAGTGCACGAAGTGAATGGATGATGCTTGCTCTCTGACAGGGTGGAGAAATCAACCAGAAAAGTAGCAACAAGAGCCACAGGCAGGATTAATCAAAGTGGCACAGTGATGAATGAATGGGTGTCCAGAGGTGACGACACCAGGCTGAGTTCTGAATGGCCCCACCAGGCAGAGACATGAGGAAGAGCATTCTGGGAGAGGCACGGCTGGTGCAAAGGCCCTGGGGCAGGATGAGCTGAGCTCTCTTGAGGAATGGAAACAAAGCGGCCTTGTCCAGAGTGTGGTGGGCAGACAGAGAGCCATTGTGAGGTGGGTTAGAAGATAGCCCAGGGCTGGATGGTGGAGACATAAGTGCAGTGAGAAATCACTGGGTAGCTTTCAGCAGAGGGGTTGTTTGATGTGGCACGACTTTCTAAGGGTCACTCGCGTTCTGTGAAGGGGACAGGACTGGAACGGGAGAGACCAGTGAGGTGACCCTGCTGGGGTGAAGCTAAGGTCGGTGGTGAGTGGGACTCAGGGATGGTCTTGGGGGTGGGGGAGTGGAGGCGGAAGATGGAGGGGAGAAGCAGTCAAATCGCGGTGTCAGTGCACTTAATGGCGATGAGGGGAAAGAATTCTTTCTCCGGAAACCCCTGGATGGTCGGTTTAAGCAACTCAGCAGATCCTGTTGCCCTTTTCTCCCCGCCCCCTCACCTGCTCTCCCCTTCCCTCTCCTTCCCCCAGTACTGGGGACCGAACCTAGGACCTTTGCACTGAGCTACATCCCCAACCCTTCTTTTATTTTATATTTTGAGACAGGGTCTCACTAAATTACCAAGGCGGGGCTCAAACTTTTGATGCTCCTGCCTCAGCCTCCCGGAGTGCTGAGATTGCAGACACGCCCAGCCGTGTTGTTTTTTTTTGAGATGAGAGTGAGTGCAGGAGAATATTTGGGTGTCGAGGGCAGAATCAAGAGTTCTCTCCTGAGCAAGCTCGTGTGAGGAGCGGGGAACCCATTCCTGTGTTAGTCTGGGGTTCTGGGTGGAGACGGGGCTGACAATAGAGATCTGGGGCGGGGATCAGGAGGGGGAGGGGGGCCGGCAGGAAGGCAGGGGCAGGCTGGCTTCCAGCACTGGGAGATTCGCCTTAATTTCCACATCCACCCTGCCCCTGACTCTTAGGATCTGTTTTGCAGACGAACAAACAGGAGCTCAGGGCTGGCGACCCAAATCCCATCACTTGCGCTTCGGGGATCCAGCCCGGCCCCACTTGTCGCCCTTGGGCTTTGTGGCCTCTCCCTGCCTCGTGCCCTTCCCAGAGCCTCCTCACCTCCCTGGCCTGCGAGTCCTTCCTTCATTAAATGGGACGGTAAGAGTGGACGTTACGGTCTCATCTAGCTCTAATATGCGGGATTCTGAATGCATTTCAACGTGGGCGTTTTTGTTTTTGTGGTTTTTATGTACTTATTTGTTTTGTTTTAGTGTTGAACTAGCCTTTGCATACTTGGGATAAATCCCTCTTGGTGGTGGTGTATAATTTTTTTTACATCGTTAGATTCAATTTGCTGATAACTTGTTATTTTTGCATCCATGTTCATGGAATACTGGCTCATAGTTTTCACGCGTGCACGCAGGCCTGTGGCCTTTGTGTGTGTTAGGCAAGTACTCTGCCCCTGGGCCCCACCCAGCCCCGTTCTTTGCCTTTCTTGTGTCTCCATTGGCTTTTGTATTCGGATAATGCTGTCTCCCTGAATGAAGCAGGGAGAGGGCTGGGGCTGTAGCTCAGTGGTGCCGCTCCTGCCTGGCCAGCGCAGGGTCCTGAGTTCATTTCCCCGCACCAAAAGAACAAAACGAAGCAGGGAGGATACCTTGTGCTTCTGTTTTCTGGAAGAGAACATAACAAATTGATACAATTTCTTCTTTAAATATTACTAGAATTTACCAGTCAATGTATCCGGGCCTGGCACTTTGTGTTTTGGAGGTTATTTATTATTGATTCAATTTCTTTGATAGATAAAGCCTAATTAAGATGATCTTTTGCTATGAGAATGAATTAGGTGGGTTTGTCTTTCAAGGAGTTATGCATTCTATCCAAGTTACCAAATTTGTGGACTTAGTATTGTGCACAATATTCATTCCTTTATTGTCCATGAGATCAATAGTGATGGCCCCGCTGGCATTTCCAATATTAATAATTTGTAGGGGTTTTTTCTATTTCTTTCCTGGCTAGTCTGGTCCAAGGTTTATCAATTTTATTTATCTTTTCAAAGAACCAAAGATTTCCTGTTTTCAATCTCTTTGACTCCTACTAAATTTTATTATTTCTTTTCTTCTGCTTAGTTTGTATTTATTTGCTCTTTTTTTTCAAGTTTCTTAAGTCAAGAGTTTAGATTTGTTTTTTTGAGATTTTGTCACTTCTGATCTATCCAATTCATCCATGCTATCAATTTCCTTCTACTCATCATTTTCGTAGCATCCTACAGACTTTGATAAGTTCTATTTTAATTTTCTTTTTTTTTTTTTTTTGGTACTGGGGATTGAACTCGGGTCCTTGTGCTTGTGCAGCAGGCGGTGAAACCACTGAGCTAAATCCCCGGCCCTTAATTTTCATTTATTTTAAAATATTTTAAAATTTGTTGGGCATGGTGGTACATACCTGTAATCCCAGCACTTGGGAGGCTGAGGCAGGAGGTTCGCTGTGGCTTTGAGGCTGGCCTGGGGTACATAGCGAGTTCAAGACCAGCCTGAACTATACAGGAAGACCCTGTTCCAAAAAACCAAAAGAATATTCTCTTGAGATTTTTTTTCTTTGAGCTCCTCAGAAGATTGGGGTTTGGGTTTCTATTTATGAAACATTCTGGAAGATGCCTAGAAGTTGGACAGGTCCGTGATGAAAATAATCTCTTACCAGGTGAAGGGGGAAATATACCCAAGTTGTACGCCAATGTCCATAGCAGAATTATTCACAATCAGCAAAGCTGGAAACAACCCAGGAACCATCAGCAGAGGAATGGATAAAGGAAATGAAAGGAAATGGGCTGGATACACACGTTGGAGTCTTAGCCACAGAGAGGAATGAAGTTCTGACACATTCTACAACATGGAGAAGCCTGGAGAACCTCTACCAGGCAAAAGAAGCCAGGGACAAAGAACAAATGCTTCATGAGTCCATTTATATGGGGCACCTGGAGCAGGGCAGTTCGAGGACATAGAAGACAGAGTGGAGGTTACCAGTGCCTCAGGGAATGGGGGCAGTTGGGAGCTCTTCCTTGAATAGGTACTGAGTTTCTGCTAAGGGTATTGAAACGTTTTGGAAATACTGTTGCTGTAACGGTGTAAATGTAGTTAACACGACTGAATTCTGCACTTAAAAATGGTTAAAATGCAGCCAGGCGTGGTGATGCACACCTGTATTCCCAGCACTCTGGGAGGCTGAGGCAGGAGGATTGCAAGTTCAAACCCAGCCTGGGCAGCTTAGTGAGACTGTCTCAAAATAAAGAATCAAAAAAGGCTGGGGATGTAGCTTAGTGTGAAGGTCCTGGGTTCAATCCTCAGTACTGCATTTAAAAAGGAAAGAAATTCAGAGGCCCCGAGGGAGCCTCCCGTCGTCACTCAGGGCCACAGCGAACCCTGGGTTTCCAGTCTCCAGCACTGTGAGACAAGAAATCTGCTGCATCAGCCTCCAAGTTTGAGGTCCTTTGTTAGAGTCTAGCGAACGATCTCACTCCCAGAGAAAGCTGCTCTGCCTGTCTTCTGTGTCCACCAGGGTCATCAAACAAGGTAAGCTGTGTGGCTCTGAGAAGCCTCACGCTGTTTTTCCTAGTAGATAATGTTCCTCAGTTACTTAGAGTGTGTGAGACTGAAGTATTACAAAGCCACTCAAAATGAGAACTAGGGCCAGCAGCTTGGAAGCGTTTATAGTTGTGAATGAAAATAAAAGGGAAGACACATTGAACTCTAAACTATTTCTACAGCTCCCAAGTTTTTATATTTGGCAACACATTTTTGCACATAGTTGGAATCATCGGCCATGAGGTTTCCAGTGTTCTGCTTTTGTCCTTTAACATCATTTGATAGAAGTATTCTTACATAGTGACAGTACTCACTGTATTCTTATTTATATGGCTACCTATTATTCTTCTTTATTTGTTATTTTCTAATTTTTCCACTAAGACTATTTATGTAACTTACTTTTTGGTCCAATTGTTTTTTCTAGTGCTAGGGATTGAATCCAGGGTCTTCCCCAGAGCCACCTCCGCAGCCCTTTATTTTTTATTTTGAGCCAGGGTCTTAGTAAATTGCTAAATTGGCAAGGCTGGGTTCCAACCTGTGAGCTTCCGGTCTCAGCCTCTCACAGTGCTGGGATTACAGCCATGCGTCACCACGCCCGGCTCCCAGCAACTTTGTAAGCCCTCGTTTTATTTATTTTTCACAGAGGTGAGAAGGGTGAACAATTAAACCTCTTCCGCCTCTGGCCTCCGGGCGTTGTACCAGCGGCGCCCACCAGGGGTCAGCGAAGGCTCGGCGCTAGCGCGCCGGGCCCACAATGCACCGGGCTCCCGGCGCGCAAGGCCGCCGAAGGAGCCGGGGGCGGGGCCTGCCTTTCGGGGCCGGGCCTAAAGGGGCTGGCGGGCGGGGCCTGCCCGGTGTGGGCGGGAGTGGCAGCCGCGGCCCTGGCGCCTGGCCGGCCTCTCGCCACCGCCGCGCTGTGGCGTGAGGTCTCTTGTGGCGCTACTTCTCCTGAAGCTCTTTGTCTGGTCGGGCTCTCGGCGGGGCCCCGGCCCTGCTGCCCAGGCGGGTTTGGGGGGACCCCGCAGCCCGAGCGCCCCCCCGCGGTCCGGCCCCGCCGGTCTCGGTCTCGCAGCGATCCCGCCACACGGGCCTTTCCGCGAGTCCAGTCGGGCTCCTCGGCCAGGTGGCGCCCGGGTCGCTGAGGTCGCGGGGTCCCTGTGCTCAGCTTTGCTGCCACCCCACCGCCCCCTTGGTCGCAAGGTCCCAACCTGAGGACTCCGGCCGCAGTGCCCAGGGGCACCCCTCACCCCGTTTCCCAGAGCCCAGCGGTTTAGTCTTCTGGTCCCCAGCCTCAGCATAAAGGACGCTTGCTTTTTCCTTCACATTTACCCAATTAATTTTATTTGAAACACACACACACACACACATATATACACACACAGACGTCAAAGAAATTAAACCCTGACGTTTCCCCTTTGTGCTTAAAAAAACCAAAGCCACTGTTAGTGTACACGTGTGTCAAAAGAATTCTTAACAGGTTTCAAAGCCAAGTGTATACAAATGTGGCAGAACTGAGTGGGGGTACTTTAAGAGAAATCTTGTAACTCTTTGAGAGTAACTGAAGGGAGATTTATTACTTCTGTGTTTAAAGATCAGATGGCGACAGCAAGGGTACTACCACTTCAAAATCACCAACGAAAGACACCTTATTTTTAAAAGGGCTTGTTTGTTGGTACCAGGGATCAAACGCAGGGCTTTCACACTGAGTTACATCCCCAGCTCCCTTTTTATTTTCTTATTTTGAGTCAGGGTGTCGGTAAGTCACTAAATTGCCCAGGGTGGGCTCTGACTTTTGATCCTTCTGCCTCAGCCTCCTGAGTGCTTGGATTACAGTCCACACATCCACAGCTGGCCAGTTCTTACTTTTGCTGGAGGTCGATTTAAACCAACCTGCAGTCACAGACTGGAATTTATAGGGGCTCACACATCCTGTGACTTGTCAGTTATTTCTGCAGCAGGTGCTTACGGGTCACCTCCTGAGGGCCAGGCTGAACTCCCCACTGTGGCCCGCTCTTATTGGCCAGTACCACATACAGGATCTGTTTATGGGCTGCATCACCGAGACCATGCATGTGGTGGTCTTTGCCTGTAACCCCAGCACTTGGGAGGCTGAGGCAGGAGGATCTGGGAGAGTTTGAGGCCACCTTGGGCTACACAGTGAGACCCTGTCTCAAAAACAAAACAAAACAAACCCCTCCCCCCCAAAGAACATACACACACACCGTTGATTTAGTCTAGGGATTGAACCCAGCATCTCGCTTCCTAAGCACACTCTACCAGAGTCCACACCATTGATTTTAAAGGGAGAAAGGATAGGGAAAATACCTCTAAATGTTTCCTCTGGCTTCCATCATTGCAGTACTGAGTGAACACTATAATGTAATAACACTACTCACTTAGTGCGTTGTCCAGCCTGGGCTACAGCAGGGGTTACTGGGGACAACTGCCAAACTCTCAGGAACTCCCCAGCCTCCCTGGGAAACAGCACGCTGTTTCTTTGCATCCAGATATTTACTCCATTAAGACATCTGAGCCCTTCGCTGGGATGGAAATACAAGACCCATCATTTCAGCCCTGGCTCTGAGATCCTTACAGTGGGGCGTGGCTTGTTGGGATGGTGCTGGGAAAGGACTTCAGTTATTTTAGCTAGAAGTGAGAGGGGAGCACTCCGAGGAGAGGAGACACTCAGAGCAGAATCATAGAGGTAAACTAGCAAATTTGAGACTCAGGAAGATGAGACTGCTGAGAATGAGGGGTCGGATAAGGAGCTGGGCCAGGGAGAGCAGGCACTGACAGTGTTGGCAGGGCCAGGACTCTCCTGGGGGACAGGAAGAACCCTCTGAGGCAGGAGCAGGGATTCAGCAAGAAATGATGAGGGGTAGCAGGAACTGAACATGGCTACTTCCAGCTTTCTCACACAGTGTTTGGCATGGTTTTCATAATCACCCTTTGCAATGTGTTATGGCTGTGTCTAGATGTCCCCCCAAAGCCTCATGTGGTCATAGGTAGGGCTTTTCAGAGGTGGCTGGATCTAGGGCATGTGGTGACTGAATTAGTCCACTGATTGGTTTGGCATAGTTCTGGGTAGGATTAAGGGTGCCCCACCCTGGGTGTGAGGGCTAAGGGCAAGTACCCTGGATGGCATATAAGGGACAAAAAGAGGGCTGCGGCTGTTGCTTGCTGCTGCTTCACTGCTTGCTGCCTTCTGCCCACCATGAACTGTTTCTCCTCTGCCATACCACCTGCCTTGCAGCCAGCTGGCAATGGACTTTAACCTCTACCAAACAGTGAGCTGAGATAAACCTTTCTTCCTTTAGCTTTGGGTGTTGGATATTTTGTCTCAGCAATGAGAAAAGTAACTAAGACACAGTTGGTAGGATGAGATGAATACTGTAAGTGCTTATCTAGGTGCTTTGTGTAGCTCATCCCTGATCCTAATTAAAAAGAACAGGGTTCATGGAGCTTCAAGACGCTTGTAGGCAAATCCATATCCCAGAACCATTTCAGGTGAATCAGCGGGACCTCGGCAGCTCTGTGCATTTATAGCCTCCTTGAAAACCAGTATGAAGGCACCTCAAAAAATGAAACATAGAAATCTCACTTCTGAGTTTAAATCCAGAAGAACTGAAAGCAGTGTTGAACAGATGTTTGAATGCTCAGGTTCATAGCAGTGTTATTCATGAGAGCTGAAAGGTGGAAGCAATTCAAGTATCCGTGGATGGACGCATGATAAATGAAATGTGGTGGAAACATACAATGTTTTTTTTCAGTACTGGGAATGGAATTCAGGGGCCTCACCCATGCTAGGCAAGTGCTCTACCACTAAGCTATATCCCCACCCAGCCCCACCTTTCCCCCCTTTTTTTACTTTTAAAAATTTGAGGCAAGCTTTCAACTAACTTGCCCCAGCTAGCCTCAAACTTGTCGTTTTTCTGCCTCAGCCTCCTGAGTGCTGAGATTACAGGCAAGCACCACCACTCCAGGCTGAGACCTCGTCTTAAAAAATACAGTAATGGTTAAAATGCTAAGTGTTATTATGTATATTTTATCATGCACAGAAAAAGGCCCATTGAACACCACATTATGATCGCACTGCCAGGGTCTAGGAGCTTATTGCACATTGTGCTAAGGAAGCATGGGAAATGTGAATTTTAAAAAGTGAGACAGCTTTTCTAGAACCCAGCCCAGGGAAAGAATGCTGGCTGGGTTCCCAGGGCAGAGGGCTGTGAGGGAGCTAGCACAGAAGCAGTGAGCTTAACTCTCCTCTCACTGATAAGAAGAACGCCACGAGTTAGAAGTCACTTCCTCAGGGCCTTGGAGCAAGTTCAGGCGAAGCGGGGCTGTGAGCCCACAGCGGTCCTCCCTGCAGGCAGCTTGGTTACAAGGGGGCCGCGGGAGGCCCTGGTGCCCGTCTGCCTGCAGGATCAGAGAGAAACAGTGCTGTTCAGGGGGCACTGAGGTGCCGAGAGGGAGGTGGGCACTCATGGGGTGACGTCATCAAAGTAGATAGAGGCTGGGCATGGTGGCACGAGCCTGTCATCCCAGTACTCTGGGAGGCTGAGGCAGGAGGATCACCAAGTAGAGCCCAGCTTGGACACTAAAGTCACTAAGTGACTGAGTGAGACTCTGTCTCACAATAAAAATGAAAAGGGCCGGGGATGTAGCTCAGTGTGAAGGCCCTGAGTTCAATCTCCAGTTAAAAAAAAAAATGCTGCTTATGGTAGTGCACGCCCGTAATCCTGGTACTTGGGAGGCTGAGGCAGGAAGATCATCTTGAGTTTGAGGCCAGCCTGGACTACATGGCAAGACCTTGTCTCAAAACAATAAATAAATAAATAAATAAATAGATTTTAAAAGTGGGTAGACTCTTTGGGGAGGGTATTCATTATTTAGCTCTATCTAGTCTAGAAGGCCTGAGAAAAGGAAGAGAAGAAAGGAGTGAAGGAATTCACTTGTGTACTGACTCAGCAGTTACTAAGTGTGAGGTGTGAACCTACCGCCAGCCCTCTGTTAGGAGCAAGAGAGAAAACAGGAGAAAAGTGTTGTTTGTGCGTTTGTTTGACAGCAGGTCTCACTGTGTAGTTCAGGCTGCTCCTGCCTCAGCCTCCCAAGTGCGGGCGTCACAGGTGTGCGGTAACCTGCATGCGTGGAAGCTGAGAAGGGGCTCAGCATCTTCCATAGGGCCAAGAGGGATGAAGTTCTTAGCTCGGGAACCTGGAAACCACAGGCAAGGGATGAGGCAGAAAATGAAAACTGAGGCAGAGAAGCCCAGGGTGCCGGTGTTCCCAGGCGAGCTGTTTGTCTGCTTTTCTTCATGAAGCATATTGAAGAATTCAGAGGAGAGACTCAGCTCTCACAGGCAGCACTGTCCAGACAACTGGTGTCAGACCTCTCAGAGGCCCACAGTGCAGTCCTAAGACTTTTACCAGCCTGGGCTGCACAGCGAGTTCAAGGCCAGCCCGGATTCATGAGACACCGTCTTACAAGGCTGAGGGCCAGCATGGTCCCTCAGCCCCGGTGTGCACATGAGTTCTCACCACACCCAGGTGAATCTTCAAGGCTTGGGACGGGAAGGACCTTATCTTGTCTGCTCCATCTGGGTATTACGCCTCTTAAGAGAACAGTTACCAGGCCAGGTGTCATGGCACACGGTGGCAATAATCGCGTCATTGGGGAGGCTGAGGCAGGGGCATTCCATGTACGAGCCCAGCTGGGCAACCCAGCAAGACTCTGTCTCAAAATAAAAAATAAAAAGAGCTGGGGATGTAGCTCAGTGATAGACCCCTCCTGGGTTCAGTCCCCCATACCACACACACACACACACACACACACACACACACACACACACACACACATCTGTTGCCACTGATCTCTTCATCGGTGATCACTTGAGGCCTCCAAACCTTTATTTATTCTTTTTTTTTTGGTACCGGGGATCAAACTAGGGACCTTACGCTTGCAAAGCAGGTGGTGGAACCACTGAGCTAAATCCCTCACCCAAACCTTTATTTATAAGCACAGCGTGAACTCATATCTGTTTTGAACCTAGGTCCAGCCTCTTACTGTAGCTGCTGAGCCTTAGCAGCACACGGGATCCTGGCCATCATTTCTGCCCTCCCCAAGGGCTCATCCCCACCAGCTTGGTGGGGCCCTGTGCAGACAGCTTAGTGTTATGTCGGCAAACTTACACGTTCCCTTTCCTGATCATTAATGAGAAACGTCCTGGTAAGAACATTTCCTTAGGTATAAAAAGACTCTTTATTTTATTTATTTATTTTTCAGTTTTTTTGAGACAGGGCCTCACTGTGTAGCCCAGGATGACCTCGAACTTGTGGAGATTGTCCTGCCTCAGTGTCTCAAGTGCTAGGATTACAGGTGTGCACCGCCATGCCTGGCTCCACTCTGTGCATCGAGTGGATTCTAACAGGTATGCAGATGGAGGTCATGCCCTAGCCGTTGGAGGGTCCCGCCCCAGGACTACCTGGCCCACATCCCAGAGCCAAGGAGGAAAGCAGCTGCTCCGGGTTCACTCTCCTTGGACTGTGCTCCTCTGCCCCTGCCTAGCCTGCTGGCCGGTATCCCTATGAGATGTGACTGTGTTCTTGCAAGAACTGTTTCTACAAAAACCAGGTGCTGGTTTTTCTGTCTTGGGGGCTTGCTAGGTATTAGACGTACTATATGACATTAAAAAGAAACTCAAAGAGAAAGACTAGTGTATAATATATTTAAAACAGATGTTTGTGCTTCAGTGTAAAAATTCCAAATGCGACCTTTTGACCCAGCAAGTCTACTCTAGAACTCAATCCCGTGGAAATAATTAAACACAGACAAAAAGATTGGGCTCTCGCATGTTTGTCTCGGCCTGGGGTTTTTGTTTGTTTGGTTTTGTTTTGATATTGGGCACTGAACCCAAGGCCTCCTGGGGTTGAGCACATACTGGACCACTGAGCTCCACCCTGGCCCTCTGCCTTGATTAGAGTGAAGAAATAGAAACAACCAAAATTTTCCATCATAGAAACTTAGCATAAAAATACAATGGACTTCTCTGTGAAAATAATATCTGTGTCAGTAGATATACTTTTTTTTACTGTACGATTGCATTTATTTATTTTTTAAATAAATTTCATTTTATCCTATTCCCCCCTTACACCCTCTCCCCTCCCTATGGACAAAAGCTTTGTTTCCATTTTTCCCTTCTATTTTTACTTCTTTGTCCCTTCTTTCCTTTCTCCCTCCCTCCTCCTTTGTTCCCCTTCCCATTTGAACATTTTCTTCCCATCTCCCAATATTTATTATACATTTTAGCCTTTATTACCACTTTTGGTTTCTCACACAACATTTTTAATTAGAAAACTATCTTGGTCACTTTCTTTGTCATTGGGACAAAATACCTAACTTAAAGGAGAAGAGGTTTATTTTGGGTCACAGTTTCAGAAGTTTCAGTCCATGGTCAGCTGGCTTCAAGGCAGGCAGGGCTGGTGTGGTGGAAGGGCCTGGCAGAGGAGTGCTGCTCATGGCATGGTAAACAGGAAGCAGAGAGAGAGGAGGGAGGAGCCTGGAGGGAGCTACATCCTCCCAGGCCATGCCCCCAGTGACTGTGGCCAACCAGGGTCCCCTCCTAACAGCACAGTCAGCAGCGGAACTCCTTAGTGGAAGGATCCACAGATGAGTGAGTGCCTTATGAGGCACTCACCACCTAGAAGCCAGGCCTCTGAGCACATGAGAGATTTGGGGGACATTATAGATCTAAATCATAACAAGCATAAATTGTGTCCAGTTTCATCTTTGCTTTGCTTTTTGCTTCTTTTCTTGAGATAGGATCTTGCTGAGCAGTCCAGGCCAACTTTAAACTCTCTGTGTACTGGAAACCCCTGAAATGTTACTGGAAACCTCTGCAGTAGGCTCCAGTCTCCTGCTCAGTGTACCACACAAACTTGAGAAAAAAACTAAAAGACAGAAGTAAGAGAAACAGAAAGTGGGGAGCTAGGATGACCAATGCCAGTGCAACCGATAAAGGCACTGGTCCATCCACTGATTTTTATTGGTCATCAGTTGGGATAAAGGTGAACTATGTGTGAGGATGTGTGGTTGTGCAGTTTCTATGGCAACTAATGTAAGCAAGGCCTGCAATGGGCAAAACAAAGCACCTCAAATTAGGAACAGAATAGACAAAATATATGGTAGTAATTAGAACCTTGTCCTTCTAGTTAACTTTTAGTTGTGGGAATGGAATTTGGGTGTGAGTTACTCTGACCTGGCATGTAGGCTTTGGCCAGACTTGGTTCTCAAAACAAGTCAATTGTGACGTTGACTCTTCCCAGCCTGCACTGCTCACAGCCTGCTTTGGGCATAATCAGTATTGCGGTCCCTGCACCTGTGTAGCCCAAGCTGTGTAGCCTCAAACTCGCAATCCTCCTGCCTCAGCCTCCTAAACTGGAATTACAGGCATGTACCACCACGCAGGGCTTTGTTCTATTTTTATTCTGTTCTCCTCTACTTATTTTCTGGTAGTGGGAATTTAACCCAGGGCCTTCAGACTGAGCTATGGCCTGTGTCCTTTTTCAACTTTTTTTTTTTTTTGGAGACAGTCTCACTAAGTCAATAAATTGCCCAGGCTGGCTTTGAATTAGTCATCCTCCTGCCTCAGGCTCCCAGAGTGCTAGGATTACAGGGGTGGAGTACTAATCCAGCTATAAAGGCAGGCATGGTGTCAAATGCGTGCAATCCCAGCGCTCAGGAAGCTGGGGCAGGAGGATTTCATGTTTGTTTATTTTTTTGGGTACTGGGGATGAACTTGGGACCTTGGGCTTGCAAGGCAGGCGGCTGAACCACTGAGCTAAATCCCCAGGGCAGGAGGATTTCATGTTTGGGGCCAGACTGGACTGTATAACAAGTTTATGGCTGGCTTAGATTACACGATGAGGCCCTATCCCCAAACAGCACAACAACAACAAAAATATATCAAAGGCAATCATTTATATTTTTTTTGGTACCAGGGATGGAACTCAGGTCCTTGTGCTTGCACAACAGGCGGTGAAACCACTGAGCTAAATCCCCAGCCCTCAAATGCAATCATTTCTGTTAATGTCATTATTTTACGTGGCTTATTTTCCTCAAAAGCAATTGATTATAAGTAAATAATTCTGTTAACAGCTGAAGTCTCATGAAAAGGAATACATTGCTTTTCCTTTCTTGCCCTGGTCTTACTTTCACATCAGATACCATGGATTTGGAATGAAAACCTTTGTTAGCTGGAGTCTTGTGAGAACAGGTAACTTGGGCTTTATTTCTGTACTTCATTCTCCCTTAACCTTGGGATTTGTGCTTTTCAGCTTCTTGTCCAGTAATTGTAAAACATGGAGAATCTGCCCCACAGGGTTGTTGAGTGTCCCTGGGGACTGGGCTGTAGCTCAGCAGTAGGCCCCTGGCTGGCATGGGCAAGGCCCTGGTTTGATCCCCAGCGCTGCAAAACCTAAAGTGTCAGCTGGGCCACTCCAGGTTTGGGACATGGCCCTGTCGCCAGCCAGGGTAACCCCGTAGTTGACGAGTGCCCCTCCCGCAGCTCCTGTGAGCGTTGGCACCTTCAGCAAGGTCAGTCTGAGCCCTGTTTGGTCATGAAGGCCTCCATATCTGTGTTCAAAGCCCATTTAGCTTTGTGAGTTTGGTGAAGTAAATCTGTCCAGGCCTCTGTTTCCCTGTTTATAAAATGGCCAGTACAGTACATTAGAATTGTATGGATTAAATGTGATATCAAATGCACTAGGCCAACGCACAGTGAGCTATCAGCAAGAAGTAACTGTTGAGTGCCAGGAGGGCCAGGTACTGAAGGTCAAGTTCACACAGCACACATTGGAGGCTTTCTAGGTTCAGTGTTCTAGGTGCCTGGGTTATTTCAGAGAACAAAACAGATGAAAATCTTCATGTGACTTGTATCTGAGCAAATACAAAGGTTAAATAAGGAAATGTTGGTACATGCCTGTTATTCCAGCACTGGGAGGCTGAGGCAGGAGAGTCACAAGGTTTTTTTTTTCTTTTTGGTACTGGGGATCGAACTCAGGACCTTGCGCTTTTGAGGCAGTCAGTGGCACCACTGAGCTAAACTCCTGGCTAGAGTCACAAGTTTGAGCCAAATCTGGGAAATGGAGTGAAACTCTGTCTCAAAATTTAAGGAAAAACAGAAAGGGCTGGCGATGAAGCTTGGTGTGAAGGCCCTGGGTTCAATCCCCAGTATAGGAAAAAAAAAGTAGTCCAATCCATGATCACAGATAACAGGAATTCTGTTAATTTACTGCTTACTCTGTGTAGTCACTGTGCTGAGTGGTTCTCATATTTAGCTTTACTTTTGCACGGACCCTGTGAAGTGGGCTCATTTATTTATTTTGTTCTTTCTTTTCCTTTTTTTTTTGAGACAGTCTCACTTTATAGTCTAGGCTGGCCTTGAACTTAGCTGTGTAGCCCTGGCTGACCTTGAACTCATTGCAATTCTCCTGCCTCAGCCTCCTGAGTGCTGAGATTATAGGTGTGCGCTGCCACGCCCCATTCAAGGTGAGTTTATTGCTATGTGACAGTAGGCACGTGAGCATCAGACAAGTGGCATAAAGTAAGCAGAGGAACCGGCAGAGGGGCTGGCACTGAAGCCAGGTGTCCCTCAGGCCTGACCACTGTACTTCCCTCCCCTCGGGGAGTCTGGCTTTCCACCTCTGTGTGAGGCTGTTGGCTTTGCTTCTGGTTCTTCTTGACAGTCTTGCCATGGAGTAGGAGCTGTGTGGGAAAGAAATTTGAGATTTGCTTATCGTACACAACAATTGAGTCCTTATCCGTGCAGAGGTGATCAGAGAAGGGTCAGGTGACAGCTCCTTGTAGAATGTGGCCTTGGATTGCTAAGGGCTCACAGCTGCCTCTCCTCCAGCATAGAAAAGAGGTCTCCCAGGGGTGGAAGTCAGGCCACAGCCTCCAGAGCTGCTCCAGGGGCTGGCAGGAGCCACCCTGCCCAGAGGAGGAGGGACGGGTGCCTGTCAGGAACCTCTCATAGCGTCGCAGCCTCTTCATTTCCTGGCTGAGTCTTTGGTGAAGATGTGACTTCTCCAGCTCTCAAGATCCTGCTTTCTCTGCTGGGCTGCAGAGCCCAATAGTGCTGCCAGAATTTTAAAAAAGTTATTATTAGGTGCTGCTTCAGGTATTTAGAAGGGTGCAAGGAATAATATATATTCACTTTGGATATGTGCATGCATACACATAGCTGAGCGCCCCTGTGTGCATCCCCCAATTTCACTTTCATCCTCTGTCCCTTCCAGAGACCACCGCTGTCCTGCCTGGAGCATGTGGCTTTACAGGCCTCACTGTCTTCCCATCCCTTCATCATGTGCACACATGGATAATAAATAAGGCACACACTTGTACCATTTCCTGTGTGTGTCCATGCATGTAGGAGTTTCTCTAGGGCCTTCGTCCAGAGCCACACTTGTGAGGTCAGGATGCACCCACACCAAGGGGGCCACATTTCTCTCCACAGCGGTTGTACCAGCTGCTGGGATGCCAGAGAGCTTCTGGTCCTCCTCCACCTCAGTCTGTACTCTTGTCTGACTTTGGAGATTTTTTTGCCAGTCTGATGGAATGTGAAATAGTGACTCTAATTGTGTGATTCTGATTACTTTTTTTTCCTCCCTGGTACTGGGGATCGAACTCAGCACCTTGTGCTTGTAAACCAGGCCCAGTCCCACTGAGCTACATCCCTGACCCATGGTCCTGATTACTAATGACAGTGAGCATTGTTTCATGGGTTTATCAGCCATTTATAGCTCATCTTTGTTGAACTGTTTATGTACTTTGCTTTTTTATCTATTGTGTTGTTTGTCATTGTTCTTACTGGTTGAAGGAGTTTGTTATGTATTCTGGTTACTAATCCTCTATCAGTCATCTGCAGTGCAGAATCTTCTCCAAGTCTCTTGCTCATCTTTTTACTTTGTGGTTTGTTTTGATGTATAGGCTAAGTTTAATTTTAATGTAGTTAGTTATTTCACAGTCACTCCTTCATTGCTTGTGCTTTCAAGTCTTATTTTAAAAATTCATCTTCCACTCCCAAATCATATATTATCCTATTTTAGTATATGTGCTGTCGAAGCGAGCGATCCTGTATTATATTATAGTTTCTTTCTTTCTAACTTTTAAAAAATGTTTTATCTTTCGCATTAAGCATGTAAGCATTACACATTATGTCATTTAGCTTTCTGTTGCTGTGACAGAGTACTTGAGAAAAACATTTAAAGGAAGAAAGGTTACTTTGGCTCATGGTTTCAGAGGTTTCAGTCCATGGTCAGCTGGCTCAATTACTTTTAGACCTATGGGGGAGTCAGAAACATCATGTTGAAAGGCCATGGAGGAAGAGAGTTGCTCACTTCACGGCAACCAAGAAACTGGGAGTGGGGCGCTCTGCATGAGGGCTTCTTCCTCCTTCTGCCCTTATCCACCCAGGCTCCCAGCCTTTTGGATGGAGCTGCCATCCAAGGGTGGGTCTCTCCTCTGAGCTCGCTATCCCACAAGCTGATTGTCCTGGAAACACTCTCACAGACACACCCAAACGTGTAGGTACACCCTAACCTCCTAGGTATTTCTCAATCCAGTCAAGTTGGCAACCAAGCTTAACCACTATACACATCTAATTCAAAATAGAAATGTAGTTAGGCTCCCTCTGTACCTCTCTTGAATTTTAAAATTTATTTTGTGATGTAAGGTAGGAATTCATTTTTCTTTCCTTAACAAATATAATTGATTGACCTAGTACCTTATTGTATAATCTATTCTGTCTCCACTAATTTATCATGTCTTTCCTATGTCTGTTTCCATACAGCTAGGAGTCTCTTTGGGACCCCTTTTGCTGATTGATCTAGTTATCTATTCCTGGGCTGCTATCACACAGTGTCCATACTATATATTATCATAAGTCTTGATATCCCATAGGGAGAGGTGGGCTATCTTATTTTTCCTTTTTCACAATTATTTTCTGGTGTTCTTAGTTCTTTGTTCTTCCATATGGACTTTAGAATCACCTTATAAAGTATATTTATTGAAAGGCAAAATACTTGATCTCGAATACTTTCCCAGGTTCATCTACACCACCATGCTTCTGTTTGGATTGGACATTATGACACTCTCTGTTATGGTTTAGGTCTGAAATGTCCCCCCAAACTCGCACATCTGGAGGTGGGGCCTGGTCACAAGGGGTGGGTTACTGGAGGCATGAATTGGAAGGGTGGATTCCTGTTCCCGGCTCCTTCCTTCTCTCTCTGTTTCCTGGATGCCATACAGTGAGCAGCTTTTCTCCACCATGTTGTTCTACACTGTACTTGCCTTGTAGCCAGCCGTGGACTGAACCCACCGAAACTGTGACCCACACTAAACTGCTGCTCCTTTAATTTGCAGGTGTCAGTTACTGTGTCTCAGCAATGAAAAGCTGATTAATACATAGCATAAAGGAGGAGAGGTTTATTTTGGCTTACAGTTTAGGAAGATTCAGTCTAGATTAGGAACACCTGGCCAGAGGGTCCTGGCAGAGGAAAGCTGTTCAACCTGTCAGCCTGGAAGCAGAGCAAGAAGGGAGGATCCAAGGAGAATACACCCTTCCAGCTCACACCCCAAGTGACTCCTCTTCCTACCAGGCCCCACCTCCAAAGACTTCTGGGGGACAGTTCAAATCTAAACCATAACATTCCCCCTCCTGATATACTTTCACAGCAGTTTCTGATTCCTGTATTCACAGGTCATTTTGTAGAGATTACTTTTTCCTTAAAATTATAATAGAATAACTAAATAATAATATAATGGCCAATAACTTAAAATTGGCCATTTTAGTCACTTTTGTGTATAACTCAGCAGCAGTAATTGCATTCATGCTGTTGTATAGGCCATCATTATGATGACAAAACTTTAAGTCCATTAGCCAGAGTTAATAAATCTTTGTGGCTGAATCAAATCCATTGTGTGTCGTGACCATGTTTTGTTTCCCCATTCATCCAGTGTTGGCATTTGGGTCACTTCCATCTTGAGCTATCATCAATAACGTTGCTGGGAACACTGACGTATGAGTATCTAAGTCCTTATTTTCAAGTGTGGCTGTTCACCCACAGTGGAATTGCTGGCTCACATGGTATTTCTGTGTTTAACTTCCTGAGCAACTGCCCAGCTTTTTCTACAGTGCCAGGGCCAGTTTAGATTCCCAGTTTTTCCACAGCCTCTCCAACACTTATTTTCCTTTAAAAGAAAAAAACACAACCATTGTAGTAGATGTGAAGTGGAATCTCACTGAGGTTTTGATTTGCAGTTCCTTAATGGTTAATGGTATCATGTATTTTTCCAGGTGCTTCTTGCCCATTTATGGGTCTCTTTGGAGGAGTGTCTATTCAAATGCTTTACCTTCTTCCTTCCGCTTTATTATTTTTTGCAGCAGTTTTAAGTTCACAGGAAAATTGAGCAGAAAGTACAGGGAATTTCTACTCAAGACACCCCATCCATCAGCATCCCACACCTGAGTGACAAACGTACACTGACACATCAGTATTGCTCAGAGTGCTTTACATAGGCTTCTTTCTTGGTGTTGTTCTGTGAGTCTTGAAAAATGCATAAGGACACATATCGCATCATAGCAGCATAGAGCGTGGTTTCACTGTCTTAAAAATCCTCTGTACTCTTATGTGTTTGTCCTTCTTCTTCCCCTTTGCCCGTTTTAAAATTGGGTTGGTTGTTTTTGTGTTGTTAGTGTTCTTTATATATTCTGGCTATTGGATTATTATTGCATATGATTTACAAATACTTTTTCCCATTCTGCAGTTTATCTGTTTCTACTCTTGTTAGTCTTTTGCTGCACAAAAGTTGTTCATTTTCACAAAGTCTGGATTATCTTTTTTTTCCTTGCCTGTGCTTTTAGTGTTGTACTTAAACTATTGTCTAATCCAAGCTCATGCAAATTTGCTCCTGTGTTTTCTCCTCAGAATTTTGTTTCTTTGCTTTGTTTTCTGAGACAGGGTCTCGCTTTGTAGTTTAAGCTGGCCTTGAACTCACTGTGTAGCCTAGGCTGGCCTTGAATTTGCAATGATCCACCTGCCTCAGCCTCCTGGAGTGCTAGGATTACAGACATGTGCCACTATGCCTGGCTTTCTTCTGAGAATTTTATAAGTCCAGCTCGTGCTGGGCATGGTGGTGCATGCCTCTAATTCCAGCCCAAGAAAGGCCAGGTTCCAGACCAGCCTTGGCTATATAGTGAGGTCTTGTCTCAAAAAAGAAAAAATGAAGTTCACTTCTTAACGCAAGGCCTGTGATCAGCCTTGAATTAATTTTTATATAGGAAGACCCAACTTCCTTATTTTGCATGTGGATATCCAACTTCTCCATTAAATGGTTTGGACACCTTTGTCTATATCACTTGTCTGTAGATGGGGAGGGTGGTGTTCTGAGCTCTAAATTTTATTCTGTTGGTCTGGATATCTGTTCTTATACAACTATCACAGTTTTGATGACTGTGTGGTTCTGTAATAAGTTTGACCTCAGAACATTTGAGTCTTACAATTTTGTTCTTCCCTTGCAAGATTATGATGGCTGTTCTAGGTTCCCCAGGGTTACAGAATTTGGGGTGGGCTTTTCCGTTTTTACAAAGATGCCCTTGGGGTTTTGGTAGCGGTTGCTTTGAATCTTTATATTTCTTTGGATTGCATTGTCCTCATAACATTTGAAGGCTTTCAATCCATGAACACTGGATATCATCCCATTTATTTAGAGCTTTCATTTCTTTCTTTTTAATTTTTGAAACAGGGTCTTAGTACATAGTTCAGGCTGGCCTCAAACTCATAGCAATCCTCCTGCCTCAGTCTCCTGAGTCCTGGGATTACAGGCATGTACCAATAGATCTTTAATTTCTTTCAGCAGGGTTTGTTTCATTTTCTTTGCCAATGCTTGCTAGGAAGATGGTTGCAAAGCTCTAGAATACAATAGAAGAGCTTCTTATTGAGACGTAGTCTTATAAATTTTACTTGTAAAGGAAGAATAAAACATGGCATTTATTTTTTAAATTTATTTTTATTTTTTTTGTTACCAGGGATCGAACTCAGGACCTTGCACTTGCGAGGCAGGAATAGCACTACTAAGCTAAATCCCCAGCCCCATAGCATTTATTTTTAATACTAGAATTGGTTTCCTTAATCATGATTTTTTAGGATCCCTCAATAAGATTTAAAAAATAGAAACTTGTCTGGCTTTCAGATTTGGGGGGGATTTTGTTGACCTCCTCATGCTCAGCAGATCACAGTGAGATTAGTTTACCCGATACTGAACTTGACAAAAAGAGAGAAGAGAAAAGAAAACAACTCTCTGGAAGTTACTTTCGTTGACTAATGCAACATCTTCTCTAATTCCACCACTATCTTCATATTTGTATTACAATCGGTATCATGTACTAATAAGAGACAAAAATTGCAAAGTGTCTGCCTTAGTGAAGGCCTGGCTTTCTCCTTCCCCATTCATAATTCTTCAGACACTGAAATTCATTCACACACGCAATCTTTAAGTTCAACGATGTGCTGAGGATTGCCCAGGTCACCAGATTGAACTGAACTATTCGGGGCACTCGCATTCTCAAAGTCTTCTGCCTTGTTTCTTGTTAGATACAGAGGCTGGCTATACCCAGTGCCAAGAAAGAAGGACTCTAGACTCTTTTGTCAGATGGTCCTGCATCAAAACACTGCTCACCGAGGAAAACAGAATTAGTAGTTAGTCAAACTCTTGGCTTAGAGGGAAAAAAACAACAGATCTCATTTTCTGACCATCTTCAGTCCTGTGGCATTTGCTAATCGACTTAAGGAAGCTGAGCCTGAGGTCTTAATATTTGCAACATGGACAAGTCGAGTATCCCTAATCCTAAAACCTCACATCCACAACCTGAAAGACTCTGCTGCTGTCTGGAAGTTAAACACCAACATAATAAAAAAAACTTTTGAATTTTGAAGCTTTTGAAATTTTGGATCTTCAGATTAAGCATGTTCAACCAGTAAAATGTGTGCAAATGCTGTAATATCTGAAAAAACTCCTAAATCAGAAATGCTTTTTGTCCAAGTACTGTATTTCAAACAAGGGGTATTCAGGTTGTATTGAGGATATTCTCTCAACATGTAAAAGCTGTCACCTGGTTTCATCTATACAAGAAGTCTGCAAAATAGCCAGGCACGCTGGTGCATGCCTGTAATCCTAGCACTCAGGAGGCTGAGGCAGGAAGATCACTGTGAGTTTAAGGTTAGGCTGGGCTACATAGTGAGTTCAAGGCCAGACTGAACTACATAGGGAGACCCTGTCTCAAAAAAAGAAAAGTCTGCAAGACAATATTATGTGTATTTTATATCTAAAAAGTGAGACTCAGAATAATCTTTCATGGTTCCTTAGAGAGGAAATGATTGAGTTAGAATTGGCCAGAACTATCTGAATCTAAGTTCTTATTTTTCTAATCTTGGCTTCATTTCTGTACTCTGGGACTCAGTCATCTCTTATTCCTGAAAGGTATTCAGCTAACCGTAGGGAGCAGGGGAAGGGGACGGTTACCAGAACCTCTGCAGTAAGTCCTAGTCTCCTGTGAGCCACGGCGGCACACGGCGAATTACAGGAAAGGTAGACAAATGAGACTGAGAAGAAGCTGAGCTTTGGGTCTGAGCAGTGCTGCTCTGGGCGGCAAAGACGAAGGCCCCCTAGCTTGCAGCACCTTTTATTCAGTACATGGGGAAACAAATGTAACAAGTGAAATATAGAGTTCAGTACTTCACATTGGGATAAACAAGGTGTAACAAAAGGCTGGGGGGCAGTGGAAATCTAAGAACAATGAGGAAGTATGCAGATGAAGATTTGGTTCCTCCCTGGGTCTCCCACAGGTGTGGTCTTGTCCTGGAGATTGCAGCATCTGGGCGGTTCACTGAGGTCTCAGTTGTGACCAGAGGCCAAAATGTAATTATGTCTGGAATGTCCTAGCTGGGCTGTAGGCAGGAGAACTAGGCCTACTCAAATGATTTTTCCCTAGAATTATGTAGCATTGCTCCCAACATATCTCCCTTTCTTTTTGTTTTATGTGAAAGCATTTAGGAAAAGTGAGCACACCCAACAATACCTTGACCCTATATATTGTGAGGATCTATGTATAGTGTGTTTGACTGGCTTAGCTGTCTATAAGCATAATTTTTATTAATTGGGGCTGTAAAAGGATGAAAAATCAAATAATAAATTTATTTATTATTTTTTAAACAATGTTGGCTAAAAAAAAAACCTTAAAACTTTTGCTGAACTCAAGTAGCTATTGTCTTATATAGTTATACTTTTCTACAGGATGTTCAAGACCAAGTTACAGTGAGACCTATATTAAATAAAGTCAATCTCTTGTTACCTAACAAGGACAATTAAGTCTCCACAGGCACTGTCTTGGAACCATGCATAGAGCCACTTAGCTCTTCTGTCAGTGTCAGCCATCAGGATATGTCATGGCCTTGCTTGACCATGTTGCTTCCTGCGAAAGCATGGGAGATTTTTTTCCTCCAGGTGACATTCCTTTGGCACACTTTTTGTTGGATCTTTACTGTTTTGGTGTTCAGCAACCTCCCTGCTCGGGAGGTTGGGTGACTCACCGAAAATGCAGGATCTTGGAGATGGTTCCCTCATGTCCTGGATCTTGTTGTAGTTGACCTTGGAGGGCCAGGGCCAAAATATTGGCTGCCTTTTTAGCCCAGATACCTCTTCAGTTTTGGTCTCTAAACTTTGGTTGTTAAACACCCAGAAGAGAAGATCAATAACATTAGCATTGTAAGAGGAGTAGTGAACTCAACTATTACAATTTTACCTGGATATAAGCATTTTGGAATAAAAATATAGTTAAACTGTTCTGTTATTATTACCAATGATAGTTGTTCTTGTGGTTGAATCCCTGAGTAGCTTTTTATAGGAAGTCATCTAAGGAAAATATATCAGCATACAAGTGTGCCTATTATCATAGGTGGCTGGAGCATAAGAGAAGGGCAAATATCTGAGTCAAAAGGTTATTACCATAAACAATGTTAGAAGACCCATACAATTAGAGGGCATGAGTACACTTTGAACACCAGAAAAGGAGCAGTAATAAATATCACAGTTACATAAAACCTTATGTTCTTCATTGTAGTTTGGTACCAAAATCATCTTTCTAATAACACTCTTTTTTATGACACAGAAATTAAGCTTTTGAAGATGACCAATGTGGACATATTACAATAACATATTCAGAACTTAACTAATGTAAACATTTTACAATAACATATTTAGCACTTAAACATCAATGATAACCAATGTAATCAATTTATAACATATTTAGAATTTAAACTTCAATGATAACCAATGTAATCAATTTATAACATATTTAGAATTTAAACTTCAATGATAACCAATGCAATCAATTTATAACATACTTAGAATT
>NW_004624758.1:23285194-23397008 GCF_000247695.1 Heterocephalus glaber
GTGAAGTTTCAGGGGGCAAAATAGTCACTACAATTCTCCATTCTTCCAACAAATCTCTGCCCCATAAGTTTACAGGTATGGGAGCTATGTAAGGACAAATATATCCCAATTGACCATCAGGCCCTTCATAAGGCAGAGGAATGGAGCTTTGTAAAACTTGTTGGGGGGTGCCAAGGCCTACCAGAGATGTTTTAGTTGGTTTTTTCCCCCAAGATGATGGGTAAAAACATGTGCCAATCACGGACACATCCGCGCCTGTGTCTATCCTGTAAAGAATTTGCCATTCAATTTAATTTTGCACACGGGGCAGTTTTTGGAAATCTCTTGGGTGAAATAAATTTTTTCTTGAGGAATTTCTGGCTGAGGACCCTCTTGGGAATTTTTAAGGCTAACATTATTTAATTGTGGTTTAGGCAAGAGCAACAATTGTGCAATATAATCTCCTTGTTCTATTACCCAAAGTCCTGTGGAGCTAACAGGAACACACAATTCCGAGGTACAATCAGAATCAACAATAGCTGGAATAACAGTAATGCCTTTCAAAGTTAGAGAGAATTTTCCAAGTATCAAGCCAATGGTTCCGGGGGGTGGGGGTCCATGAATTCCTGTGGGGACAGATACCGGAGTCTCACCTTCCAGCAGGTGAACTCTCTGAGCAGCAGGAAGATCTATTCCTGAGCTCCCCAGTGTTCCTCAGACGAGGGAAGAAATGTCCCTCCGGACACCCGTGTTGTCTGATTTTGTACTTGTGCACGGGTCTGAACCGGGTACCGCTGACTCAGGGGGACTGGGGCCCCCTGGCCCTGATCCCCTATTGTTTCCCGAGCCCGGGGAAGGGCTCGATTTCCGTTTCCTGGCAGCAGTGCACCATCCCTATCATATTTGGACCGGCAGTCTTTAGCCCAGTGAGTGCCTTTTCGGCATCGAGGGCAAAGGCCAGGCGGTAACTTATTTTCTCTGGATGCCTGACTCAGTGGCTCTGGGTCAGCTTGTAAAGCCACTTTTATTTTGCAGTTTTTTTTGAGATGCCCCATTTTTCCACAATTAAAACATTTTAAATCACTGTGTGTACCGCGTAAATGTTGGGAGATGGCCTGAGCCATCAGAGCTGAATTGTATAAAGGAGACCCAATATTCTGGCAGGCCTTAATATAGGCTCCAAGATCCTTAGAGGAGCGAACAGGATTTATTGCCTGTTTGCAATCCATATTAGCATTTTCATAGGCTAGCTGTAAGATCAGGATGTCTGCTGCCTGGGAATTAGAAATTTGTCTCCTAACAGTTTGTTGTAATCTTGCTACAAATTCTGTGTAAGTCTCCACCGGCCCTTGTATGATTTGAGTAAAAGATTCCGTCGGCGCACCCTCAGCTGGCACAGAAGCCCAAGCCCTCTGCAGGAGGTCCTCTAGCTGGTGGAAGAGTAATGCTGGGCAACAGGCCTGCCTGCTTAGATCTGAAAAGTCACCTGTGCCCAATAACATGTCGATAGTAACTTCTCTCGACTGAGCATCTTCCTGAGCATTCTTATGAGCCTGTTCCCTGATTAAAGAACGCAGTTCCACCTCAAAATGGAGATACTGAGCTGGGGATAGGCACGTTTTTGCAGGGTGAAAAACATCGTGAGGACCCAGAGAATAAGTCTGAAGTACATTGTCCAACAAACCCACTGTATAGGGGCTTTGGACACCATTCGTTAGCACGCTCTGCCTGAGGTCCTTCAGGATGTTAAAATCAAACGAGGCATGGACATACATGTACACCTCTGAGTTGTCAGGATCAGGCAAAACTGAGACAGGAAAGCACAAAGGGTCTCCCACTGCCTTGCCTGATGTCACAGCCTTTTGCAGGGTACGGCGATAGGGAGTGGCCCCAGAAGAGGGCTTCACAAGGGGGGCAGCTGGACCTTTGTGAGATGGCTGAGGGGCTAGAGAGTTAGGGTCTTCCTCAGCACGCTGTGGCGGTGGAGCCGAAGCCACAGTGAGATGAAAGCAAACCGGAGAAGAAGCCGAACAAGGGGAAGCCTGGAAAGAGGGGTTGGTGGGGGGAGGGGTAGCAGAGGTTTCCTGAACTGACTGAGAGAATTTGAGAGCAGAGTGGACTGAGGCCCAAGTGGGTACAGTTCCGGGGGAGAGACGATCACCCCTTCGCCGGGCCTCATGGAGAATGGTACCTACATGTTCCCATGCTACTAAGTTAGTCGTCCCTTCCTGGGGAAAAGATGGGACATACATTTGTATGTCTTTTAACAAATCTATCACAGCACCCTTAGGTACTGGGTACATAGCTTGCTTTAACAGCGACTTAAGTAATTTGGCAAAGTTACGCTGTTCTTTTGACAGAGAGTGACCCATAGTTATAACTCAGCAAAGATAGAAAATTACCTCCAGCTGGACACACTTACCACCAGTGTCCCTCATCCGAGTCCGGAAATCGTCCTGGGAGATCCGTGTGTTGTCTGTTTTACTCCGAGTTTGTCTCACAGGCGAGTTCACTTGTGGATCTGATTCACATCCACGTTGGGCGCCAAATGTAGGGAGCAGGGGAAAGGGATGTTACCAGAACCTCTGCAGTAAGTCCTAGTCTCCTGTGAGCCACGGCGGCACACGGCGAATTACAGGAAAGGTAGACAAATGAGACCGAGAAGCTGAGCTTTGGGTCTGAGCAGTGCTGCTCTGGGCGGCAAAGACGAAGGCCCCCTAGCTTGCAGCACCTTTTATTCAGTACATGGGGAAACAAATGTAACAAGTGAAATATAGAGTTCAGTACTTCACATTGGGATAAACAAGGTGTAACAAAAGGCTGGGGGGCAGTGGAAATCTAAGAACAATGAGGAAGTATGCAGATGAAGATTTGGTTCCTCCCTGGGTCTCCCACAGGTGTGGTCTTGTCCTGGAGATTGCAGCATCCGGGGGGGATCACTGAGGTCTCAGTTGTGACCAGAGGCCAAAATGCAATTATGTCTGGAATGTCCTAGCTGGGCTGTAGGCAGGAGAACTAGGCCTACTCAAATGATTTTTCCCTAGAATTATGTAGCATTGTTCCCAACAGCTAACCAGGGCTCCAGCATCTGTTGCTCGCTCTGCTCTGATCCCTCCTGCTCAGGATGAGTCCCCCCAGCCTGCCGTGGCAGAAGGAAGGGTTAGGTGGAGGTTGCTGATGATACAGAAGTAGTGAGAGCTGGCGGGTGATGCAACGGGTGGGGAGGAGCAGGATGAGCCAGGGTGCAGGCTCACTGAAGACCCTCCTGCCTTTTACATGGAGTCTGTTCAGTGCAGAGAGGCACCTGCCATTAACAGTATTTTCTCTTAGGCATGCTACAGCCTTGTCACTTGTAATTGATCATCTGTGAGCAATTGAGAGGTCAACGACAGGTAACAGTGTGGCTTTTGCTAAGGTGAATGTTTATGAATAACGTGTGGCCTGTGAGGCAGAGTGAGAAGGCTCAGACGAGGCCCCAGCCCTGGGTCTCACTGCAGCTTAGCTGCACAAAAAGTGGCTTCTGTAAAAGTCTGAAATGTCACTTGCAAGTTTTCAGTTTTCCAGTATGCCGTTTGTTTTTTTTTTTCTTTTTGAAACGGGCTTGCTATGTAGTTCAGGCTGGCCTGAAACTCATATGTATTCCAGGCTGACCTCGAACTTGAGGCAACCCTCCTGCCTCAGCCTCTCAAGTGCTGGGAAGACCAGTAATTTATAAAGAAAAAGTTTATCTTGGTTCACCGTTGTAGGGGCTAGGATGTCAATATCCGGCAGCTGCATATGGTGAGGGGGTCCTGGTGCTTCATTCAACTCAAGATGGTGGGAAGTGGAAGAGCAAGAGTCCAGGGTGGGGGCTGGGGATTTAGCTCAGTGGTTTCGCCGCCTGCTTCACATGCGCAAGGACACGAGTTCGATTCCCGGTACCAAAACAAAAAAAACCAAACTGTTTCTCAAGAGTCCGGGGTGAAAAAGACAAAATATGAGAGGTGGACATGTTTTATGAGCCCTGTTCTCAGGGGACTAATCCAGTCTTCCGTGATTGAGAACTTTCCTGAGGGCCCCGCACCGCATCTTTCTTTTCTTTCCCCCTTAGGTAGTTGTTTCTGGGCAGTGGCTGGAAGGAGTGCTGGAGTTCGCGTATACAGAAGGCGCCACACAAAGTACGGATGAGGCCCCCTCTTCCAGCGTGTGGGCAGTGCAGGGCGTGGGGTGTCGGGGGCAGCCTCAGAACCCTCGGCTCAGTGGGCGTGGCTAGAGGTGAAAGGGGCCTCGCTGGCGGTGGCCCGGGCCTGACCTCGTGGAGTGCACTCTACAGGCGCGCCTTCTCCCGCCGCAGGCCTCCACGGAGGAGGTCAGCGCCTCGACTCCTGGAGGGGACGCTTGTTGATGGCCTTGCCGTTGACGGTGCCACCTCCTCCTCTGGCCTCCGAACAGGACAGCAGGGGGCGCTGTGCGATGCAGAGCCCCCACAGTTGCCACGGCAACCGCCTCTTGCCGAAACTTGAGGGTCTAGGCGTGCCTCGGGGGTGACCTGTTGGGCTTCAGCAAGGTGCCTTGTAGGTGGCGGTGGTTGTCACTCAGCCTTGCAGACGGCAGCCAGCACCTTTTCGGTTACATCCGGACAGCGCTTCAGGTCACGGTCACCGTCAGGGCGGACCCCGGGCTCCCCGGCGGGCACAGTGCCCTTGTGCCGGCAGAGGCTGGCGTCAGGGCCAGCACGTTGGCGTTTTCTGTGGTGGCAAGGGCCGAGGGCTGCGTTCCCCAGGCTTCAGCGCAGGGTGCCTCTTGGCGAGGTCGGCCAGACCTCGTCCAGAGCTTGGGTGGTGGTGGAGCTGTTTGTTCCCGCCTGGGACACCGCGCCCTTGTCTACCCCAATGCCCTTGGACTTGGTAACTGGGGGGAGGGGGGAGAGATGTGCATCATCCGCCTCCTGCTGGAGCGCCTCGTGGAAGAGGACCACACCCCGTGCAGGGATTCACGGCGTCGCCAGCAGCCAGCAGCAGCTGAGGCATAGGCGCCGGTTCGGTTCTCTCGCATCCTCGGTGCCAGAAGACGGCAGGCGTGTGGCAGAGCTTCCAGTGGCCCCACTGCATCCAGGATGCTCTTGCTTCTTCTGCTTCAGATGGAGTCAGTGCTGGCAGTGGGTAGGCAGGGCACGGCAGCGAGTTCCTCTCCCAGGAGGGGCTCATCTGCAGCGCTGCCTCATTGAGGAGTTAAGTCTCAACACGAGTTTCAGAGGCACAAACTATATTCAAGCCATAGCCTCCTGTTTACATTTTGACGCCATTTGGTCTGCCTGGCGCCCCATCCTGGCCCTTCCCACCAACTCTTTGTTCCTGGCGGGAGCCGTCATGGCCAGTTTACCCCAAGCTAGCCAAGACTCACCTCGGGAGTTGTAAACTCAGAGCTAGACAGGCTTGAGAAACTCCTTGCCAGTGTAACTCTTGACTTCTTAGTGGCCATATTTCTTGGCCTGTGGAGGACACTGTGGAAGAGCCTCGTAATGAAGATCAAGGAGAGGTAGAGAGGGTCCTGGTGGTGATGGGTCCCAGGTCCCATGGAGCCTGTCGCACCCTGCCTTTCCCTAGCTTGGTTTGTTCTACTACTCTTTGAATCCTGTTGACCACACACCCATTTCTGTCACATGAGTTTCTATCACTTACAATCAAGTGTTTCAAGCTGGATGTGGTGGTGCACGTCTATAATCCCAGCACTCAGGAGGCTGAGACAGGAGGATTGTCATGAGTTTGAGGCCAGCCTGGGCTACACAGTAAGACCTTGTCTCAACAAAACAAAACAAAAAAATACAATCAAGTGTTCTAACTAGGCTTCGAGAGGTGGCATATACCTGTAATCCCAGCTACTTGGGAGGCTGAGACAGGAGAATCACATGTCCAGTGTGAGCAATTTAGTGAGACCCTGTCTCCAAATCAACAGGGCTGAGGACATAGCTCAGCAGTAGAGTGCTCCTGGGTTTGATCTCCAGTACGAGAAAAGTAAGTTCTGACAAAAAGGAGGAGGAGGAGTTTTGTGCTAGTTCCAAACTGGGGATTCAGGAAAGTTTTAGGATAAACACCTTGCCAGTGTCAAGATCGGTATCTTTTCAAGCACTGAGCAGTTTGAGT
This sequence comes from Heterocephalus glaber, assembly GCF_000247695.1. The sequence continues at coordinate 23,291,296 of NW_004624758.1, forward strand.
CTGCAATTTTACTGACTTGCTTTTGTTTAAAGCTGTTGGTTCAATGGTGGGAAACTGTGCTAACTTCCAGTGTGACCAAACCTACTTGAGTAATTTAAATAGGAGCTAACTTTTCCAAAGTCTCTGACAAGCTGAGAAAAAAAAATTGCCAAAGATCTGAATACTGCTGGTTAAGTTTCTGAGATGAATATGACCATCGTCATCACTTGGGTTTAGAGAGTGAGGGAGCAGAATGTTTGAAGGGCTTGATGCTGAGGTTTTCCCAGCAAGCGTGGACCGTGGAGGGGTCGCCACATTGGCCACCCTTTCTTGGCCCAGAACCTTGGACAGCTCACCTCTGCCCACCTGAAGGGTCACGCAGACCCACACTCCAATGGGATCTTCAACATTATGGGAACGTTTTTAAAAATTGCAATGTAACATTGTGTTTGTTTGTTGTTTTTTGGTGCTGGGGAATGAACCCAGGGCTTCTGCCTGCTAGCCAAGCACTCTACTTTTGAGCTGCACCCTGGCCCCTCCAAATTGTAATATTTTAATTTTCACTGTTTAGAGTTGTGGCGACCGTTTTTTTCATTTTTTGTGCTAGGGACAGAACCCAGGGCCTTGGGCATGCTGTGCAGATGCGGCTCCCTGAGCCCAAGAGTGCAACATTACCTCCTTTCTTCATCCTGCAAGGCTTTGGGGCTACATAGGAATAGGGGTTTGGCTTTGTTTTTTACTGTCTATATCTTCCTTTTTTTTTGTAATAACTTTATTATCAAACACACACACTTACAAAAATTAAAACCATTCAAAGAAGAACAATGCAAGGGGGAAAAAACTACAATAATATTCAAATATAGTAGAACTCAACCAAAACAAAACTGAAAAGCCCTTAAACATTTTTCCATATAACTTAAAAAAGCATCTCAAGCACCAACAAGAGGATGTGATTTGTTTCAGAAAGATTTCCAAAACCAACATTGAACAAATAGTCTGGAAAAAAAACTCCAGTTAGCTAGCAAACTCCACATAAGCCAAACTTCTGCCTAATTTAAATTTCGATACAGTCATATGACAAGTGATGGAAACACAATCCAAGAAATATGTTATTTGACATCTTCCATGTTTTACATTGTACTTCTTTGGTTTATAAAAGTCATCTACACTCATTGAAAAAAAAAAAAAAACAGCTGGAAAGCACATCAAAGTGTAAAGACAGGAAAGAGCCACGCCTGATTACAGGACGTGGAGTCCAGCCCTCGCTGGGGCTCAGCGCTCTGCAGCATCTTCCGGGAGTGATCCGAGCCACAAATCCTCCCAGGCTCTCTGACCTTGGCTGCCTCCTCCTCTGACAGGAGTTGCTTCCCCAGCCATCCTTCCCCTCTACCCTCTGATAGTTGGAATGAGAGCCCCTGCTGGTGGACTCTGGGAAAGGGAGAGGACACGCCAGGAGGAGGGGCTGTGCACCCAGGCTCTGTTGCTAAAACCAGGGTGTGCACCACCCCCGGTAAGCTATAGAGGAAAGAGGTTGATTTGAGCTCACAGGGTGGTCCAGGGTGGAGGGCGGCATTTGGCTTACTTCCTGCTGGCAAGTCCTGAGGTGGCCCAGGGCGTCACATGGTGAGAGACTTGGCCCAAAGGACTTTCATAGCAGACCCACTCTCGAGATACCCAGTGGCCATTGATCTCTTACCCTGCTAATCACATGAATGGATTAACCCCCCATAAGGGGCAGAGCCCAATCACCTGGTCCTCACCTCTTATTTCTGATAATGGGGTTTAAATTGCAACATGAGTTTCAGAAAGGATGAGCCATGTTCAAACACAGCATCCTCTCTCAGCCCACTCTTCATGTGTGTGTGCATGCATGTGTGTGCATGCACATGTGCATACATGTGTGTTCATCTAGAGTGTATGAATATTAAAGGATATACATGTATAATCTTGTATTTGTCATTTTCCCATCACTAGGACAAAATACCTGATACAACCTAAAGGATGAGAGGTTTATTTGGCTCACAGTTTCCTGTGAGTTCAGTCCATGGTTAGCTGGCTCCAAGGCAGAACCTGCATGGTAGAAGGGCCTGGAGGAGAAAAGCTGCTCACCTCGTGGCAGTTAGGAAGGAGAGCCAAAAGGGGGAAGCAGGGACAAGAAAACACCCTTCCAGGCCATGTCCCCAGTGACCCACCTCCTACCAGGCTCCACCTCCCAACAGCACATTCAGCAACTGAACTTACAAATGGATGAATCCACTGATGAGTATGGCGCCCATGATCCAATCACCTTCCAAATGCATGAGACTTCTGGGAGACATTACACATCTAAATCATAACAATTCAATATTATATTTTCTCCTCATAAACAAAAGGATGTGTCTTAAAAAATCTTTTTCTTTTCTTTTTTTCTTTTTTTGGGGGGATAGGGTCTTGCCAACTTGGCCAGGCTGGGCTTGAAGTTGGGCTCTTCCTGCCTTCTCCCAGAGTGCTGAGATTGCTGAGATTACAGGTATGTGCCGCCGAGGAAGTATCTTGTATACATTTTCTGCATTTTGCTGGGGTTTTTCCTACTTAATATATCATGGAAATTAAAAAAAAAATCTGTACACTGAATTTTCCCCCGTGCATCTTTATACTTTCACAATATTCCATTATATATGTGTAACATAATGTATTTAACTGGTCCCCTATTCAAGGGCATTTGAATTCTTTCCAAGTCTTGTTATTCTGAGTAATGCTGCAAAGGATAATTTCGAATAGATGTTATTTCTTAAGCATGACCAAAGGATAAATTACCAGAAGTTAGATTATTGGGTCAAAGGACATAATTATTTGTAATTTTGATCTCTGTGGCCAGATGCCCCCCACAATTTATACCTCCACCAGGAAAGTATGATTATACCAGTTTCTCTAGGTGGGTTATTATACACTTAGTTGTTTGGTTTGGTGTTCTGTTTTGTTTTGTCTTGATTGAGACAGCGTGTTGCTATGTAGTTCCGGCTGGCCCTAAACTCACTATGTAGCCCAGGCTGGTCTTGAACTCACAGTGATCCACCTGCCTCAGCCTCCCAAGTGCTGAGATTACAGGCGTGTGCCACCATGCTCAGCTTAATGCACACTTAGTACATGTTGCCTGGAGTTCTCCTGTGGTTTTCATGTGAATGTTGTCCTTTCAGGTAGAGGGCAAGTTCATTGAGAGCCAGGAGCTAAGCAGTTTTCTGCCTTTGAATTGTCTGCATGCGTAGCGAATATAATCCCACACCTGGGCTAGGAGCATCATGAATGCTTTTGTTTTCAGTATAATTTGGGGGATTAAGGCAACCCAACCTCACTGAGAAGCGGATTCTTACACCAGGTTAGAGTCCAACTGACCTGTCTTCTTCTCCAAGTGAAGTTGTGCACGTCCTGGTTTCAAGTGGGGTGGTAGCAAAGTGAGCTCTGAGGGCACTCCTTGACCTTGCCCGCAGCAGGGCCACTCTGTGGCAGCCTCTGTCCTGGGTCTGGCCAGTCAGAGCCACCATGACACCAGCCACACGCTTGTCACATCCCTGTCCCTCCACCTATTTCCTCACCGCCTGCCAACACCTGCCCCAAGGCAGCAGGGGACAAAAGCTGCTTTGAGGGCTTTTGTGTTCACCCCTCTGCAAACGTGACATCACCGCAAACCCTTCTGCAAGCGTGACATCACTCCGGTTTGCTCAAGAGGGCGCCGAGCGCTGTGTCACCTCAGTGTCCAAAGGTCTCCAGGGGGCTTCACACTTTTCCCTGCATGCCCCCTAAAAGAAGTGTGTAACATTTCACACCTCCTAGAATTTGTTGTGAGCTTACGTAGTTGTAGAGGAAATATTGACTGAAAATAAGGTTGTGAACAGATATCCTCATGTATGCCTCTGGATACCTAAGCACAAACATATGTGTATGTAATTACATGTCAAGCCCTTATAGCAACATACACTATGTAGTTCCCAAGATTTACCGTGATAAAATATACATAACAAAATTTGCCACTTTAGCCATTGTAAGTGTACTTTTGATGATATTCATTAAATATATTCATAATGTTGTGTCACCATCACCATGAGCCATCTCTATAACTCTTTTCTGACAGAAACTAAAACTCTGTGCGCATTAAATAGCGATTCTTCATTCCTCACACCTCCCAGCCCCTGGCAACTGCCGTTTACCAGCTGTCTCCAATTCTGACTACTTGAAGTCCCTCACGCAGCCCACACAGTATTAATTATTTATTATCTATTATGCTAAGAAAATCCCTCTGTCATATTTTTTACTTTTTAAAATTCCTATTCTAGTGAGGAGGGTTGTCCTTGCTTTTTTGTTGTTTGTATTATTTTACATATAATAAAATTAATCAATTTAACATGTATAGTTTGATGAGTGCTGGTGAATGTATACAATTGCATAATTTCACTACAAATCAGGGCATTCATGTCGAGGCTATATCATAAATGTATGTATGCCATATATAAGCTTTTTTGATATAAGCTTATCATGCATAGGCCTTATTACATATAGATAACTAATATACATATGTACTTATGTGTAGTATAAAGTCAACACAACTACAGATGCATATATGTGTATATGTATATTTATATAAAAGTATATGCCAAAACATAAAGCTTTAACAGGATATATATATGTTGGATGTATGTAAATATACATATAGTATACACTTACTTGTGTTAAGGTTGTATATTATATAAATTATGTATAAAGCATATATGAATAATATATATGAAATATGTAGACATACATTATGCAGCAGTATGTAAACTATAACACACATAGACTATACCTATAAGGGGTGCATCGACGTGTATGTGGCGCATACACCTGTCACTTGTTTTTTAGTGTATGGAAAGGAATCTAATGGTGTTTGGGTCCCACCATCATCTGTTAAAACAATATACAAACAAGCTGTCCTTTAAACATCAAAAATTTTATACCTTTTTAAAAAAAATTTGAAGTTCCATTCCACCTACAGACTTTTTTCTTGTATATTTTTATCCCTGAAAGTTTTTGGCTGGTAATCCTAGCATATCATAACCAAAAGGAGATATATAAATTGATATTATTTTATTTCCCAGGACTTTAAATTCTGTGACCATTGAACAGTTGTTCAATAACATTACCATCAGGAATAGTAGTACACAACTGGTGTACTACAGTGTACACACCTGTAATCCTAGCACTCAGGAGGCTGAGGCAGGAGGATTCCCATGAGTTCAAGGCCAGCCTGGGCTATGTAATAAGCCCTTATCTCAACAAAAATGAAAAACCAAAAACCAAAGATATATTTCTTCTTTTTGTTGTTGTTTTGGGGTTTTTTGAGACAGGGTCTTGCTGTGTAATTCAGGCTGGCCATGAACTTACTATATAGCCCAGGCTGGCCTTGAACTCACAGTGATCCTCCTGCCTCAGCCTCCCAAGTGCTGGGATTCCAGGCATGGGCCACCACACCTGGCTTTAAAACAACTACGTATATTTCAAATTTATAAACCCTTATTAAGTATAAGTTTACAGTTTGGTGGAAATACGTTCCTTAGTGAAATAGTTGGGCTTTTTATTGTGGTTGGTGTATGTGTCTGGGTCTGGCTCCTACTGCATTCAGCATGAATCGTATTCTGGGTGAAAGTGCCCAGGAAACTGCTCCAATAGGAAGGAGGTAGTGCTTGGCATGGTTTGAATATGGTTTGGATGCATTCTCCAAAGGTTTCTGCATGGGATCCTAGGTCCTCAGTGTGGTCCTGTGAGAAGTGATACAGAGCCCTTAAGAAGTAGGGCCTTGCAGGAGGTGGTGGTGCATGCATGTAATCCTAGCACTCAGGAGGCTGAGGCAGGAAGATTTCTTTGAGTCTGAGGCCATTCTGGGCTACATAGTGAGACCCTGTCTCAACTTCCTTCCCTCCCAAAACAGGTGAGGAGGTCACAGGGTTGGGGTGTATTCTCTGGAAAGTGAGGAGGGACCGTTGGGGAGAGGAAGAGCCTGCCCTGTGCTCAGGTGTGATCAGGGATGAGATGCCGGGAGCAGGTGCACTGAGTACCTGTAACACTGTTGTGCCCGCGTACACAGCTGGAAGTGCTTGCAGACCCATTTGAAGAGCACGATGCTTTGGAACCCCTAATCTCTTCCACCTTACCAGATATGTTCTCTGATTTCACCCCAACACAGCTGTTTTCTTTCCCTTTGTTTTGTTTTCAGTTTGAGACAGGGTCTCGCGGTGTTACCCAGGCTGGCCTTGAACTCATGGGGATCCCCCTGCCTCGGCCTCCTGAGAGCTAGGATTACAGGCATGTGCCATCATGCCCAGCTAGCGCAGCAGTTTGGGACAGAAGCTATGGCTCCCTTTTCTGTCTGTCCCAAGCCGAGGAAACAGCTTCTTGAGGCTGATAGCAGGATCCTTTGCTCCCCCTGTGCCTAGGAACGGGAATCCCAACTGTGGTAGTCAGGAGTTATGAAGTCAGCAGACTCCTGGGAAAGGAAATAAACATATGAGAGACACTACTGTCTCCTTTTAAAATTATTATTACTAGTGTTTTTGTGTGTGATGCTTTTGTTTGAGCCCAGGGCCTTTGCACTGAGCTACATTGCCAGTCCTTTTTATTTTTTTTTATTTTGAGACAAGGTCTCACTAAATTGGCCTGGCTGGGATTGAATTTATGAGCCTCCTGCCTCAGCCCCTCAGAATGCTAGGATTACATGTGTAAGATACTGTGCCCAGCTTGATTTTTGCTTTTGGGGTGAGATAATTTTTTTTCATGCAAAATGAGTGGTATTTTTATACTTTTTTAGGTCTGAATATTATATTTTTGAATGATTCTTTAGAACTCAAACTTCCCTCCGAAGTTTGAAGCTATTATTCCATTGTCTTGCAGCAAAGCTCGCAGCATTTCTTGGAGTTCTGAGATGTCACAGATGTATCTACATGGGGACTTTTCATTCATTCTGCACAGTGGCCCATACCCCTGGTTTTTGTTGTTGTTGTTGCTCTTGCAATTGTTTTTTATAGTACTGGGGATCAAACTCATAGCTGTCTCACTGAACTGTATGCCCAGCTCTTTTTTTTGAAAAACATTTTTGTTGTTGTTTTGAAGGCAGGGTTTTACTTTGTAGTTCAGGCTGGTTTTGAACTCACTATGTAGCCCAAGCTGACCTCAAACTGATAGTGTTGGATTCCAGGCATGGGCCACCGTGTCCAGGTCTCTCTTGGACTCAGAGACATTTTCTTGAGGTGTATTTTTTTTTTTTTGAGATGAGGTCTTTCTGTGCTGCCCAGCCTGATCTCCAACTCCTGAACTCAATCATTCCTCCAGCCTCAGCCTCCCCAGCAGCTGGAACTATAGCTGGTACCACTGCGCCCGGCTTCTCTGAGATTTTTTTTTTTATTTCCTCCCCTTCCTCCTTTCTTTTTCTCCTTCTGGGATCCCTGTTGGAGGAACATTGGGCCACTGCACCTGGCAGGCGTGAGCCTGGTCTTTTTTCTCCTCTCTTTGCTCGTTTTTCTGAGTGCCTTCTTCCACTTGCACATCATAGTCTTCACCTGTGTGCATTTGCGTAAAGTCAGTCCTCGCTCGGATTTTCCCTCCTGTAACGACACCGTAATTAATGAGCCCTTCTTCCTGGATCAGTTTTCCCTGGTGGGCTGGAGGGAAAAAGCCAAGTGTGTTTTGGTGGAAAACATCCAGGGTCCCCACTTTCCAGCTGCTCAGAATGCTCCTTTGATAAATCACCCTACTGAGGAGCTGTGTGTTTCTCGTATTCTCTCTGTTGCCACTAGGGAAGCTTGAAGCTTCCCTGAGTTTCTTTTCAAGATCTGAGGTCATGGTTTCCTGGGCTTGGGCTTTGTCAATCTGATGCTAATGCCCCTCTAGAAGTCCCTAAGATGTCTGGGCTGTGGATGACAGCCTTTCTTATTTTTACACTGCTGTTACTATTTTATTCTTTGTCAAAATATCTTTTTCATCATTTCAGTGGGCTCTTGAAGGGAAAAGGAGAGGGGTCTCAGTGCATATGTTGAAACTGGGAGGCTGGAGGTTCTTTTCTTTCTTAAAATTTTATTCCATTTCCCTCGTTCCCTTTCAACTCTCTGGCTTCTGTCTTTATCTTGCATAAAGGGCTCAACAGTCCCAAGGCCTGGATGGTTCTCCTAGCAGCTGGACTCCCTGGAATGGTTGATTTGTTGGCCCGGTCACCAGATATCCTGGGACGGTGAAGATGAGAGGATATGGCTCTAGGGAGCTCTTCCAGTGTTTGCCTAGGGCTGAAAAAGGAAAATTGCACCAGGCAGTGAAGTCAGCATGGAAGACTATTTTTAAGACTACTGCAATTGAGGTCAGGACAACTCTGATACAAAAGGGGCAGCTGGGGATTTGTAGCCAGTGGGCAGGATATTGGGCTAACCAGTGGACAGAAAATGGAACCACATAATAGGACTTTGTTAGCCACTATTATGGTTTGGATCTTCAGTGCGCCCCAATAGTAATGTATTGAAAGCTTGGTCCAGCTGTGTTAGTCACGTTTTTGTTGCTGTGACCAAATACCCAAGGATAATAACTAAAAGGAGGAAAGCTTTATTTTGGCTCCTGGTTTCAGAGGTTTCCGTTGTGGTCTGCTGGCTCCATTGGTCTTGGCAGGAGGTGAGGCAGAAGAACATGATGGCGGAAGGGCCTGGTGGAGCAAAGCTGCTCACCGAAGAGCAGCCAGGAGCCAGAGTAAGAGGAAGAGCTGGACAGGGAGGAGCCTGGGGCCAGATGTAGTCCCCAAGTTCATGCTCCCATGGTCCACTCCTCTCAACTAGGCTCTTCTTATTTCCATCACCTTCATATAATGCCATCAAACTATGACCGCATCAGTGGAGTCATCCAGTAATTAAGTGGATTAATCCAGTAATCCAATAGTGAAGATCCAGTCACTTCCCAAAAGCCCATCCGCATCCAACTCTTCAACACAATGAGCCTTTAGAGGGACATTTAGGATCCCAACCATGACAGCTGATGGCACTATTGGGAAGTGGCAGAAACTCTGAGAGATGGGGCCTAGCTGGAAGAAGTAGGTCACTGGGGGTGTAACCAGGAAGGGTGCGTTTCATTCATGCCCCCAACCCCACTTCCTGTCTGCCATGAGGTAAGCTGCTTTGCTCCAGCACATATGGTCTGCCATGATGTTTCTTTTCTTTCTTTCTTTTTTTTTTTTCTGGTACTAGGGATTGAATTCGGGACCTTGTGCTTTCGAGGCAGGTGCTGGAACCACTGAGCTAAATCCCCGGCCCCCGCCATGATGTTTCTGCCTCACCACGGGCTCAGAAGCAATGAAGCCAGGTGACCATGGACTGAAACCTCTGAAACCATGAGCCAAAATAAATCTTTCCCCCTTTGCATTGTTATTTTCAAGTGTTTTGTCACCTGACTAACACGGGGATCACAAGTGAGGGGATTCTTGCTTACCTTGCTCAGCAGCCTGACAAACCAATAAGGAGGTCTGGCTCAGAAGACTCAAGTAAAATCTGGCTGAAGAGGGAGGGAGTCCTTGTCAGCCCCTGCCTCATTCTACATGCAAGACGCTGGGACTGTGTCTGTTTGCTCCTGGGATCCCTGGCCTCCTGGACTGTGAGCTTAGGCCAGTGATATCTCTTTATTTTGCATAGTGCTGACTGTAGGTGAGTCCTTAAAGGCTGCTCACTCCCTAACACTTTGGGAGACAAAATTGCATTGTAGTTAAGAGCACAGGCTGGGCCGGGGATTTAGCTTAGTGGTTCCGCAGCCTGCCTCGCAAGTACAAGGTCCCGAGTTCGATCCCTGGTACCAAAAAAAAAGAGCACAGGCTTAGGAGCCAGGCCTCATGGCACAGGCCTGGAATCCCAGCACTCTGAGAAGCTGAGGCAGGAGGATCATGAGTTTGAGCCCAACCTGGGCGACTCCAGTGACTTACTGAGACCCTGTCTCAAAACCATTGGAAGATGAGAGTTCTACAGAATAAAATAAATAGGCCTTGGAATCAGAACCCATTGGTTCTGCTTGTTAACTGAATAACTTTGGGCAGGACACTTGAAGACACCTTCTTCCTAGAGTGGTTAACTTTTAGTGTAATTATCGCGGTTCACTAAATGAGAGCTACCATGAGTATCAGCATCATTGCTCCTCCTGAAGCCACCCCAACATCCCCTGTATTACAGCTAGTGAGTATAAGAGTTTCCTTAGGCTTGTGGGTTGGGAAACATCTCAGAGGTACTAGCCACCATAGCACAGCCTTGTTTCTTTCCATAGAAGCACACTAGCTAGAGCTTCTTTAATTCACTGCACTAACTATAAGGAAAGTATCCTAATTTTATTCTAATAAAGACAGGTACCAAGGCCATTGGAAGGCTCTTTTTAATGGCGTAAGTATTACAGCAGTTACCTACGTTAGACCTTAAGTTGGAGTGGAGTGTTAATGTTATGCACCTTATCTGCTCCTCTCTGCCATCAAATATTTCTCTTCAGGTTGCTGTTTGCCCAGCACTCTCAGTCTCATTAATTAGTGTGTCCTCTTTAGCCTCTTCACTTTCAAAAGTATGTCTGAAAGCTTTCAGAAGTTTGAGAAGGGCTGTATGTGTGTGTTGTTCCAAATTAGGGGAGAATGGAGAGGAGAAAACTATCATTTTCACAGTTGCATGCATGGAAGATCAATACAAAGACAGAAATAGAACAGGATCTTTGCAAATCATGGAGACTACGAATGTTGTTTCTGCTTTTGAAATTATCTTAAACTTCTTGACTTTTAGATAATTACAGAGAAAAGTCAGTGTGACCCAGGATATCACAGTGGTTGTCTCAGTGAGCATATGTGCCCTGCCAGCACAATCCTGACATCACTCCCAAGCTGACCGATGGCAGCAGGAGTGATACCACTGCTGAGACACTGAAGCTGAGTCCCTCTACTGGGACACCAAGATACAGATGTCTTCTAAAAGGAGGAGTGTGCTGGGAACATGCTGATTCTTAGCAATGCAGGAATTAAAGGAGAAAACAGATGATTTGGAAAGAATATTTCGTTCTGTGCTGTATTAGTGTTCTCCAGAGAAAATGAACCAATTATATATGCAAATGCAACACATACGTAGACAGAGAGAGAGAGAATAAAGAAATTTATTATAAGGAATTGGTCACGTGATTAGGCTGACAGGTACAAAGATCTGTAGTTGGCAGGGCCACAACTCCAGAGAGCCAGTGGTAAAAGTTGCAGTTGGAGGAAGGCTTACAGGCTTGAGCCTCCAGGAGGGCCAGTGTTGACGTTGCAGTCTGAGTCTGAAGGCAGGAAGAGCTCTCAGCCCTTTGTTCTGTTCAGGTCCAGGCCTGTCCACATTAGGGAGGACAATCTGCCTTATTCCATTTACTGATTCAACTGTTATTCTTGTCCAGAATACCCTCACAGACACACTCAAAATAATGTTGTATGAAATATCCGGGTGTCTCATGGCTCAGTCAATTTGACAGATAAAATTCACTCTCCCAGATGGGCATGGTGGTGCACACCTGTAATCTCAGAACTCTGGGAGGCCGAAGCAGGAGAATCAAGTTTGAGCCCACCTTGGATAACTTAGCAACTTAGCAAGACCCTGTCTTAAAATAAAAAATAGAAAAAGTGCTAGGGATATAACTAGTGTGAAGGTCTTGAGTTTGATTCCCCAGTACAAAAAATAAACAAATAACCATCAGAAAGTGCTTCCTCCTCCGTACTGCTTTGGTATCTGGATAGTCCCTTTGACTTGTGGAAACGTTAAGAGAGAGAGTAGGTTCAGTGACACGGTGGCTCCTGCTCTGAGGGAGCTGTGCAAGGTTAGTTGGTCCCTTCAGCCCAGCCCTCCTGATGACATTGCCACAGCAGTCACTAAACTGGGACAAGGGAGGAGTTGCTGAAATGCCTCTTGCCACAGGCTCTGCTGTGAGGAGAAAAAAGCCCCAGCAGACAGTGTGATTTCTTTGCCCTGTATTCTGCCTCTGTTGCAGTGATTTTCTGAGATAAACATGATTTATGGTTGGAATGTCTTTTCCACCTGTTTTTCCAGTCTTGAGCATTTACTGACCTCACCGGGGCTTCCTCTGGTAAGTAGCATGGAGGAGGTGGAGGTAGATAGTTGAAGTGTGTGATTGTAATGATTTACTTTCCTTACTTTGTTTTTTTGTTTGTTTTGGTGCTAGGGATTGAACTGAACCAAGCACCTTTGCATTGAGCTACATCCCCAGGTCTTTATTTTCTTGTTTTTGTTTTTGTTTTTTGGTACCGGGAATTGAACTCCCTTGCACTTGCGCAGCAGGTGGCAAAACCACTGAGCTAAATCCCCGGCCTCCCAGGTCTTTATTTTGAGACAGGGTCTCACTAAGTCACTCAGTCTGGGCCTAACTTGCAATCCTCCTGCCTCAGCCTCCCAGAGTGCTGGGATCACAGGTGTGCACCCCCATGCTTGGCTATAATAGTTACCTTTTTTAAAAACCTTAGTAGCTTTCCTGCTTTATTTTGTAATTAATTTTTATTGGTGTATGTTTGCCATACATAATGATCACTGTCATCATAGGGCATTTGTATCTGTACATAATATATCTTAATTCTTTATTTTCCCATTCTCCTCCCCTCTCTTCAGCCCTGCTTCCCCTCCCCATTTACATTGTTTTTCTTTCTTTTTTTATCCCTCTTCCTTTTCTTCCCTTCCCCTCCCCCCTCCCTTGTTCCCCTTCCCATTTGAACATTTTCTTCCTACTTTCCAAAATCTATCCTCCATTTTGCTCTTTATTTACAAGAGAAACAATACAATGTTTAAACATGAGTGTCTGATTTATTTCACTGACATTCTCAAACTGCATCCTTTTACCTAAAAATGTCTCAAGTTTATCCTTTATGGCAGAGTAGTACTCTGTTGTATTTGAAAACCACATTTTCTTCATGTCTTCATCCATTGATGAGCATTTGGGTTGATTCCAATATTTAGCTATTACAAACTCTGTTGCTATAAACATGGCTGTGCATATATTGCTATGGTATGATGATTTTAATTCTTTCGGGAAGATAACTAGAAGGACATATTTGGGTCAAATGATCCCCTAGTTTTAGTTTTTTGAAGAATCTCCATACAGATTTCCATAGTGGTTGTACCAATTTATACTATCACCAGCAACGAAGAAGTCTTCCTTTCTCCCCACAGTCTCACCAGTATTTGCTATTGGTTGATTTCTTGATGATAACCATTCTTTGTGGAGTGAAATAGAATGTCAGTGTTGTTTTAATTTACATTTATCAAATGACCAGTAATGTTGAATATTTTTTCGTGTATTTGCTGTTTGTACTTCTTCATCTGAGAAGTGTCTATTCATTTCAGATGCCCATTTTTGGATTGGGTCTTTAAATTTGGGGGGGGGGTTCTGATTTTTTGGAGCTCTTTATATATTCTAGATAATAGTCCTTTGTCTGAGGAATAGCTGGTAAAATTTTTTCCCATCCTGTGAATTGTCTCTTCACTCTGTTGGTGGTTTCTTTTGCTGTACAAAAGCTTTTTAATAAGGAGATCCCAGCAGTTGATTCTTTGTAATATTTTCTGTGCAACTGTGGTTTTGTTATAAAATCTTTGCCTACACCAGTGTCTTCAAGAGTTTTATCTATTCTATCTTCCAGCAGATTTAGTGTTTCCATTTTAACATTTATATATTTGATCCATTTCAACTTTAGTTTAATGCATGGTGAAAGATGGGTCTAGGTTTAATCTTTGGTATGTGGAAAGCCAGTTTTCCCAGCACCATTTATTAAAGAAGGTGTTTTTCTTCCTGTGAAGGTGTTTGGCCCCTTTGTCAATGATAAGTTAGCTGAGTATGTTTGGAGTTGTTTCTGTATGTTTTGTTTTGTTTTATTTTGGTACTGGGGATCGAACTTGGGACCTTTCACTTGTGAGGCAGGCGGTGGAACCACTGAGCTAAATCCCCAGCCCTGTTTCTGTATCTTCTAAGCTGCTTCACTGATCCTTGGATCTGTTTTTTGCCAGTACCATGCTGTTTTTATCACAGTAGTTTTGTAGTGTAACTTCAAGTAGGGGATTGTGATGCCTCTTCCCTTGCCCTTGTTGCCCAGGATTGCTTTTGCTATTCTAGGTCTCTTCTGCTTCCACCTGAATTTTAGGATTGATTTCTCTAGTTCTGTGAGGTATGATTGTAGTATTTTGATAGAGATTGCATTAAACCTGTATAACAACTTTGGAAAAATGGCCATTTTCACTAGATTGGTTCTGGCTATCCAAGAACAGGGGAAATCTTTCCACTTTCTGATATCCTCTTTAATCTCCTTTTTCAGAGTAACGTAGTTTTCAGTGTAAAGATCTTTTACTTCCTTTGTTAGATTCCTAAGTATTTCACTTTTCTTGATGCTATTGTGAAAAGTGTTGTTTTCCTAATTTCTCTCTGTCTTTGAATCTGTTATTCGTGCACAAGAATAGTATTGAATTTTGAGTGTTTCTTGCTGTGGTACCAAATTTGGTTTTTAAATCTAGGAATCTTTTGGTGGAGCTTTTGGGGTCTTCAGTGTTGGTAGTATATGGTTATTGTAGGGCAGATTAGAGATTTGTCTCTCTTGGCAAAGATTATCTTGAATTTATTGGTTCCCAGAGTACAGTCCCAAGGTCAGCAGCATCAGTGTTACCTGGGAATGTGTGAGGACTGGCACATCCCAGGTCCCACTCAGACCTACTGGATGGGAGAACTCAGGGCTGGGGCTGAGACATCTGCATGACCAGAAGCTCTGCAGGTGGCTCTCACACCTGCTGAAGGCCGAGCACCGCTGATCTATATTTGCAGCGACATTGCTTGGTGGGGATGTAAAGGTCTCAAAACTGACTTAAAAGCTAGAAAAGTCACAAGTTGTAGCCCCAGGAAACATCAAAGTTGTACAGCTCTTCCAATCCACAGGTATTTTCATCACTGGATTGGGAATGGAAGCCGTGAGCAGTTTGGTCAAGTGTCTCTGTGGAAGTTTTACATGTCCACTCGACTGACCTTGGGGTGCCCAGAATAAACTGTGTGTGTGTGTGTGTGTGTGTGTGTGTGCGTGTGTGTGTGTGTGCATGTGCGTGTGGTGTTGAGGATGGAACCCAGGCCTTCATGCATCATGTGTGCTAGGCAAGGACTGTACTCCTGAGCTGCACCCAGCCCCTCAGCAGTACTGCTTGAAATGCCTGTAAGGGTTTCAGGTAGTGGATTCAGTAGATTCCCTCCCAAGGGTGGCTGGGCATCCTTTAATCCTTTGAGAGCCCGAGGAGACCGAGAGGG
Organism: Heterocephalus glaber; assembly: GCF_000247695.1. Next base: position 23,306,578 of record NW_004624758.1, read on the forward strand.
GGAAGAAGGAGGAATTTGCCCTTTTTTTGCTTCCCACCTGCCTGGTGTGCTGAGCTATTTCATCTCATATTTGGCAGTCAGATAGGATTTACGCCCCTGGCTGTCTTGGTTCCCAGGATTTAGGATGTAAAATGGATTATACCACCCGTTTTCCTGGTCTCCGGCTTGCATATGACAGATCATAGGATTCTCATCATAGCATGCTCTGTTTCCTCACCCCATTCAGATTCTGTTTCTCTGGAAAACCTGGACCATGACTAGAGAAACACAAAATACTGCATAACTTTCGAAACTACCAACTGTAATCACATCAGGTGGTTGCCCCTAATGTCATGGAACCAAAAGTGTGGGCTCAGGGATTCAAATCCCAGCGGAAGCACCTCGAGAATAACCTAAGTGACCTAAGTAGCTGGTGACACAAGCAGTGGAAAGAATCTACCGAGACAGGGATAGGCATAAAGACAAGAGTTGATTCAGGTCGGAGAGCACTGTTAAGAGAGACAGCAAAAGTTTCCAGGAGAGGAAGTACGTTGTGGGTAAACATTTAACTACAGGGGAAAAAGGTCCAGGCACCGAATGCTAAGTATCCCTAGAATGTTTTTTTGTTTGTTATTCTTTTCTGGATCATCTGGCTCCTTTTAGGTCTTGTAGGAATACCTATGCTGTGGATAAAGTTGTGAATTTAAAGTTACAGTTTGTTAAGACCATTTCCTCTGGACTCAGAGAAGGCTGCTGAGCTTTAGATAAGGAGTTCTGAACACACTCACTTTTAGAGGAGATAGGTCAGGGCTCATGGGGAAGAATGAATATGTCGTACATCAAAGATCTGTTTTTATCTTGTGTAGTTTGGGTTGCATGACTCAGTTGGTGCTGGGGCCTGGCTTCACTGGAGAAGTTTTGCTGCTGCTAAGGTTTTCACCCTTTTGTTGCTAGGGGATAATCACCATGCTATGAGCTTCTCTATGTGGCCTGAAAGAACTCCTTATCTACCTTAGCCAAAGGGCTGAGATGCCCGGAAATCAAACACAAAACCTCCTGCCACAGGCTCAATTACAGTGCAAGTTGAACTGCCAGCCTGTAGTGTCTGTTGGTAAAGTGAGGGCATTGATTGAAAGAATGGGAAGCAGACATGTGGGACCCTAATGAAGCCAGAGATAATGAGCCCCGAACTTCTCATATCTCCATGACCAACTTCTCACGTCTCCTAACTTCTCATGTCTTCCCACCCCTGCAGAAAAGACCTCCTGCCCCGACTAGTGCAGGACAATGCCATTTCCCCTGTGGACCCACCCCTCTTTGCCTCTAAACTTACCAGTAGACTCAAGCCCCAGTAGGTCCCTAAAGGTGAGGTACAGTGTGTAGCCCATGTGAATTCTCTGATTTATACAGACAGAAATGTGGGGATAGGGGGCCATCGGAGGGAGGAGGATAAAGTTGCATCAGGCTGAATTCACAGACACAGGTTCACTTAGCAGAGTCTGCATTTAAGGTTGCAGCATTTGCATTTAAGTTTGCAGCATGGGAGTTAGAAAGGGCTCAGCAGTCTTCTTGCTTGGTTGGCTGAAACGTGGACCAGAAGATGGCCTGCAGTGGGCTGACTGGAATGCTGGGCACGCCTGGGTTTAGAGCCAAGGGAGAGACTCAAAACTGAATGAGATCACAGTGTTAAGGTGGATCTGAGACTGACTCACTCACGCTGGGACAGTCTGGAAGAAGCACCATTCATCAATTCAGGGAGGAATCAGTTTAAGGGAGCCCTGGGATGCTTTACAAGCTCCCTGGCAGCTCTTACCTGCAGACCAGAGCTCATAGGGGAGCTGCAGTCATCAATTGTGAGTCCGCGATGCAGTGGGAGTAACTGAACCCCAAGGTGACAGGAGCCAGGTGCTGGTGGCACCACTATGAAGCCCAGATTGTAAACAGATGAAGCGCAGACTGAGGAGGCATTGTTGGCATAGTGAGTTCAGACAACTGTGCAATATTCTGATAGATCATGAAAGCCACTGGACATCCTGGGGGCTCAGAGAAGAGGCTAGGGATAGACACACAAATTTGAGAGTCACTGGTGTGCACCTACCTGTGTTTAAACAAATAACCAAAACAGTTTTGGTGGACTGAGTTTGCTTATCGGAAAGGATAAGAGGAAAGGCAAGGCCCAGAGCAGAGCCCTGGGAATGCAAATGCTGAAGGGAGAGATGCGTGGTATAGACAGTGCTTCTCAGATCCAGGGTGCCTCAGAATCATCCGGGAAGTGTGTTAGATGCAGGTTCTCGGGGCCCACAGAGAGATTTGGATGCAGGAGTTCTGGTGGGGCCTGAGATCTGCACTTCAAATATGCAGGGCTAAGGCTGCTGGTGCAGGCACCAGACCTTGGGGAGTGTTGGCCAAGAAAGAGACAGTGGGAGGTTCTAGGGATGTAAGAAATGTGCCCATAATTATAGTCCAAGGTAGAGAATGCAGTAGAAACGGAGCTGTCGAACATCCTGGAGACAAGAGGATAATTCATGAAGGAAATCGGTGCTGGAAGAGATAAGAGGAATGGGGCTGGTGGCAAAATCAGAGACGGACATGATAAAAATATTAAAATTTGTGAAGTTCACCTTACAAAACCAGAAGCCGTTTGGAGGAGGTGATCGCTTGTCACTTCCCCCTCTCTTGGTATTTTTGAAGCTCTCCGAAATCCTCAGGTGGCCCTTGACCTTTCAGGCCCTCCTGGGGTGCCCAGGTCTTCCCAGTGCTGCACTTTCTGTCTACAGAGCCACAAAGCCATGTCTTGGTGGATGAACGAGGACAATGTGCACATCTGCGGCCACACAAAGCATTTCAAGGATAAAGGAAAATTTCAAACAACGTTTGATCGTGACTGCGAAACACTGTGTTTCTGTCTGCTCCCGGCTAGCTTTGCCGCCAGGTTGCTGGGCAGTTACCCCCGGGGAGGGGGGTCCCTCCAGGGCACAGCAATCAGAGTGCCCGCTGCACAGACACTGCTGTCTCACCTCTGCGCATGAAGCCTGCTTCCCTGTAGCCTTAGAGCCCGCTGGCAAACAGGGAAGTCTTCAAAAAACCACTTTGCTCAGCTACAGAAAAACAGGCACACCGAGAACAACCATGAGCAGCTCTATGCCTGTGTGCCACACACTCTGTGTTCAACATAACGAAAACGTATAGAGGGCTTAGAAGAGAGCGAGTTTGGGAGACACCCGGCACCCACAGCTTAGGAACGCAGTGCTGGGATTCTCAGGGGCCTGTGTGTCCTTCCCTGCCCAAGTCCTGAACTGGAAGACATGGACAGAAGATCAGCCTTGTTGCTGTGAGAGCTGCTCTGAGAAGTGGCGTGGACCCAAGGCCGACATAGGTTTCTCGCATCTTCCTCCATGGATTGAGCTTCTCACCTCGACACAGGTTTCCCCTTAGCACAGGTGGAGTGGTTGGAGACTCCCATACCTGCTAGCGCACACGGCCTGTAAGACAGATGTCACCCAAAGAGGGATTCACAAGTTCAAGTCCAGTCTGGGCCACTTAGCAATTTCCCAAGACTCTGTCTCAAAAATAAATACATAGATAAATAAGGGTTGAAGATGTAGCTCAGTGTGAAGGCTCTGAGTTCAATTCCTAGTACCCAAAAACGTCCATTTTCAAATTTTACCACTTGTTCCAATGATGCATTTTATACCGACATTTTTACAATTGAACATCCAACCCAGGAACACACATTGCATTCAGTTCAACTCCCCTTCCTTCCTCTTCCCTTTTCCTCTCTCTCCTTTCTTTTTCAGGATATTGACATTTTTACAATGTCGGCCAGTTGTTTGGTAAAAATGTTCTTCAATTTGGGTTCGTTTGATTGTTTCCTCATGGTGAGATTGCATCATTTTTCCCTTTTCTTTTGAAATAATTTCAAATTTACAGAATGGGGGCCAGAATTATATAGCATTGTGCAACTTTCCATTAAGTTTGAAATCATCCTTACTTAGATTCACCAGTTGTAACATTTTGCCACCTTCACAGTTGTTTACCCCTCCCACCGCCATGGTCTTGTGAACGGATGGAAGAAGTTTTGTGAAAATTTGAACCAGTTAAGAACTGGTGTCACCCTGTAAGTGACAGCCTTCGAACGAGGTCTTGAGGGATAAAGATGCCTGCCAGTTGGACAGAGTTTGGGTGTTGGAAAGTAAATTACAACCAGAGGGATCAGCAGGCCCAGGATTAAACCAGTGTGGATGCAGAGTGGCTGGGGAACAGCCCATGTTTTGGAGTAACAAGGCTGGGGAAGGAAGGACCGGAAAAGCACTTGGAACTTATCATTGTGTTAAGGAATTGGGTTTGCTCTATCAGAAAAAAGAAAAATGGTGAATATTTTTATGCCAGGGGATGATGATATTAGACCCCCCCCCCAAAAAAAATTAACTCTAGGACAATTTGGAGGAGAAAGGGTTAGACAAACCAATGAAGTGGATGGAAATTCCCTTATCCCAGGGTGTCCCGACCCTGAATGGCTGAAGGGTCCATGGAATGAGAAATGACAGTGGGAGATTAAGAAAAGACAGAGATAAAGGTGGGGCCAGGCAGGGCTCTACTTCCTGATGGAAGAAAAGGACCATAGTGGTAGAGATAAGGGAAGCAGTGCAGAGGGAGGTCAAAGGGGCTGGTCTGTAATCAGAGCCAGGAGAGCAGCTAAGGTCTGCAGGACATCATGCTTGGTGGTTTTCTGCCCAGTGGGCAAATGGGCAGGGAGGAAGACAGTCCTCTTCTGGCCAGGCCTTGCTCCACCACGCCTTCTTGTTGCCTGTTCTCCTGAGGGGCCCTGCCTCATCCACTGGAGGAGGCAAGTTAGGCCTGGCCACAGTGATCTACAGCCCTGTGCTCCCAGCACCAGGGGGTGATGAAAACCCAGAAGAAAGGGGATGCAGAGAAATGTCTGTTGAATGTGTACTATACACTGGCCATTCTCATGTGATATCTCATTTAATTATCACGAAAACCTGAGCCCATAGAGGTTAGATAACTTGGCCAAGAACAATCCTGGTAAATTATGGTAAGCCAGGCATGGTAGCACATGGCCTGTAATCCCAGCACTCTGGGAGGCTGAGGCAGGGGGATAGCAAGTTCAAGCCCTGCCTAAGCAACTTAGTGAGACCCTGTCTCAGAAAAATAAAAAGGGCTGGAAATGTAGCTCAGTGAGAAGGTCCTTGGTTTAATCCTCAATACTGAAAAACAAATTATAGCATTGTTAATATCTGAACCCCCGCCCTCCTGATTCTGAAGTTCAGTGGAGTCACACAGGACAGAGGGGGACCGGAGATTTTCGAGGTGTCACTGTCAGGCTCTGATAGCCCGTTGGTTGTGACAAGTGAGGGAGCCAGGAAGGAAAACAGCCAGTGATTACAGCCTGGAAAACTTACAGCCTGGAAAACTGGCTAAATTGTGACATTGTGAACTGAGGAAATGAAGACTGGAGAAGGGAATGAATGGAGGAAGGCAGAGAAAATCATGATTTTGTTAACTTGGATGAATTTGGTTGGAGAACTGGGTCTGTGCAAACGTAGAACAAGATATCCAGGGGCCAGCTTGGCTCAAGAGGTCAGAGGAGAGGCTGGAGGTTAAAGATGGAGATTTGACAACTGAAGTCACAGATGTGTTCACCCAGCAAGGGCTGAGTGGGAGGGCAGCTTGTTAAAATGATCCTCAGTGCACTCACAGTTAAAGGATGGCGGGGAATTAAGACTCAGTAATGGAAAGGACAGAATGGTGAGAGGGCACTGTGGTGACAAGGAAAGATGCCCATTTCAGGAAGGTGAGCAAGCCAGGTGTGGTGGTAATGTGTATCTAGCACTTGGGAGGCTGAGGCAGGAGATCGCCAGCCTGAACTATATAGCAGGACTTAAAAAAAGGCAAGTAGCTAGATTTATAAGTTCTGTGGAAGGGTTCCAAAAGGAGGCCTGAAGAGACTTGTAAATTCGGAAATCACTGGTTACCTTAATGTGAACAATGTGAATAGACTGGCAGGAGCCAGGATATTAAAGAGTGGAAGCAGTGAACGCACGGTAGACAGCGTTGCTCTTTTAAAGCATTTTGGTGAATGATGGAGATGACAGAGTGAGCATTACTGTATGTGAGGCACTGGGCAAACATTTTCTATGGAATATCCAGGATGATCTCTGCAGTTCTTCCAACAGTGACTCAAATCTAAATCTTTCTGGATTCAAAGCCCACGTTGTAAGATGGGGTAGCCAGGGCATAAGTCTTTTTAAAGCAGCAATGGGAAAATCTCTGTAGGGAGGAGGATGTTGACTATACAGTATGTTCCAAGGAGATAATAAATAATGGGGCAAAATCTTAAGGAAGGATATTAAATCACATTTAAAAAATGGAGCACCTGGTTTTAGAAAGGAAGTAAGGGTATCCGTTTGTCAAAGGCCAGAACAGATGAAAGAAGAATCAGCAACTAAGTAACCAGATGTCAACTAAGGTCATTCTTGTTACAGTTTAAGGTTTAAATCATATTGGGTTAGATTCCCTTTCTGCATCCCCTGGGAAGTTCAATCCAAAATTTCTTTGAGTTCCTTGGCGCTCATCTTCTTATGATTTCTTTGGCTTTGAGTGTTCACTTTACGTTCTTCATCTCACTTCTAATTTCAGCTCCCACACTATTCTTATTCCTTGGTCCTGTGCTGGCCCTATTGAGAAACTCAGGCCCACCTCCTGTTTTCCTTCCATTTTCCCCTATGGCTCTCACATAAAGCCTTTGTGCATGTGACTGATATTACTGAAGGGTTGGAGGATTTTACATCCTTAGCAACACGAAGTCCAATAATAGATATCACAGTCCCCGAGCTCCAAACTTCCCCACTGTTATTTGACCCCCATCTCTCCTCCTTCCTCTGGAGTCCATACTCTTGGACTTTTAAAAATGTAGATCTGAGGCTGGGGATTTAGCTCAGTGGTTCTGGCACCTGCCTCGTAAGCGCAAGGTCCCAAGTTTGATACCCGGTACCAAAAAAAAAAAAAAAAGCAAATCTGTTTAGGCATGGGTTTTTCTTCCCTAAGTTTATGCTAATCCACGTTCTCTTCTTCCATACTTAGAGTGTCACAAGGCAGCTCCCTAAATAATGTGTTTTATATCCCTAAGAGTTTCTCTGATATCTGCTAAAACAATATTTTTTTTTACCTCAATGCTTACGGATAGGCTTAAAGGTAGAAAGAAGTTATTTAAAAGAGATCATGTCTGTTGACTTCTATTTTCTCAGCAAAATATGAGACCTGCTCCTCTGTTGAGCCAGGCATGGCTCTTTACTAGTAAAGATTTGGACAGCTGGGGTTAAGAATTCTGTCAATAGAAATTTACTAGATTTCTACATTTTCATAAAATACAATATTTACATAGAATGATTCTTTCACAAAGTCCACAAACCTGTGGAATTGATTCCCCAGCTAGAGAATAAATCGCTCAGTTTGCTGAGTACTTTGGACAATATAAGAAAAGCAGAGAAAGCAGGGGAGGAGAAAAAGGTCAGACTAAGTGAACCAAAGCTGCAGCAATGCAGATCAGCGTCTGCCGTCCTCTCTCCCTCCAAGCAAAGCCGTAAGTCCACAACAGGCAGCTTCTGCAGTGTGCTCCTGGGGGGCCAGGCGTTAACCACTTGTGTGGAATACAGGAGCTGTATTCATGGTCCATTGCTCTGTAACAAATTATTTCAAATGTGGTGGTTTAAAATACAGACATTTGCCAGGTGTGGTGATGCATGCCTGTAATCCCAGCACTTGGGAGGCTGAAGCAGGAGAATCAAGTTTGAGCCCACCTTGGACAACTTAGCAACTTAGCAAGACCCTGTCTTAAAATGGACAATTTTGTGGTTTACAATTAGAATAATGAATGACAACTTCTAGATCACCACAAGTTCAAGCCCAGCCTAGATACATAGTGAGTACAAGGCCAGTCTGAACCATGAGACCCTATCTCAAAAAACCAAAAAACCCAAAAAACAAAAATAAAATACAAACATTTATCATCCCACGGTGTCTAGATTAGGAAGCTGGGTGACACGTGAACAGAGCCTGACCCTTTTTTCTGGAGGGGACCCTGGTTTGGCCAATGACTCACTACACTCCTTCCCTCACTCCCTGATGGGCCCGGTGCATGACCTCCTGCCACCTCTGAGGTTGCTTCAAGGTCACTCACTGGGCTGCTTTGGTAAGGGTATATATTGACCACCAGTGTGGTACCCTCCCCACTCCTGCCACTCCAGATGCTGAAGTGGTGGGAAGCCGTCCCTAACATGGCAGAGATCAAAGAGGCTTCTGGGCCCATTATTAATAGCCTTGACCTCCCTATACCCCAGTAAACTATGATATCACAGCTAGCTGCTCAGAAGATTCCCAGGTTTCAGCCCCAGGATGTTCACAGAGACATGACAGCTGTCAATCAAACACCTGCATGGACCACCATTCTGTGGAACTGTTGCTGTGACAACTGCAGCTGTGCTGGATGCCCTGCACCTGCTCTGGAAGATGCTGCCCTGACCATAGCAGGCTCAAATGTAAAACTAAATAGAACTGAATTTGGAGCAGTCAGTAGGCTTGGATTGGAAGGCATGGACTTAGAGGCTTAGACCAGTTTGGACCAATCAGCAGACCCAAAGTCAGACCAGTCACAGGCCTCAGGGGCAGTATAAGCAGCACTCTGCTCATACTTCTTGGGTGGGTCTAGGAGGGCTCACTCTGCTGCACTGACTCCCCTGTGCTGTTCAAATAAAGTGTCACTCCAGTGGGCCTGTAGATCTGCTCTGATTTATTTCTTGTGTAGTGTGGGCTTACAAGGCCCTATACATCTACTTGGGATTCTTAGCTTGGGTAGTGTGGACAGAGGGGCAGCTTTTAAAAAAGAGGGCGAGGGCCGGGGGTTTAGCTCAGTGGTTCTGGCGTCTGCCTCACAAGCGCAAGGTCCCGAGTTCGATCCCCTGTACCAAAAATATAAAAAATTAAAAAATAAAAAAGAGGGGGACAATAAATGCTAGGGGCTGTTAGACCTGCAGAGCATCAGAGACCAGCAGCCAGTGAAGATCAGCAACAGAGACCAGCACTTGGAAGTCAACCAACGGCGTCTGGCCTTAACTGGTGTCAGGGCCACTAGCAGAGCTGCACTTTGCCAATTCATGATTTCTATCTGAATTGAGCAAAAGAACTCTCACTCGATTGGTGACAGTTTAGCTGGTGGTGCTGGCTCAGGGTCTTTCATGAGGCTGCAGTCATCTGCAGGCTTGCATGGAGCTGGAAGATCTGCTTCTGGTCTCACAGCTGTGTCATACACAGGAAGCCTCAGTTCTTCATTGTGGGGGTCTCCCCATAGTGCTATCATGATATTGCAATATGCCACAGTGCTATTAGACAGAGCAACCAAGATGGAGCTGAAGTGCCTTGTGTCACTTCACTTTGGGAGTTGATACCATAACGTTCAGTGTGTTCTGTCGGTCAGAGACAACCCAAAACTTTGAGTATGAGGATGGAGAGACAATGGGGGCTGTTTCAGAGGCTGTCTACCACAGGAGTGTTTCCAGTAACATTTGGGGAGGGTGCTATATGCCTTAAAATGCCACAGAGGAATAGAGTTGGTGTGTTAGTCTGCTTTCAGTCGCTGTGACAAATATCTGACACAAACAACCTAAAGGAGGAGAGATTTAATTTGGCTCACAGTTTCAGAGGTTTCAGTCCATGGTTGCCTGACTCCATTGCTTTTAGGACTGTGGTGAGGCAGAAGAGTGTGGCAGAGGAAAACTATCCACCTCATATTGACCAGGAGAGAAAGAGTGAAAGAGTCAGCAAGGAAAGGGCTGGGGACTGTATAAGGATCACATCTCATTATCCATTCCTTTCAACTAGACTCCACTTTCTGTGTTCATCACCTCTCAATAATGCCTTCAAGTTATTATCCTATCAGTGGACGACTTATCCACTGATGAAGTTTGAGCTGTAATGATCCAGTCACCTTCTAGAAGCCAACCTTCAAATACATGAACCTTTTGGGGGATTTTTTTAATGGAAATCATAACATTTTGGCACACTAGTAGTTATCATACTCTTAGATTTAATGGACCAGTAAAAAAATGACTGGAGAGGAGGAACCAAAATAAGTACATTTCAGTATTATGTCAAGTAAGAAAGAAAGAAAAAGACACCATGTCAGACTGAAAGACATCTTTTAGCCCGGTGTGCTGGCACATGGTTGAAATCCCAGCACTCTGGAAGCTGAGGTGAGAGGATTGTTAAGTTCATGCCTAGACTGAGCAATTTAGTGACTTAGGAAGACCCTGTCTCAAAAAAGAAAAAGGTGGGGGGTAGGGCTACAGCTCAAAACAAAGGTCCTCAATACTATCACCAGGACTGCCAAAAACCAAAAATTTAAAAAGGGATTTTTTTTTTTTGTCCTAGGGATTGAACTCAGGACCTTGTGCTCATGAGGCAGGTGTGGTGCCACTGAGTTAAATCCCTGGCCCTAAAAAGGGATCTTTTTAATTGAATAAACTTAACTTTATTAAAAACTCACTAAGTTGGAGCTGGGAATGGGGCACATGCCTGTGATCCCAGCTACTCTGGAGGCAGTGGCAGGAGGATCAAAAGTTTGAAATCAGACTGAGAATTCAGTGAGACCCTGTCTCAAAAACAAACAAACAAACAAACAGGGCTGGGGATGTAGCTCAGTGATAGAATGCTTGTTTAACATGTGTAAGGTCCTGGGTTCAATCCCCAGTACCACAAAAAGAACAAAAACAAACTCACTAGCCAGTCTTTGCTTTTCTTATGTATCAGTGAACTGATGAAAACTTCATTCTGTCTTGGTCCACAAACTGTCACTCAAAACCACTCAGCTAAAGAAAACAAAACAACAACAAAAACAAAATAAAGCAAACCATTTGAACTAGACCATGGAATGTGCTAGTACCTTTAGAAATGACTGGGAATCATATAGAAACATATACTAGTCCATTCAAAGTACATAAAAAAAAAACCCAAAGTGGTTGATACACAGAGATAAAAATGTATAGTTTATTAGTTTATCTAAACTATTATTTGTGTTCCCACTAATATTTAGATGTTTATTTTTTAAGCTAATTAAATACAAAATAAAAAAGATAAACCATCATCATGGCAGCAGAGCTATGTGCACATAAAAGAAATACAGATAGGGGTGGGGAGTTAGCTTAGTGGTGCCACCGCCTGCCTCACAAGCGCAAGGTCCCAAGTTCAATCCCCAGTACAAAAAAAAGAAAAGAAATACAGATGCATTGTGGTGCTTGAATGTTTACAGAGTTTTCATGTTTGTTCAATATATTTCACATAAGGTACTAACAGCCTGTGTGTGTGTGTGTGTGTGTGTGTGAGTGTGTGTGTGAGAGAGAGAGATACAGATAGTGGGGACTGAACCCAGGGCCTTTGCACTTAGCTACATTCCCAGCCCAATTTATTTCTCATTTTATTTTGAAACAGGGTCTTGCTACACTGCCCAGGCTGGGCTTGAACCTGGAATCCTGACTCTGCCTCCCACAGTGCTGGGATTATAGGCATGGGCCACCAGGCCCAGCTAAATTATACTATTTTGAAAGTATATTTTGTGATTACTTCTGAAAATTGTGCCTTTCATTTTGATTTTCCAGCCCAGTTGGTTAGCTAAGAAGTTAATTGATGTTAAGAACTTTTGTGGTGGTTTGAAACTGGGATGCCTCATTCAGACAAGGCATGTTAAAGAGAAAATGGTGAGCTGTTGATTTTTTTGAATCTGTAGGTAACTTTTTTGGTGTAAGGGCACTCAGAGTCATACAGCTGCACACGAATGTGACAGTGGGCCTCAGCCATCGATACTCTGGCTTTTACTTCTTTGTCTGGTTATAGCTGTCGTTACACCAAGTCCTCCAAACAGACTGTGTTGAAGCATGTTATGTCTAGGTAAGCACATTTTGCTACTCAATGAGATAATTTCAAAGAAATGTTAGGTGCTTTTATGTTTGCCTTAGGTAGGAACATTTGTATCATTATGTAGAATATCTAAGATCAAGCTCAGAAAATGCTGATGGCATTTTGATATCCACTGTTGGTCATAGCTAACTTGATTTTTCTATTCAGTCCTGGGCATCGAGGCCTCACACATGCTGGTCAAGTCCTTTACCTCTGAGACCCCCAGCCCACACATCATTTTAAAATTTTATTTATTTATTTAATTTTTTGAGACAGGGTTTCCCTATGTAGTTCAGGCTGGCCTGGAACTCACTATGTAGCCCAGGCTGGCCTCAAACTTGGGGCGATCCTCCTGCTGCAGCCTCCCGAGTGCTGAGATTATAGGCCTGCACCATCACACCTGGCTCACATACAGTTTTTTTGACAATAAATTGTGCTTTGTCCTGAGGCTGGGGTTAACTCAGTGTTCTTGCCATAAATTATCAAGGAATCACCCAAACTGCCCACCTTTTGCCAGACGAAAAACAGCCACTTTAAAAAGGTAACATCAAAGCCAGGACTTGCAGAGTAAGCCACTTAGCAGGTAATGAGCCGCTGTCCTTAGAGCCTCAGAAGATGACCTTTTGTCTCTTTTTGGCACGGATAGCCTGAAGAGAATCAAATTTTTGGACCCCAATCTAGAAGTTGTCATTCATTATTCTAATTGTAAACCACACAATTGTCCAATAAGGTATATATAGAAAAGATCTCAAATAGTGGTGATCAGCACTTTCTTTTGAAATCAAAGCATTACAGATTGGACAAGTTCTTATCTGATTAAACTCACTGATAATTTCGGAATAAGACCTTTTGAAGGTTGCTGGGGGTCACCAGTGGCTTCCTTGTGATAGATCTGGAAGCTCTGCTGAGTGGCATTTGGGCCTGGCAGCCGTCATGCAGAGTGACCACTGGCGCCTCTCTGCCTAAGGGTCAGGAACTTCTGTCTTCAATTTCTCCTTCCATAGGACTAAAACCCAGTTCTACTGGATTTTAAAGATTCCAGGAAAAATAATCAGTGGGAACCTCCCTTTGCAAAGAGCATTTTTTTTCTGAAATCTGTAAAATAAATAACTTCCCATAAAAGAACAGTTTTATTTAGTGTTATTATTTATTATTATTAAATGTGTTACACCACACATTTTATATTTCTCTAATATCTACAACTCAAACTATTAAGTCCCTTGTGAAAAAATTAAATTCTTACCAATTTATCTAGATAGCCAGTCTTTTGTATCATTTCTGCATTTGAACTCATTTGAGAAATCAGATGTTTTAATCAAATTCATGAATGCAGCATGCAATTCACAGTGCTATTAGTGTTTTTCTTAACTACAAGATAGCATAGTTGTTAATATTTCAGGCTCTCCTGGAGTCAGACTGTATGGATCCAAAACCCGGCACTACCACTTACCAGGCATGTGAGTGGAGCAAGTTACTTAACCTCTCTGGGCTCTAGTTTCCTCATCTGTGAAGTGGAAATAATCATGTTAGTGTCGTTAAAGGACTGAATGAGATAATAGAATGATGCCACAGACACTTTCCTGTCACTGGGGCAAAATACTCAACATCATAAGTTAAAGGAGAGACATTTATTTTGGCTCACTTTCAGTCTATGGTCAGCTGTCTCCAGGCAGAAACAGATGGCAAGGGGCATGGTGGATAAAAAGCTGCTCAAGTCATACTAGCCAGCAAGCAAAGAGAGAAGGGAGGAGCTGGTGTCAAGAATATAGTTTTCCAGGTCAGGTCCCAGTGGCCCATCTTCATCCAAGCCCACCTCCTAGCAGCATATTCGGCTACTGAACTCATCAGTGGTTGGGTCCATTCGTGAGTACAGCACCCCCATGATTCAGTTCCCTTCCAAATACATGAGACTTTGGGGGGACATTTTAGTTAAACCATAGTACATGACAAGTGTTCAGAGCAGTGTCTGGCACACTATAACTATTCAGTTCTTTTCAGGGAAGAGTATTAGAACTTTAGTCAGGGCATGTTTGGCTACCAGGAATAGAAAACTATTCATGTTAGCTTAAATAATGTTTTTTTCAAAGGATATATTTTATAATAAGCCTCCATATGCAATCTCATGGACATCTGATGACAGCAGGGCATGTGGAGACCAGAGTTGTGTTAGTCCACTTTTTGCCAAAATACTCGAGAACTTAAGGATTTATTTTGGCTTGTCGATTTAGATGGTTCAGTTCATGGTCACTTGGATCTGTTGCTTCTAGGCTTGTGGTGAGGTTCAGACATTATGATGGAAGGACATGATGGAGCAGAGCTGCTCACCCCATGGCAGCCAATGAGCAGAGAGGGTGAGAGAGCCCCAGGGGAAGGAGCAGGGGACCAGATATAGTCCCTAAGGTCCACACCCCCATGCTCCACTCCCTTCAACTAGGCCCTGCCTCTTGATTTTATTACCTCCCAATAATACCATCAAATTAGGACCCACTAATGAAGTTAGTGCCCTCATGATGCAACCACCTTCCTGAAGCACTGCCTCCGAATGAACATATGAGCTTTCAGGAGGACATTTTATTTTTTTTTTTAATTTTTATTTTTTTTCAGGGGGACATTTTAGATCTAAACCATAGTAAGAGCTAAAAGACTCTGAGGGTTCTCCCTCCATCTCTCATGGGTTTATTTGCTTCCCTTTGTATGTGGGCTCCATTTTCTTCTCTCTTCTGGGGACAAGCCCCATTTATAGGCAAGGCTCCTAGTAGTTATGTTTATTCCTGCATGAACTGCTGCTTAGCCCAAGATGAATGATCCAAGACATGTGACCCAAGCTGGATCAATCATGTTTGTCTTCTAGGAATTTAAAATTAGGAGTCAAAAGAAAGGAGACTGGAGACTTAATGTTGGGTCCCTGTGATTACATGGAGAGAAGACTCATAGGTTCCTGCTTTTGGCAACCAAAGATACAGTGGGTCCTGCTCTTCCTGAATTCTTAGTGCAGATAAAGATCTGTATAGATGCCTATCAAACAACAATAGGAAACTATTTTAGATTAAGTTCAAAATTAAAAAGAGAAATAATTGGGGCCAGGGATTTAGCTCAGTGGTTCTGCGGTCACCTGCCCTGCAAGCACAAGGACCCAAGTTTGATCCCTGGTACCAAAAAAAAAAAAAAGAGAGAGAGAGAGAAATAAATGCCATAAAACTTCCAAACATGGTAAGATCAATGAAGACTAGTTTCATTGCCATTATCCTATGGCACTGGCTTCTTAAGGAGAAATGATTATCTTTTCCAAGCCAGGAATTTTGGTACTGAGGCAACAGTCCAGGAGTAACGGGGACGCGGACCAGTGAAGTAGATGTGGAATTGCAAGAGGTGGATGGTAGAGACTATAAGGTCAAGCCTTTAACTCTTGGAAATTGAATGTGAGTGTAAAGAGAGAAGTCAAAGGTGATGCCAATTTGGATTTTCTGTGTCAGGAAAAATACTGGAAACATTTTAAACAAGGACATTCAAGGACAGCAAGGCTTCAGTGTGACATATTCAGTTTAACATCCAGGTAAGATAATCAAATGATTCTGGTCAAGAATATGGGAGTAGAGCCAGAGGTGGTGGCGCACACCTGTAATCCCAGCTACCTACCTGGAAGCCTGAAACAAGCAGCAGGATGGTAACTCTGAGGCCAGCCTTGCCAACATAGTGAGACCCTGTCTCAAAATAAAATAAAAAGGGCTGGATATGTACTCAGTGGTAAAGCATTTTCCTAGTGTGCAAGAGGCCTTGTGTTTAATCTCCAGTACTAAAAAAAGTAAAATGAAAAAAATAAAGAAGCCAGGTGTGGTGGTGCACACCTGTAATCCCAGCACTCAGGCTGAGATGGAGGATGGCCAGTTCAAGCCCAGCCCGGGTAACTTAGTCAGACCCTGGCTCAAAATTTTGAAAAAGTTTGGGGATGTAGCTCATTGTAAAGGCCTTGGGTTTAATCCCCAATACAACAATAACAACAAAAAATTACAGAGTTCAGGGCCGGGGATTTAGCTCAGTGGTTCCGGTGCCTGCCTTACAAGCACAAGGTCCCAAGTTCGATCTCTGGTACCCCCCCAAAAATAAAAATTAGAGTTCAGAGGAGGACTTGGAGCCCATCTGCACTTTGCACCAAACTCTGACCCTAATATATTTAGCTTCTTAAAGTTTCAGTTCCCTGTCTATAGGTAGATACCTCCCAGTAAGATTAAAATAAGACTGTGCATATAAAGGGTGTAACTCATTACCTGGTAATTAAGCATTCAGAAAATATGTGCTAATAGGATGATGCTGCTGTGATGGTATCTAGAGGCCCGAGGGAAAATCGGGACTGGAGTGCTGTGGCAAGGGATCTGTAGCAGGTGGAAATGATTCGTGGCAGCAGGTTGCAGCGGCAAGAAGACAGTGAAGTTATGGGTCCTCCAAGTTATTGGTAAATATCCCTTCTTGATGCTCGGTTATTGTTAAAATCCAGTAAGTTGGAGTTAGGGACAGCAACGTGTTAAGTTGCTTAATGCATAAGATGACTGACTCCTGTTAGTAGCAGGTATCTGCATGTCCAGCCAGTGTGGAGGTGAACCAATACCTGGAAATTCTTCCCTGTTTCCTGTCAGGTCTCCTCCCACACTGCCAGGCTCCTGCCTGCTGCTACCACACTCTGCTGGAGGCCAGCCAAGCAGATGAGCTGTGGGGGTAGGGGGGTAGAGAAGAGACACAGATGAAATAATTCATGTTATGTGGACCACATTTTCCCAGTTTCATTTTCTGGACTGCTTCTGGTTTGTACAGTTGCTTCTCCTTCATCTGGCTCTCAACAAAACTGGTAAAAGTTATGTTTTTGTACATAAACAATGCAGGCTGGCCTTTCAAAGAGTATGTTCGTTCATAGTAACAAAGGGCAAAGGCAAGGAAGAAGTAGATGTGATGGGAGAAGAATAGGAGAGGACAGAGTAACAAGATGTCAGGAAAGAAAGGAAAAAGGTTCAGAGAGAAAGGGGCTGATTTGGGGGGATGGATTAGGTTGCTAGCATTTTGAAAGTTTTGTTTTGTAAATGGAATCCTTAACAACCTTAATCCAAACTGTCCCCTGTGGGAATCCAATCAGTCTTCCCTGTTTTCTCAGCCTCCCAGCTACTCCAGGAGGGCCATGGGTCGGCAGCTGTGCAACTCTGAGGTGCTGCCCTCTTAAAGCACCAGACCACCCAAGCACAGGGACCCGAGGCAACCTGGCCTGGTGTCTGGGGCTTTCTGGGGAGGAAACTGTGTCCTCTGGGGATTAAAACTTCTGGAAAAAAATGTTAAAGCAAATTTGGTCTTAGATTATCCTGCAATTATATATTTTAAAAGATGATTATAACTCAATCCTAAATTAACAAGTGACCAGGTGCCTCTTTCAGGACTGGTAAGCGGTCCTCCCTCCATCCCAATTCCTTGTTACGGTCGCCTGAGGGGTCTTGTCCTCATGTCCAACCGTGGACAGACACAGTTACTAGTTCCTTGGGGTTAGCAGATGTGCACTTTTGGGTTCACTGGGGTTGACTCTTAGGAATTTTAACAGTGACCATTTTATCCTTTAACTCACACAGCTGATTAACCTGTTGTTTTTGCAAAGCCCCGGGATTTTTTGTTAAGCATCCTTACAAACGTGCCTTTTCTTTGTAGTTAAATATTCAGCGTTTCCAAATTGCAGCTGCCTCATTTGGGAAGGGTCGCCTCCCGGGATGGGTTTATTTTTAGACTGGGGAGGGGGTGCCTTGAATGCCATTCCGCATGCTCCGGGCCGCCTGCGACCCTGCTGAAGCAGAGGGGTCCAGGTCCTACGGGGGTCCGCAACAAAGCATTCTCTTCGCACTCCGCGGCCAAATGGCGTTCGTAGCACGCAGGTCTCAAGTTGTGGAGCCCGCGCATCCCCGCGCTTCCCACAATCCCCCGCTCCGGCCCTGCGGCTTCGACCTGTGAGCCCCGCAGCGGCCTTCGGGTGCAGTCGGCCAAACTCCGAACGCGCCCGCCCCCTCCCGCGGGCTAGCCCACACCGCTTCGGCCATTTCCGGCCCGGTGCACTTCGGTAAGTTCCGCAGTCGCCTGTCGGAAATGGCTGTCGGCCGGCAGGGGGAGTGGAGATTCCTGCGCGGCCTGGGAGGCGCGCGGCTGGCGGCCAGGGCGGCTTCTGGGAAGCCGAGTTTCGCGCAGGCGGCGGCAGCGGTGGCGGCAGCTCTTCCCTGAACTGGAAGCCGGTAGGACTTCGGCCGGCGCGGGAGCCAGAGGAGCGGGGACCGAGTTCGAGAGGGTCTGGGGCGGGCGCGAGCGCGGGGGACGCGGCGGCAGGAGCCGAGCCGGGCGGGAGGCGGCGGCGGAGCGGAGTAGGCCTGTTCCGCGCCGCGGGGACCTGGCAGAAGACCGGAGGCCTCCGCCGGGTGGGGAGCACCGCTCCCGCCCCCGGCCCCGTCCCCGGCCCCGGCCCCGGCCCCGGCCCCGGACCCGGACGCACCTCCGGCCGCCTGCCTGCACGCCGGCATCCGCGGAGCCCTCCGCCCTCCTGCCGCGGAGCTGCCTAGCTGCCGGCGGCGGCGTCTCCTGTCGCGACGTTTGTCCGGCTGTCCGCCCCCCTCCTCCCGTGTTCCTCGTGCACACTCCCACCTCTGTCTGGCTGCTCCACGCACAGCCACTTGCAGCCGCCCTTCCCGGGGCTTGCGTTCCTGGCTCGCCTCCTTTTCTTTCTGATGGCCGCCTCCTGTCTAGGGGTCCAGGTGCTGCTGCTCGGTGCTCCTGGGGCTCCGGAGAGGGGCTGCGGGGTGCCCTCCGTACCCCAGCCATACGAGGCGACAGTCCCAGGCCGGAGCCCTTGGGCGCGAGCCGGGGCTGGGGTGCTGCTTTCTCCCGTGCCCACATTTAGCTCCTTTTTAACTCCCTATGACCCCCAGCAGACCAGAATTTGGTGGGATTCCTCTCCCCAGCCAGGACTGTTTTTTCTTTTATTTTAAACGTTCTGAAGGCTTCATTAGGTCCTTTTGGTTTGGCTCCTTTGGTGGAGGAGGAAACGCGGAACACCGCAGGTCCTTTTTTCTTTCCCATACGTGATTTATTTAAGAGGTGTGTTTAGCATTTCTTCTCTTCACTTTGTTCTGTTGTTCTTCCAATTTAGGTAACTTCGCCTTTGAAGACAGCATCCGCCCCCCCCCCCGGGGGGGGGATTCTTTTTCTTTCTTTTTTTCAAATCCGAGTGTGTGGCAGTCCTGCAGACTGCACTTTTCCATATGTTGCCCATCAGCGAGCCTTGCTCTCTGGTCCAGTGACTGTTGTGTAATTGTCCAGACACTGGGCTGGTAATTCGAGAGGCATTTTTAGTCATGAGCACAGATAGGCCTTCTCAACAGCTTCATTGCCATGTTCTTAAACCCTTTTTCTGGTGTGTTAAAAATACCTTATCCTGTGGGAATTTCTTGATCTCTTGCCTGTGGGGAGCCTGGGGAGTAAATACTCAGGAGTATGAGAGGCTAGCCAGAATGTTTTCTGAAAGAGGACTAGAATTCTGGCCCATTAACGTTCTTGAGTCATGTATTTAATAACTTTAGATGCTTGACAAGCTTGTGTCTTCATTCCCCTACCTCTCACTTTCTAGGGGAAAACTTATTAAGTATTTGGTGTGTGGTTGGAATTTCTTAATTAGGTCTGAGGGTTTTCACCTGTGAGTAAAGACTGACAGAACAGGCTAGAAAGAGAAATGGATTTTCTAGGAGAGGGAGCAAGATCCAACAGAGGATTTGAAGCCCTCCGAAGAGTCTGGTAGTAGAGGAGGCCATGTCCTCAGGACATGAGGCTAGCTGTGGGGTGAGTGACATTGAAGGGTGGCCCAGGGGGAGGCAGTGGCAGCTGTCCCTGTGGAGCTGTGACTGGCGACAAGCCTTCTGGAGAAGGGTGGTTGGTATTGCCTGAGGTAGAGCCAGGAAAAAAGTGAAAATCCCGGTGACAGTGTGAGCGTCTCGGGCAGTTACTTCAAGGAGCAAGGAGTGTGAAGCAGGAACGTTTCATCGAGTCCTACAGCTGCCTACTGATTTCTCCTGGAAATGAAGCTCAGCTCAGAGAATTTCTCCTAAAGTATTTCTTTTCTTTTTGTTTTTGTTTTCTCTTAATTTTTTGTCACTTTTCTTTTTTAAAGCATGTGATGTTGAGGCAGCTAAACTCAGGAAAGAAAGGAGGTTCTGTGAAAATAGCAAATCTCAGGCAGGTGGCATTGAGTTCTCAAGAGAGTGAGTTGTGCTCACCTGTAAGCAAGCTCGATTATTTCCTATGTGAACCAGTCGCACACGACTTTACATTTTCAGTCTTCCAAGTGTCTTGGGTGATATAATTAGGTTGAAAAGAAGCAGGATTTTTAAAAGTCTGTAATCTTGCAAGTAGGAGTTTGGAGACTCATACAAACAAACCTGTCCTGTAGTTAGGTCATAGTGTATGGTGTAGGATATTGCTCAGAGGCATCCAAGTGACCCATTCAAATCCCAGGCTGGAGCCATAGGAGGATGAGCCATAGTGAAAGCGGTATATGAAGAATAGCTACACAATCCATAACAAATGCAGTAATGCCTACACAATCCATAGCCAAGTGAGTGAGCAAGGCTGTGCTCCAGTGCAGCTTTACTTAGAAAACCAAGCGGGGCGGGGATTTACCTCAGTGGTTCCCCCACCTGCCTCCCAAAGTGCAAGGTCCCAACTTTGATCCCTGGTACCAAAAAAAAAAAAAAAAAGAAAAAGAAAACGAGGCAGTAGCTGTAGCTTGCCTGTGCCTGGCCTGGCCTAGAATATCACAACACACATAGACACACTCCATTACCTTTGTATATTCCTCCATTTGACTGGGTCTAGTACCTTTTAGCCTGGTCAGAGATATTAATGATTAACATCCAGGATGTTTGTTTTGTTGACAGTTTTCCCTGTTATCTTAATGTCTCACGTTGTCATCATTTTAACCCTTTTCTACAACTTCCTTTGTTACTTTGAGGGAGGAGTAATAAAAAAATAAAATAGGTTGGGAATATACCCTTAGCATAAGAATGATAAGACATAGATTATAAGAGTGACTATTTAAGTTCTTTGTGGCTGTATAGTCCCCCCTCCCCCGCCCCCTTTTTAAATTCTCCTCTCTCCTGGTGCTGGGGATTGAACCTAGGGCTCATGCATGTAGGCAGGAACTAGCACTGTGGTGCCTTCCTAACCCCACATTTTTCTTACACAGATTTTGATCTTTAAAGTCACTGAGAGGTGGGAGGATAAACATTAACATTTTTTTCAAGGGGAAATAGGCAGGAAAGAAAACCGAACTTGGAGATTAGGTTATTTGACCAAGGTAAAAAGTGACAGAATTCTTGAACTGGTTAGTAATATTGACTAACCTGTTGTCATGTAAATTTTTTTTTTTTTTTTTGAGACAGGGTCTTACTATATAGCCCAGGCTGACCTTGAGCTTGTGGGAATCCTCCTGCCTCAGCCTCCCTTGTGCTGGAATTACAGGCATGGGCCACCACACCTGGCTCCCCATGTAAATTCTTACAGTGATGTCACCAGCCCTTGGCAGCCCATTTCAGTTTGTACTCTGGCTGCTGGGAAACTTTTCCTTAGATTGAGATGTGGTTTGCCTCCCTAAAAATGTCATCCTTTAGGGCCACATAGAACAAATCTATTCCTGTTCCCTATGGCAGTTCTTCAGATGTTTGAAGATTTCTGATGCATAGCACATATTTCTGATGCCAGTAATCTCCTTTAGACATTAAATAGACTTTATTTTCCCAAGTCCTTACCAGCCAACTTCCCTCATTTACTTGACTCTTTGGGCTTCCATAGTCATTGAGATTGCCATCCTTTCCTCCATTCTCTGTTCCCTGGACTAAATACTCCTTTTTCCATCAGCTGTTTCTGATTTGACAGTTTTAAGTCCACTTGCTAACTTCTGAGTCCTCTGCCCTCAGAATGGAACTCTCAGAACAGAATACAATATGCGGTCCACAGCATCGGCTGACAGTAACCTTCACTCCTTTTCTACACTCCACTTCGTTTTTAATAAAAGCAAAACAAAGGTTGGTAGTTTTTTTCCTAAACAGTTGTATGCACTTGACGCACTGAAATCACAACTTGTTATGCTACTGTTAAGCTAAATCACTTCTATGTCATTTTGAGATCTCAGTGCTGAACTTTGTCTTTATCACTATTAAATTTCCTCTATAGAAATTCCAGACTGATAAGTTTTTTTGTATCCTGGATTTTCTCCCAATCTGGACCTACTCCTCCCAGCACGACTTCCTTTATTTCTGAAGCTGTAAAATATAAATGTTCTGTGGCTTTGAATGGAAAAAATAGTTGAGGTCCCGAGCCATTCTTAATGGAGTCAATGGAAAATTAAGGGGAGGCCTTTAAAGGGAAGCATTGTTTGAGATCTTGGAAGTGAAAGGAGGAGAAAATGTCGGGAATAGCATTGCTGCTTGAGTTAATATGTTGTTGAGTTTTTCCCTCATCAAATTTATGTGTTTCCTGGGTGCAAGGCAGTTGTAAATTGTGAGGTTGTAGAATCTAAAAGGATCTTTGAGGTCATCTAGTTCAACCCTTCAATTTACAAGTTTAAAAAGGGCCAGGAGCTTATGAGTCAACAGAGGAAGGGATTGTGAGGTTAGGAGCCATCATGGATCAGAAAGGCAGATAAAGGGAGGACAAAACTAGAGTCACAAGCTGAATCCAGCAAGCTGAATCCACGTGAGGAGGTTGAAGTAGGTTGCCTGAGTCATAAGCTGATTTATGTATGGCTTAGCAAGCTTTTGCTTCAGTTTCTGTGTTCCTTTTAGAGAGGCCAAGGACACTAATTAATATCAATTGTATGCCCCCACAGCATAAAATAAAAACCAGGTTTTCTTGAGAAGTGGAAACTTTAGAGAGATTAGTTTATAATCTAGGCACTTGACATCAAGTTGAGTGTTCTGGGAAAATATGTTAGCAAGATCTATCTGAAGAGCTTATTAGAACTTGTTTCTACACATTTCCCCCCATTTATGAAAGTAATTCCTTGTCATTTTTTTTTTTTTTTTTTTTTTAGTACCGGGGATCGAACTTGAGACCTTGCGCTGCTTTCGAGGCAGGCACTGGAACCACTGAGCTAAATCTCCAGCCCTGTTTTAAACATTTTTAATCACACTGGTTACATGGTTTTTACATTTGTATTTTTCTGCTTAACATACTCTGAACA
Source organism: Heterocephalus glaber (assembly GCF_000247695.1). The sequence continues at coordinate 23,329,766 of NW_004624758.1, forward strand.
TTTTCCCATTTTATTTAAAATCATTGAAGACGTTACTGACAGCATGATGGCCATATGACCGACTTTTTAAAAATCATACTTCATGGGCCGGGGATTTAGCTCAGTGGTTTTGCCGCCTGCTGCCCAAGCGCAAGGACCTGAGTTTGATCCCCGGTACCGGAAAAAAAAAAAAAAAAAAAGTCATACTTCATATTTAATCTTGCTCTTCTTTTTGAACAGCTAATTCATTTATTGTATACTGTACATTTTATATTGAATGCTGAGGTGTTTGCATCTTTATATACAAATCTTTGTTCACCTAGAACGCATTCTTAGAAAGTGAAATTGCTGAGGGAAAGATAAGAAAATTTTACTTTTTGTTACAAATGGGAGATTATTTTTCCATTTCCTTCTAGCTGATACCAGGTAAGAGTACCTGTCCCACTGCAGCTGCTGGCAGAGTTCAGAGACTTACTCTACTTCATTTGAGCCCCTTTATTTGGATGCTTTGGGATGAACGTTCTTGAAGTTAAATTTTTTTTCTCATTTATGATTGTTTCTTAAGAATTTCTGGAAGTGGAATTGCAGGGCCAGAGGGTAGGCTTGGTTTCAGTGCCTTTATGACCTAGAAAGGTATGCCAGGCCGCAGTCCCTGCAGCGGTGTGGGAATGTTTAGCCTGGATCCTGTTTGGCACCAGGTAGAATAATTTATAATTGTTTGCTGACTTATAGGTAGAAAGTGGCACTGTATCGCGTTTGAAATGTATATTTCTTTGATTGCTAGGAAGGTTAGACATTTAAATGTGTTTTATCATTTGAAACTTTTTTTGTGTAACTTCCTATCTATATCCCTTGACTGTTACATTGCTTTTGCTTCTTTTAATTGGGTCATGTTGTAGATACTTCCCTAGTCTGCTAACCAAGTTTTAGGTTTTTTTCCTTATAAATACACAAAATTCCATGATTCTTAGGTATTCAAATCTGTACTTTTATGGATTCTGCTTTTGCTTGGAATCCTAGAAAAGTAGCTCTGTTTCTCAAGATGAAATTATGTGTATATGTTTTCCTTTTCTTCTTGTAGCACAATTCTTGAATCTGGGGACCCCCCACCCCACCCCGCAGTACTGGAGATTGAACCCAGGGAGTGCTGAGCTACATCCCCAGACCTTATTTTAAATTGTGAGACTATATCTCACTAAGTTGTTACCCAGCTTGGTCTTGAATCTAGAATCTTCCAGCCTCAGTCTTCTGAGTAGCAGCTAGGATTATAGGCATGCATCACCAGTCCCGGCTGGGTCTTATTTTTAATTTGTTTTTCAACCAGGGATATGATTTTTTTTTCTTAAATAGATAATTATGACACTATTGATTAAATACCTAGTGTATTTTTTAGTATGACTGTAACAAGATATTTTTCTTAATTACAAAAAATAACACATGCTTATTGTGTAAAATGAATTCAGACAAAATATATTTTATAAAGCAAACAGTGAGAAGTGCTGTATAGGGCCCGAGGTCATACAGACCTGATTTCTATCTGGGCACCTCAGCCTGCTTGCTCTATTGTCTTGAACATTACCTAACTGAGGTAACCTCCGTGATTCACCCCCTCTTCATCTGTAAAGTAGAAATAACTCCCGGCCCCATGTGGCAGATGGGATGGGAGAGTATGCATGAGTGTGTCGTCTGGGCTGCTCTGCCTGGCACATTGTGAAGGTACATGAAGAGTGGTCACCATCTCTCCTTCCATGGTCTTCCAAGGCTGTGTAATGTAGCTGCAGACTTTCTGCGTGAGTTCCGGTATGTTGCTGTTTGTCCCAGGGGCCTGTCCATTTAGATGCCCTCAGTCCTTTATTAGACCAATGCTTTTGGAGTGAGAGTTGTGTGCTCTGCATTTAAATCACCTGGGAACTTTGTCGAACTTCTCAAGCCTGGGCCCCGCACTTGAGAATTCTGATTCAGTAAATATAGAGGGGGCTGAGTTTATAGCTTGAAAAACATTTGTTAAATGAGTTCTGAATGATTTGTATCCCTAGTTAAAAACTCATAGGTTAGATATAGGATTTTGATTTGTTTCATGTTATGAAACTGAAGGGAGGGGAAACAGATGTTGGCAGTGGCATAATTTTCAAATTGAGGACATATCCTGGCAGTAGAGATATCCAGGGTGAAGTTTAGGGTAACTAAACAGGTACCAACAGTGTCAGTTTACTTGTTAAGACCTATGTACAGTTGAGCAGCAGAGGAAGTCTGTTAACTCATAGATCTGTTCCTTTTGGGTATTTTAAGATTTGTCTGCTAATTGCTTTAGGGCCCAAAGAATAAAACCTTCCTTCTTGAACAAATGAATTCTGGTCCTGTAAGTAGGTTGTTAGTGACTGGAGGAATTGTATACTGTATGTACATTACAATCTTTAGAACAAAGAAATGGTCAAAGGAAACTCCAATTTGATGACTTCACTTTTATTTGCATAACTCTTACATGCAGTACTGTAATGCATAACACAACATAAAACTACAGTGCTGTACACAGCAAAAATCACAGTACTGTATAAACAACATGCACTGTACCAAAAAAAGACACTGAGGCTCTATAAACAAGATGTACAAAACTGCATTAAAAAAAGTCGTAAGTCTGAATAGCAGGCTTGGTCTTAAATCTGAACACCTATTAAACGTGTAGATTGTTAAATGAGGAATATCTGCTTATTTTTCCTTTCTAAAATTCCTCTAATAAGGGTGGCATGACTCTGTGGTCATCTGATGATATAGTCTTGCTTCTGACTCAGTATGTCAAGGCACAACCAATTTTCACATTTGGTTTGGAGTTTTAATTGCTGACATCTTCTGTTTCCCTTTTTTTTACACCCAGGTTAAATTTATGCATTAAAAAACCTGATTGTACTGTGAAAAACACATTGCCTTGATCTCTAACTTGTAAATGGCATTCATTCAGTTTTTACAAGTCATTCTTTTTTTTTTTTTTTTGTACCAGGGATCGAACTCAGGTCCTTGTGCTTGCGAGGCAGGCGGTGGCACCACTGAGCTAAATCCCCAGCCCTACAAGTCATTCTTTATCTATAATTAGCTTCCTGGGAAAGTGCCTTTTGTTTGTTTAAACAATAAAAGAGAGAAGTCAGAATCTTAATAGTGATAATCTTGGGGAATTTGTTTAGTCTTTATTAGCCTACTTCCTGATTTTATGAAATAGGCACTACCTGGATATGACAGACTGTTTATTATTTCTGTGCTTAGGAAGTCAGGAAATGATTTATTTTGGGGTTGTTAGTATTAAAAAAGCAAGACATGGTGGCACCCCACTGTGAGTTTGCGGCCAGCCTGAGCTATATAAGGAGACCCTGTCTCAAACAAAACAAAAGCCTCCGAAATACTGCTTTTACCAGCCTTACTGAAGTGGTGTCTTGTATAGAACTGTCTACCTAATTTGAAGGGCTGTAGTGATGACAGTAACAAGAATGTGCACACTGTTCAGTAGACCTGAATTTTATGGATTGCATCTGGATTGTAATGTCTGTTGGATAAAAAAGAGAAAACACCTACCTGCAGAGTTATATAGATAGTCATGGGTACACTGGCAAAAATATTTTTCTTTTTTGTTTGTTTGTTTTTTGTTTTGTTTTCTTTTTGGTACGGGGGATTGAACTCAGGACCTTGCACTTGCAAGGCAGGCTCAGTGCTGCTGAGCTAAATTCCTGGCCCCCAAAATATTTTTCTCTGAATATGTTGTTTTCTTTTTTCATTTAGCAGATAAATACTTTTAAGAATGTTTGTAGTGTTGGCTTAAGTTTGCCATGGGTCTCAACTGTAATCATTCATGGTTACAGTGGATCAGAAAAATTACGAAGAATGTAAAAATAATTTTTTTGTGTGTATTACTGTGTTTTGTGAATTAATATTACAGGTTGCTTAGCATAATTGTTGGGACATTAAGATTGTGGCCTTAGTGGGCCGGGGATGCTCAGTGGTTCTGGAGCCTGCCTCACAAGCGCGAGGTCTGGAGTTTGATCCCAGCTACCAAAAAAAAAAAAATTGTGGGCCTTAGAGTCAATAGGTTTGAATTCAAATTTTATCCCATAACATGATGACCTTGGGCAAATTATCTGACTTTGCTTTGTTTTGCTTATGTACAAAATGAGAAGAAAAGTAGTATCTACTTAATAGGATTGTTGTGAAGATTTAATCTGTTGAGTAATATAGTAGGTCAAACCTGGCACATAATAAGCACAATAAATGTTAGCTATAGTCATAATTACTGAAAATATCAGAGTTTATCAAGATGAGAACATCTGGAGAGTGTCTGGCTTCTGTTCCCTTGCCTTTTTCTTCCTCCATACCCTTCAGATGAATGCACAGCAGCAGCTCAGATGGAGCCAGCCCCTCTGTCTGCTTCTCTCATCTCTTCTGTTGTGTTTTGATGTAGTTTCATTGTGTGTGTGTAAAATTATACAACTTTAGTGAAAACACAAAGAAGACTTTATTAAGAGCTAGTCCAAATTCATGATAGGAAATTTCTGCATAAGAGTTTAGTTTTAAAAGAAGAAAAGTCAAGTAGGATCGTTTTTATATTAACAAAGTCTTGAAGGCAGGTCCCGAAAGGACAGAGTGATGTTCCTGCTGATAATTGAGGAGTCTGTTGTTGTGATAAGGAATGCTGGAAGGGAAGTGGGGTCATGGAGGACACTGATGTTTGGATGTGTAGGGCGAGAAGATGAAAAGGGGGAATATAGCTGTGCACCAAGACTCGGACTTGGAACTCCAAGCCCCAGCTTCCCCGGCTTTTGCATTGTATTACATATCATTTTAAGCTTTCCAGGAACACAGCTTTTTCCAGCCCTCAAGTGAGTGGCTTAGCAGATCAAGGTTCTTCTTTCCATTTATCAGCAAAATGTTTTGGTTAAGGGAAGAGTGCAAAGTAGGACATTGGTCATGATCGAAATGATTAATCTCAAACTACCTACAACTGTGGTGATCCCCCCAAGATACTTATGTGTTATAACCTCTCCTTGGAGTCATAGAAGTTGTACCCTTGCTGCCAATGTAGATGTCTTCTGTTGCCGGCTTTGGAAAAGGGGTGTCAGGAAGGAGGTGAAGATAGGAAAGGTAACTTCAGAGTCATCCAGTTTGGGGTGGGTAGCTGCAGCTAATTGGGAAGTTGTGGAAAGTGAAGACTGGGGAGAGGACCCTGGACAAATCTGTGGGCACAACCGCAGTGTGTTTAAGGAGAGATGGAAAGGAGCAGAGAAAGAGCAATTAGAGAACCAGGAGTAGAAGACTGAAAAATAGAAAATACAAATTAACAGTGGGCGATACGGACAGTAAGTGAGCCCAACAAAACACTTTGATGGGGAAATAAAGGAAGATATGAATAAATGGAGAGAATTTTTATGCTTCGGGGTAAGATTAATGACACTAATCCTCATTTACACTTTCACATCAGAGAAACTATTTGGTATTTACACATTTGTGTCCTATTTATCTCACTTAAGAGTATAGCTTCAGTATGCATACATTTAGCCAATAGATAATGTGAAATAGGAAGAAAAGGTCCGAAGGGGAAGGGGAAGTGGGAGCGGTAGGGGAAAGGAAAGAAGGGAAAGGAAAAAATATGAGAAAAGGAAAAAACAGAAACAAAGTCTTTGTAAATAGGGAGGGATGGAGAGGTTGAAGGGCAGGGGAATGGGGAAAAAATAAGAACCAAGATACATCATGTAAAGGTACAAATTCCCAATGATGAATGTAACTGTACTGTATACCTAAAATGTACCAATAAACTTAATGAATTAAAAGAAAAGATTAATTACATTAAAAGAATGCTCCCTATGTCTGTAATCCCCGGTACTCAGGAGGCTGGGGCAGAGATTTCAAGTGGAAGGCCGCCCTGGACATTTTAGCAAGGCACTGTTTTAGAACAAAGCAAAACTTTCCATGCTTACACACAATACAGAACTCTTTTTATATTTTGGTGAATTCTGTTTCTTAACAGTTTAGGTATTTTGTTTTGAATTCCTGAGAGATACATTTGTAGTTTTCTCTTTTGAAAACTATGTCCACTTTTGATATCAAAGTGATGCCAGGATTATAAAATGAACTGGGAAGTGGTTTTTCCTTTGGGAAAGATTGTGTAGTACAGGTGTTTATTTTTCTTTAATTGTTTAGTAGAATTCTGTGAAATCATTGGAGGTTGGAGATTTTTTGGGGGGGGGTTTAAATTACAGAGTCAGTTTATTTAATATTTATAAGATTAATTCAAATGATCGCTTTCATACTGGGTGAGTTGTAGAAATTAGTCCCTTTTATTTAAGTGTTAGAGGTGCTCAGGGTGCTCGTCCTTCCCTTTCTTTCTGATGCCTGTAATGATATCCCGTTTCATTTCTGATATTGGTAATTTGTATCTTTTCTCTTTTTTTCTTTGTCAATCTTGTGGGCTTGTCAAACTCTTGACAAACTTGTTTCATTGATTTTTCTTTGGTTCTTTGTTATTTTCTCCCAATTGGCTTTGATCCTTTTCTAGGTTCTTGAAGTAGAGACTTAGATTTTTTTTTTTTTTTTTTTTTTTTTTTGGTACCGGGGATTGAACGCGGGTCCTTGCACTTGCGAGGCAGGCGGCAGAACCACTGAGCTAAATCCCCGGCCCAAGACTTAGATTATTGATTTGAGATATTTCTAATGTAACCATTTCATGCGTAAATTTTCCTCTTAGCAGTATGTTAGCTGTGTGCTATAAATTTTCTTTATCTGTAATATCTTATTTAGCCTCCACACTAGCTGTAGGTAGGGGTTTTCTATATCACTGTACAAGGAGGAAATAGGCACAGAGAGATTATGTAAGATTCCTAAATTCTCATGGCTGTTCTGAGCTAGCCACTCTAGCTTCAAATCCAGATGGCTTTCAAGCTTCCTCCTAGCTATGAAATTCTCTTTTATTTTAAATGTATTATTTGCCTTGAATTAAGACTATATAGTCTCTAAGTTTCAAACTTGATTGGGGATGATAAATACAAACTAAGACTTGTATCATTTATTGAACAGTGACCTGCTGCTATGTGATACCACATAAGGATATTTCAAAGTGGTGAGAAAAGTAGTTTCTTTGTATGAGGAGCTTTTAATCCAGCTGGAGATAAATGAATCACTTAAATGAAACTGGTAAACAGTGGGTTAGGTTTTGAGTTCTGTGATGTTACATTGAGTGTAGGGGGAAGTGCCTGAGAGTCCTGATTGGAACCTGTGAGTAGTTTAAATAAGGAGAGGAGGTGGAGCAAACCTTGGCTGAATGGGATCTCAAAAGTGAGTAGAAGAGTGGTACTGTGAACAGAGTGCTGACAGGTGAAAAGGCAGTTTTAAAAATAGAACAGTTGGCAAAACAAATGGGCTCAAGTGCCTGGACAGAGAAATTGACACTCAAAAAAAAAAAATTTTTTTTAACCTCCCGAAATGAAGATGAAAACACTAGGATGGCATTTTACCTATTAAATTGTCAGATTAAGGAAAAAATGACATTTAGTTTGATCGATTAGTTTATTGCTTTTGGGAAGTTTTTTTTTTGGTACTGGGGATCGAACTCGGGACCTTGTGCTTGCGAGGCAGGCAGCGGAACCACTGCGCTAAATCCCCGGCCCGATTAGTTTATTGCTTAACTGCAGCTATAGACTGAAATCTCAGTAGCTTAGTGTGACAAAAGTTTGTTTATGGTTCACATGAGGGTCTGATGGGGGTTATGCGCTCTCTTTAGTGATTCTCCAGTGGTAACAGAGTCTGAGTTGCTTCTAACTTGCCTCTTCATGTTTTGGAGTTTGATGCTTTTAGTTTTTCACATGGAAGGAAGGAGAAAGAGTCCATACTTATTTGTAACTTCCTGTTACTGTGAGTGATGCATTGCTTCTAGTCACTTTCTTTATGCAAAAACTGATCCAGCCAAACTGTGAGACAGAATAGGAACTATAGTGGAGCAAGTAGATACTTGGTAGTAGATGACTATTGGTATCATGCCATTATTGGCAAGCTATTCGTAATGAGGTCCATATTGCTGCCAGGAGGATATGTTGTCATCTTCCTAGTAGACTATAGCTTAAGAAATTTTAGCTATCCTACTCTGACCCAGCAATTTCACATTAAAAAATTCTACGGACCCGGTACCAAAAATAAAAAACAAACAAAAAATTGTATGGAGGGCCGAGGATTTAGCTCAGTGGTTTTGCCGCCTGCTGCGCCAAGTGCAAGGACCCGAGTTCAATCCCCAGTACCCCCCCGCCCCCCAAAAATCTATGGATGTATGCAAAGACAGTTATAGAACTATTGATTATAAGCATTGATTACAATAATGAAAAATTGGAAACAGTTTGAATGTCTAATGAAAGAGGATAGGTTAAATAGTGGTCTTTCTATATTGTGGGAGGATAGTCAACTATTCATTGTCATGCAGTAGGATGTTAATGATGTGGGGTAGTAGACTGTGATATAAGAGAAAAAAACAGCTTACAAAAAAAGAACATATGGTGTCCCATTTTTGTAAGTATATATGAATAGGAAAAAGAGAAGAAGCCTCTGACCTTGGCACAATAGCAGATTATATAGCTACAAGCCCCCTGCTTCACAATGCATTTTGTGCTCTCATGAAAGCAAGGTATATCCTCATTAAAATAAATCAGGGGTAGAGAGATTTGGGGTTGGAGAGCAAAACATTTGGTGATCAGTCTGATGCTACAGTGCTTTAGTGCCTTGCACTTTTCCTTAGCTTTAGTAAGTTGTGCTTTAATTTTCTCAGAGACAAGAAGCAAAGGCCTTGGGTCTGTGAGCATTAGAATTGAGATACCAGGTAAGATTTGGATCTTTAAAGGGCTGAATGTATATCGCACAATAGATGGAGTACAAAACTCTGTGCCTGTGCTTACAGATGTCTCTCTTATCCTGGATCCTGCATTGGTGGGGGAGAAGATGCCCACTGAGAACTCAGGACCACGGGTCCTCATCATGTGGATTTCATGTTCCCGTTTACAATACTTTACATTCTGTGGGGAGTCTCCAGAGGGAGACACTGGCATAAAAGTGGTCTAAGGCTGGTGCTTTGGTAAAGTTGTCTGTCAAACAAAAACTGTGCTGCCGGGACACATTCTGAGTCTAGAGCACATAGATTTCCTAGAAATAAAGCACCCAAGGATGAACTCAATACAGAATTACAAAGCTAAGAGGAAACAATCTACTATGTGTCTCTAAGATTCAGCAGACAGAGCAAAGTAAATCCACAAAGAGAAGAGATGGAAAACATGAGAAAGGACAAGGTGCTGTTGTAAAAATAATGCCAGGTTGTTAAAAGTCAGTAGAAATTCTGGAAATGTAAAGTAATCATTGAAATTAAAACCCAGCGGGGTAAGATAAATAGTAGCTTCCACATAGAAGAGAGAATTAATGAACTGGATGAGGAGTTTGTCCTGTGGGCCTAATCTGGGTAATGGCATGTGTTTTTTTTAATAGCCTACAAGGTAAGAATGTTCTTTACATTTTTAAAGGGATGCTTATAAAGAAAAGACAAAATATGCTATAGAGATTGTATGTGACTCAAAAAGCCTAAAATATTAACTGTCTCGCCCTTTACCAAAAAAGTTTCCCAACCCCTAAATTAGATAGATGTGAGGAAATTTGTAGAAGGTAGCACAAAGGGCATAGAGATTTTATTTATTTGTTTGTTGTGCTGGGGATTGAATCCAGAGCTTTTGCTGTATCCCCAGCCCATTTTTGAATGCTCAGCCTGTCAGAGTGCTGGCATTATACTAAGATTCAGAAAGTCAAAGAATCTGGAGCCAAAATAAAAAACAAAAACCCCACAAAATTTTGTAAGTTGATGCTTTGTATTGAAACTGCAGGACGTCAAAGATAAAAAGATGTTTAAAACAACCAGAATGAAACTCAGATTGCCCCCAAGATGTAATTGGACTGCTGTCTTCACTTTTCCACGGGAGTAAGGAAATCCAGAAGATTTCCAAAGTGTTTGTGAAAAAAGGAAATGCTAGCATTGTATATCCAGCTAAATCTTCATTCAAGATTTAGGATGAAATCATCCTTCACTGAAGAACTATTGCAGGAAAAATGAAACAACCAGGAGGAAAGAATGGAATGCAAAAAGGGCTGAACTAGTGAGCAAAGAAGTTGGTCAGTGTGTGGGTGAAATCTAAACAGATGTGGGTTCTGCTGTTGAGAACATATGGAGAGGATAGAAACGAAGTGGGGCTACAATATTAGTTAATAATGGTGTATAACTTGATACAGGTTGTCGTAGGTAGTGTTCTAAAAATCTTACTAATTGAGCAGAGAAAGGAAATAACTAAACTTTTTACCTGGTTAATGATGAATGCATGTTACACTTTAAGGGTAAGCTCTAAAGAGAATTGAATACAGTCCTTTGAGAGGAATTGGTTCCAGGAACTCCTGGGGATGCCAAAATCTGCCGATACTTACATTGTTTATATTAAAGTGGCATAGTGTTTGCCTTTGTTTACGCATATCCTCCTGTGTACATTCAGTCATCTCTATATTATGTACACTACTGTATTAGGCCGCTTTCTGTTACTGTTACGAAATACTTGCGGCTTTAAAGAGATTTATTTAGCTCACAGTGTTTGGAGTTTGAAAATCCAAGCAGCATGGTGCCGGCTCTGGCCAAGGTTCCTTTTAGCTGTGTCACCTCCACAGGTGGCCCAGTTATTGGAATTAGCATATAAAAATTTAATTCTTATAAATATGCGAAAGAAAATAGAACAAAGCTAGGCATGCCTGTAAGCCTGTAATCCCAGTACTCTGGGAGGCTGAGGAGTTGGAGCCCAACTTGAACAATTTAGTAACATGGTGAGACCTTGTATCCCAGAAAAAATAAAAAGAATAGATGAGAATTTCTAGTGCAAAATGGAGTATCTCAAAAAGAGCCCAATGTACATGGTAAACCTGGGAAAAATATGCCTGAAATTAAGAATTTATTTGGTGAAATTAACAGACTGAAGAATGGGTTGGAGAGCCCAAAGACAGATCAACTGAAATTATTCAAACTGAAGCACTATTAAGTGAGATAAAATAATTGATTTAGAGTAATACAGAGGACAAATTGGTGGAGAATGTAAGATTTGGTGTTGTGATTTGAGAGTCGGGACTAAGGTAAAGTTAGTTGGATAAAGAAAGGGATAAATAATAAATCATTATACGTTACTATTACAAATATATAATTTTGATAATTACTTCAAGTAATTGGCAAGATTTAGCAGATTAAATGTGGATGTAAGAAGTTGGAGGAATTAAAAATAACTCCCAGGCTGGTAGCTAATAATCTCCTTTATGCCAGATACCATGCAGTATGTTTTTTATTTACTATCTAATTTTTATAACAGTCCTGATCATAGGTGTTATCTTTTTACTGATGAACAAACAAATTGGGCCAGGGGTATAGCTAGGTGGAGCACTTGCCAGCAGTGCCTGAGGTCCCAGGCTCAATCCCCAGCACCACCACCACCACCAAAAGTACAAACAGAAGGGCAAGGGTTGGAGTTGTGGCTGGGGGTGGGTTGGGGTGGTGGTGATAGGTGGTAGTTAAAGCCTTTGAAGTGGATGCTTTCCTTCACAGATGGTGTTGGGAACCTTGGGGTAGGCCGTAGGAGGAAGAGTAGGTGGCCCCAAAGCAGATAGGGAACATGAGTCGGAGATGGGTGGGTGGAACACCAAAAACACAAACAAAACAAAAACCCCCCAAACAAAAGTCCCACAGTTTCTTGGAAACCAAGAGAACAGCAGAGTTTATAGAATGAGGAAGTGATCAATGACATATGCAGAATCAGTTATTTAACAAACTTAGAATGTCTGGATGCAGTGCTGGGTGCTGATGATATAGCAGGGAGTGGAGCTGCCAAAATTCCTGCCCTGAAGCAGTAGGTCTTGGTGGGGAAGGCGGTTATGGATGAATGCATGAGAAGATATTATGAAGGACATCAGTAGGTTAATGCCAGAAAGCATCAGGGAACAAGAAAGGCACTTTAAAATGAAAATGTCAAGAAAGTTGGCCTGAACAATAAGAATCACCTGGAAAAAGCAGGGTTCAGGAGTGAGGGGACATTTCACACAAAAGAGCAGCAGGTGTGAAGGTTCTGGGGCTGTACAGAGCTTGGCGCTGCTGAGAAGTTGCAGGAAAGCCCCTGTAGCCACACAGCTCAGTGAGCAAGGCAGTCAGCGATGGTGAGTGAGATTAGATGTCGTGGGGCTGTCAGGAAGGGCCTGGCGGTGCAGTGGGAAGCACTGAAGTTGTGTGAGGAGGGAAGGGGCAGGTCTACTTCATGTTTGAAGAGGATTCTGGTTGCTGTGTGTAGGTGCATTGTAGGGATAGGAATGGAAGCCAGTTGCTAAGGCAGCGTGCCGTGGTGAGAATTAGATGCATATACTGTGTGGGACCATACGTTTCTAGAGAGTTCCGTATCAGTGTTGCAGTGACGTGTATTCCTAGATCCTAGTACTTCACTGTCGTTTCCCAGAGAATGACAGGAGAGATTCTCAGGGTGCTTTTTCTTTTGTGCTTGAAATAAGTTAATTAGCTTTTTAGGAAGGAAAGTTGATGCCATTGGACACTGATGACACTTTTACCGTATTCCAGTAAAAGATTTTTTGATGGAACTTAATAGGGATAAATTCTTTTGAGTCATTATTGAACTATTGGTTTCCATTAGAACATTTGTTTCACACTCAGCTCTGCATATAAATTGGTAGCACCAGAAATATTAGACTAAATATAGTCTCAAAATGACTTTTAAAAAAACATTTGTTTAGATTCTGTAATTTTTTTGAGCTTCCAGTATGAAAAATTTCAAACACAGGCAGAAGCAGAGTGCATACTGTTGTAAACCTCCGTGTCTGCCTGTCATTTTACGTGCACGGCAGTCAGCTGGTGGCTAAAGTTGGTCCGTCTGTTGCTCTAGATACTCCTCACCACCCTCAGCCAGGTTTATCATCTCCTCCCTGAATGGCCCAGTATATACTTACACAAGGTAAGGACGTGCCACATTTTGGTATTTGCCTCACTCCCTTCTCAAGCATGTGGCAGGTACCCTATACTTAGGTAGTTTGCCTATGAGGGTCCTGGCTTACACCTGTCTGCTAGAGTGGGGTTTTTTTTGTTTTGGTACCAGGGATCGAACTCAGGTCCTTGTGCTTGTGCAGCAGGCAGCTGAAACCACTGAGCTAAATTATCCCTGGCCCTGCTAGAGTGTTTTATCAACATCTGTGGCGCAAACTAATGCCGCCATATTGTATATATACATAAGGGAAGCCTTTTCAGAGGGATAGTAAGGAAATTCTTTAATAGTTCCTTAAGTATTGAGTATTTTTCTAATGGTATATCACTTTTCTATTTTCTTTTAAGATTAGGCCATGGTATTCACTTCCAAGAAATCCTGTATGGAAGTGTAATGCTACAGAAGCCAGAGGAAGGCAGGGTCCTGCACATAGGGTAGGAAAGGGGGGATCACTATATTGCCTTGACTTTGTTTTCTTGTTTTCTTTCATTTCATTCTTCCTTGCTGTGATTTGATCATGAGTGCATCTGCGAAAGAGAGATTTCAACACTTGAATCAGAAGGATAATGGGAATGCTTTGAAAATACTGACTTCCCTATGTTCTTAGTGATGCTTGGCAGACCCTTAATTATCCAAGTTTAGATTATCTAGACTTAATCTTTTCCTGGATAGAGTTTTCTTTTTGTCTTTGTGGTCCTTATCACTTGTTCTGCTTGTGCCTTTTAGTAACACTGCTATCAACTTTTTGTTGTTAAAGAGAAAGAAGACTCTTAGCAAATCTCCTGTAGTTTTGCATCTTGAACAGAGGTGGAAGCTGGAGAGAGTAGTCCAGGCTCTGTGAGATAATATAGCACTTATTTTATGCTACCTTGTAGTAGTACCTTTGGTGTTCATAGTGTGTCTCTTAGGGTAAATGAAGTTCTGTGATTAACCATTGCTATGCACTTTAGATTCTTCCACAGTGACAATAGCATCTCTTGCATGTGTCAGGAGTACGGTGCATATTTTTTTTTTGGAAGAAATGAGTGAAAGAAGTAGGGAATAGTCTCTGCACACCATATTGTGATTGACTTCTGGATATGTTGGATTTGAGGAGAAAGCAGAAAGCTTTTGTGAAGTGTGATCCTAAAGTTTGGTGAGAAGGGCCGGGGATTTAGCTCAGTGGTTCCGGCGCTTGCTTCACAAGCCACAAGGTCCTGAGTTTGATCCCCAGTACCCCCCCCAAAAAAAAAATAGTAAAAACTAAAGTTTGGTGAGAGCATAGGACTGCCAGTGCTGCTTCCCCATGACCTAGCCTGAGCACCCTCGCATCTTCTGCACTTCATCTCGTTGCGGCAGACTGTTTCTTCTCCACGCACTCACCTCCATCTTAGACAGTTAGGACATTGAGGCATGAGGTCTGGGAGCAAGTCTGCCCCTGAGGAGCGTGAAGGAATGCCTCTCATTCCTAAATATAGTGCTCTTCTGAGAGACCGACTTACTGTTTCTGTTTTAAGAAGGAAGACTTGATGTCTGCTAATGGAAGATAAATAGAAGCAAACAGGGAAATAGCTTTCATCTCTAGATTCCTGTATCTGCTACTGGGTGAAGAGCAAAGGCATTCTCTTCAACTCTTTTCCACTCTAAATTGAGCTTCTCAAATCTCTTTCTTTTGCTAAGCAGGTCAAAAGGAAACTTTCATGTTCAGAGTGAATGTAGCCACTCAGGTTGGATAGGACAGTGTTTCTCTCCATGTGAGGATGATGCCCAGGTCTCAGGTAACAATTGTTCTTGTAGACATCTTCATCCACTGTTGATTTTAGTGGACCATCACTTCAGAGAGTTCTTGTACCACTCTCTCAAGCCAGTGATACAGGAAGAGGCTGGCTGGAGGCAAGCAGACTGAAGCTCTTTAGGGGCCTGTATCCATTTCTTACTAACCAGAAGTAACATGCCCACACCAGACAGACCTCTACTTTGGATTTAAATGGTTCTTTGAGACACAAACCAGTTCCTATCACTGTTCCACCTCAGCAGATTTAAGCGTTTTTTGTAAATGTACTGGGGGGTCGTTATTGAACATAATCTTTTCACAACTGACATGCTTTTCTTTCTTTTTCAGGCCTGATTGTTATCAGTGACATTGATAAGAGGCTGGCATTTTTAACCGAAGCTGTTCTAACCAGCTACTGTATAATCTGTCCTGGAAGTTGGACACCCAGAATTTACTGTCCTGTGAATAGAAACTATGTATATGTGTGGGTCAGCAAAACCAAGGAACAAGAGCTATGGCAGTTGAAATGGTCTGTCTGATTCCAAGGTATTTTTCCTGGGTTTCATCATCAGGCTTCTCCTCCCTTTCACCGTGGCAACAATGCGGCACCTTTTACTGTTTGATGAAGATGAAGAACATGTTCTTTGGTCAACAAGTGGAATTTAAAATCTACCAGAATAGGGTCAGAGACTGTTTCAGTCATAGCTGAGGAAAATGAAATTTCCATTTTACATGGTGCCTTGTAGAGGGAGCACACTAACTCTTCTGGAAACATCTGAGTGAAAAGAGGTTGAATTTTGCCGAATCGAAACTCATGGTGATGGCGAGTGATCCGACGTGATCAGAGAGGGCAGCAGCCACAAAGAACTCATGACCGGCTATACCATGTTGCGGAATGGGGGTGTGGGGAATGGAGGTCAAACCTGTATGTTGCGCTGGTCCAACCGCATCCGGCTCACGTGGCTCAGTTTTACGCTCTTCATCATCCTGGTTTTCTTCCCCCTCATTGCTCACTACTATCTCACCACCCTGGATGAGGCAGATGAGGCAGGCAAGCGGATTTTTGGCCCACGGGCTGGTAATGAGCTCTGTGAGGTAAAACATGTGCTGGATCTCTGCCGCATCCGTGAGTCTGTGAGCGAAGAGCTCTTACAGCTGGAAGCAAAGAGGCAGGAGCTGAATAGTGAGATTGCCAGGCTGAACCTGAAGATTGAAGCCTGTAAGAAAAGCATTGAGAATGCCAAGCAGGACTTGCTGCAGCTCAAGAATGTCATCAGCCAGACGGAGCACTCTTACAAAGAGCTGATGGCTCAGAATCAGCCCAAACTTTCTCTGCCCATCCGATTGCTCCCTGAGAAGGACGATGCTGGTCTTCCTCCTCCAAAGGCCGCATGGGGTTGCCGGCTGCATAATTGTTTTGATTATTCTCGTTGTCCTCTCACTTCTGGTTTTCCAGTGTATGTTTATGACAGTGATCAGTTTGTTTTCAGCAGCTACCTGGATCCCTTGGTCAAGCAGGCTTTTCAGGCAACAACACGAGCCAATGTCTATGTTACAGAGAATGCAGACATTGCCTGCCTTTATGTGGTTTTAGTGGGAGAAATGCAGGAGCCAGTAGTGCTGCGGGCTGCTGACCTTGAGAAGCAGTTGCATTCTCTACCACACTGGCGGACAGATGGACACAACCATGTCATTATTAATCTGTCCCGGAAGTCAGACACCCAGAATTTACTGTACAATGTCAGTATAGGCCGTGCCATGGTGGCCCAGTCCACTTTCTATGCTGCCCAGTACAGGCCTGGCTTTGACTTGGTCGTCTCTCCCCTAGTCCATGCCATGTCAGAACCCAACTTCATGGAAATCCCACCACAGGTGCCAGTGAAGCGGAAATATCTCTTCACCTTCCAGGGTGAGAAGATTGAATCTCTGAGATCCAGCCTTCAGGAGGCCCGCTCCTTTGAAGAAGAAATGGAGGGCGACCCCCCTGCTGACTATGATGATCGGATCATTGCCACCCTCAAGGCAGTACAGGACAGCAAGTTGGATCAGGTCCTGGTGGAATTTACCTGCAAAAACCAGCCGAAGCTGAGTCTGCCTACGGAGTGGGCACTGTGTGGGGAGCGCGAGGATCGCCTAGAATTGCTGAAGCTGTCCACCTTTGCCCTCATCATCACTCCTGGGGATCCCCGCCTGGTTATTTCATCTGGGTGTGCCACACGGCTCTTTGAAGCCCTGGAAGTTGGTGCTGTCCCGGTTGTGCTGGGGGAGCAAGTGCAGCTTCCATACCAGGACATGCTGCAGTGGAACGAGGCGGCCTTGGTGGTGCCTAAGCCACGTGTTACTGAGGTTCACTTCCTGTTACGAAGTCTCTCTGATAGTGATCTCTTGGCCATGAGGCGCCAAGGTCGCTTTCTCTGGGAGACTTACTTCTCCACCACTGACAGTATTTTTAATACCGTGCTGGCTATGATTAGGACTCGCATACAGATCCCAGCTGCTCCCATACAGGAAGAGGTAGCAGCCGAGATCCCTCATCGTTCAGGCAAGGCTGCTGGAACTGACCCCAACATGGCGGACAATGGGGACCTGGACCTGGGCCCGGTAGAGACCGAGCCGCCCTATGCCTCACCCAAATACCTCCGAAACTTTACTCTCACTGTCACTGACTTATACCGAAGCTGGAACTCTGCTCCAGGGCCTTTCCATCTTTTCCCTCACACACCCTTTGACCCTGTGTTGCCCTCAGAGGCCAAGTTCTTGGGCTCAGGGACTGGATTTCGGCCTATTGGTGGCGGAGCTGGGGGTTCAGGCAAGGAGTTTCAGGCAGCCCTTGGAGGCAACGTGCCAAGAGAGCAGTTCACGGTGGTGATGCTGACTTACGAGAGGGAGGAAGTGCTCATGAACTCTTTAGAGAGACTGAATGGACTCCCTTACCTCAACAAGGTAGTAGTGGTGTGGAATTCCCCCAAGCTGCCCTCAGAGGACCTTCTGTGGCCTGACATTGGCGTCCCCATCATGGTAATGGAAAAATAGGTTCTTTGTTTTGCTGCATGAAATGTTGCACTTCTAATGCCTTTTCCAGCTTTAACTTCAGGTGTCCTGACTTTCAGTAGAGAGGAATATACATATCCCTTTGTTTTTAAACCTGTATGCATTCCTTTCCCTGTGAAGTTTCTGCTTGCTGCTTTTCCAGGTCTTGCCATTTCCATTGGTGCTACTCACTTTCCAAATCTAAAGCCTCAACAGCTGAAATTGGTGCTGGTTCCGTGAAGGTTTACAAACCCCCTCAGTTGTCCTGTAGACTTCCTCCAAGCCGATGAGTTTAACAGTGATGAGAGAGCTCATGGGTAGGAAGAATGCAGGACTTGGGCACGATAATTAGTATATGTGATGTGTGTCATTATCACTGTGTCTTCATTTTATATCTGTGGGAACTGAGGCTTAGAGAGGTTAGTTAATTTGCTCAAGGCCATCATGAGTCACAGAGGAGCTGAGCTTTAGTGTTTCTAAGTCCAGAAAGTGCAGTTTTAATCCACTCCCAAAGGACTGGGGAAGAAACTCTGTCATTTCCCAGCGTCCTGTAAAAGCCTCCTGACGTCTGGAGTTTGATACTTGGAATTGAAGATACTGAACCTTCTTTTTTAGAATGTCTCACAGGGTCTTTCTCGTTCTTTACTCTTGTCTCTTAGAGTTAGATGATGTATTTTACAGGGAAAGTAGTAGCTAAATGTGCAGGATAGGGGATTATTTCTGAGGGCTTTAAGTTCAACATGGCAATCTAGCAGTGCAACCCATCTCTTAAATGTGAGGCCTTAGAGCTGATCTTTTTTTTTTTTGTCCATTTTATTGGTATACAGTACAGTTACATTCATCATTGGGTGCTTGTACCTTTATATGATGTATCTTGGTTATTATTTTTTCCCCATTCCCCTGCCCTCACTTCACCCCCTCCACCCTTCCCTATTTACAGAGACTTTGTTTCCATGTTTTTCCTTTTCTCGTATTTTTTCTTTTCCCTTCTTTCCTTTCCCCTTCCCCTCCCGTATGCCTTTAAATATTTTCTTCCTATTTTACAATATCAATTATACATTTTGATTCTTATTTACACGTTCAGTTTTTCACACCAGAGAAACTATTCGGTATTTACACGTGTGTCCTATTTATTTCACTTAAGAGTATGGCCTCAAGGTGCATCCACTTAGCTGTAAATGTCTCTAGTTTCTCATTCTTTATAGCTAAGTAGTACTCCATTTTATAAAAAAACTACATCATCTTTATCCACTCTGCAGTTGATGGGCAATTGGGCTGTTTCCAAGTTTTAGCTATAACTGTGCTGCTATAAACATGGGTGCACATATATCACTGTGGTATGATTCTTTTAATGCTTTGGGGAAGATCCCCAACAGGGGAATAGCTGGGTCAAATGGAACCTCAAACCTAGCTGTTTGAGCTATCCCCATACTGATTTCCACAGTAGTTGCACCAGTCTGCACTCCCACCAGCAGTGGAGCAGGGTTGCTCTTTCCTCACAGCCCCGCCAGCACTTGTTATTGGTTGATTTCCTGATAGCAGTCATTCTTTCTGGGGTGAGGTGGAATCTCAGCATTGTTTTCATCTGCATCTCTTGAGTGACCAGGGATGTTGAACATTTTTTCATATGTTTATTTGCTGCTTTTACTTCCTTGTCTGAGAAATATCTGTTCATTTCAGATGCCCATTTTTGAATTGGGTCTTTGAATTTGGGGGGGTCTGATTTTTTTGAGTTCTTTATAGAGTCTAGATAGTAGACCTTTGTCTGACTTAGAGCTGATCTTAAGCAGACTATCCCCTACTTACTCTGGAATAAAGATCTTTCTCAGGAAAAGGTAGTAGTGAAGAATGACAAAAGGCCTGATAGGCCATGTGTTACTAGACTCTTGTTCAAGAAAATTAGTATGTTTTAGGGATAGTTTGTCTGGAAAAGGATGTTTGAGCTAGTCCAGTTTTCAAAACAATTTCATTGGAGAACTAATTCATTTGAAATATTAACTGTGCGGTAGCATGTAGTAATAGAAAAAAGACATTTGAGTTTAAAGTGATACAGACCTGAGAACAGTCATTTTGTGAGCTTTAATAAGTTGATTAGCTTCTTTGACCTCAGGGCTAAAGAGAAATCTAACATAATACACATAAGTATACTAAAAGGATGGTCAGTGATTATTTGCTTCCTTCTTAACCCTTAAAATCAAAGAAGACAGAAGCCATTGTATACATTCTGCTATGTTACAGGCAGCTGTAACTAACTCACTAATCCTCTTCATAATTTCCCTTTGCTCCATACTTGTCACTGTATTTACTCCTGCACGAAGTACCTAGCTATCTTTTTCAAATATTTTTTCTGACTAATGTCAATCGTTTTTAATTATTTAATTGAATTCATTACCTGAGGCTGTTCAAAGACTATTCTAAACACTTTTGATCCCAGAGTTTATCTTGTGTGTTAATAAAAATTCTGTAAATAGACTTCTCCAAGTTCTGTTTTCCCCAAAATTTCATTTATTTTCTTTCTCAGTTACAGCTTTATGAGTGCCATTGAATAAAGCACTTATTCTGTGACAGGCAAATGCTGCTCACATAGTGGACTAGTGGAGCAGCCTTTGGTTTCTGTTTTTCCTGAGTTTTCTTTGAGATCGGTAGGAATACGGAAAAGCTAGTGCCACCCTGTGAACGATGACTGAAATCCATTAGAGGACTTGCCAGAACAAATCTTTTCTCTAAGTCTGGTGGGAAATAAGTAGTCCTCTTTGATTACATGGCAGC
Organism: Heterocephalus glaber; assembly: GCF_000247695.1. The sequence continues at coordinate 23,350,358 of NW_004624758.1, forward strand.
CCATTGCAACAGTACAATACCTAGTTGGAAATGCCAGAAACTTTCCAAATGGGCTATTCTAAAAAGCTTTCGTATTAGGAATACATTTTTTTCTATTTCTTTTTTTAAGAAAAGGAAATCGTTTCAAGCTGGAGAATCACGCTCTGTTCTCTAAATATTTTTACTGTGCTTTTGACTTAAGAGAGGCAGGTGTTTTGGGCAGCACTTGAAATTGCTGGCCCTTTGCGTATAGCCAGGTACCAGGGATAGTGAGACACTGGTAGCTCTCCCGCCTGTAGGAGGATGGCATTAAGATGCTTCTCAAGGTGGTTCTTCCACCTCCTTGTGGGCTTGACCTATTCATTATGTTATGGTTAGCAGGTCTTTATAAAATTAGCAGCAGGTAGTTCCCAGGCAATCTGGCAGATTCTAGTCCTTCAGGGAAAGTGATTTGAAGTCAGCATATTGGCTGATTGAGCCAACCAGGGAACCGCTGTCATTTCAGAAAAGGCAGGGCAATTTGGCCTCTTTTATGCTCTGTTTCCAGACTAAGTAATAAGCATAAATTCTAGGTGTCCATGGTGTCTGAAATCTATTGAGCCCTAGCTATTTAAATTTTCTTAGGGGTACCAGATAGGACCTATGTGTTAAAGTTTTTCATTCTTTTCTAATAATTACTTAACAAGGGGTCTGGCTTAGAACAAAGGCGATCTTTATGTCACCATCCTTGGACACTCAGGTCCCGCATGCTCTGGGCAGAGATTTCCAGCTCAGGTGGAGTAGCATCTGTATAAGGAGACAGGACGTGCAGAGAGTGTGAAGAGTGTGGCTCTCATCTGAACGGTGTAGGAATGCTGAAGAGAGGTGTGATAGTGGCTGGCTGCCCTCCCTGTCCCCTGCCCACCTTCTAAGCTGTTGAGTCAGGTCCCTGAGCTCCTGGAGCATAACCACATAACTGCAGAGACACCTAAGAGAAGTCAGATGGGCAGTGGTCCTGTGCCCAGGGCTTGGGTGTCCTGTCTTCGGAAGAGTTCCCCACTTTCACGGCACCTTCAATGCGTGTCTGTTCCTGGTGTCAGCTCAGAGGCTTTTCAGATTTTTCTTTCCCTATTTGTAATCTGTGATTTTCTCTGCTGCTTTTAAGATTTTTTTTCTTTGTTTAGGTGTCAGTAGTGTGATTCTGATGTGCCTTGGCGTGGTTTTCCTTGATTTTTATTCTGAAAAGTGTTTCAGCAGGCAGTTAATTTGGTTGGAATGACTTCTTTTATATTTAGCCGGTCAGCCTACACACTGTGCCAAGCGTGGGTGGTGTGGGAGGGGGCCGCAGATGTGCCAGCTTATACACAGTGCAGGGAGCTCCCCATCTTCGGCGCTGTCCGTTGTGGGATTTCCTCCTGTTTCCAGGGCCAGGGTTTGCCCTGGACTCTCGTCTTCAGGCCAGACAGCTGTCCTTGGGGTGCTCCAGCCTGCTCCCAGGGTCAGAGTGACACTAACTCCTTGGTCCTTTGTCCAGAATTACAGTTGTCATCGGTAGCAGGCTGGAGTCCTTAGCAGCTTACTGAGCCCTCCTAGAAGCAGAAAGCTCCAGGTAATTCCTTTGCGATACATCGTTCCACCAAAGATTTTGGTTTGAGCTACTCCTTTAGATTCCGGAACATAATAATAAGTAGGGTAGCGTTTCAGAGTATTCTGTGGCAATGAGACTCTCAAGAGCTGTCCTTTTGATGTTTAAAACTGGGTCTGTTATGAAAGTGACATCTTTCAGTTACTCACAGCATAGGCAAGCTCACTCAAAAAACATCGTTCCTCTTTGCACTGCCGATTCAGTCATTTCTAGGACAGTCTTTTTACAACCAGTCCCGGAGTTGGATTTTTGTCATTCTCTTCTCCATAAAGGGCGTAGCTCATTTATTTACACAGAGTGCCTGGCAAGGGCTCTTTGAAGAAGTGACACTGACATCTGGGGGGAAACTTGAATGGAGTGAGTGCACGGGCTGTGTGAATCTAGAGGATACAGCAGTGGCAAGTGCAGGAAGCAGCCACAGGGCCTCCAGGGTGGGAGTTTGACAGGCATGGGGGAAGGTGGCTGGGGCCGTATTTTGAGATGGGGTCTTGCTCTGTTGCCCAGGCTGGCCTCAAACTCCTGGACTCAGCTCTTCTCCCACCTCCACCTTATGAGTGCTGAGGCTACAGGTGTGTGCCACAATGTGTTTTCTCGGCTCTCATTTTCTTGGGGAGGTGGCATCCCCCCTAACCCTCTCCGGTACCGGGGATTGAACTTGGGACCTTGTGCTTGTGAGGCAGGGGTGGAACCACTGTCGGCTCTCATTTTCTTGATTCTGTAGTTCTATAATGGGCTTCTTTTTAAGTTAAAGGAGGAGAAGATGAAGGGCTAATATTAGCTGTTGTTTCATTTTCTTGTCTGTATGGTGCCCTGAAATAAGGTTCATTCTTAGTGGACTCAGAACAGAAATATATTATTGGAGGGTGGGACTGTTGGGCCTCGCCAGGCCTAGTATTAAAAGGCATAATAATTTAAGTACATGTATTACAAATGCTGAATTTAGTAGGTGGCAGGGGTCTAGTCCCTGATTGCTGTTCTGTTTCACTGTGGAGAAAGGAAGGTGGTGAGATAGTCAAAAGAACCAGCAAGATACTGTCAGAGCGCAGGGTATGCAAGACGTGAGTGAGTGTTGTTGAGCATTGCTCCCACCTTGACTGATGGAGAGTGAAGGATTTTTTTGCTTTAGGAAACAGGATTAAGTAGTAAGGTTTTCTAATTCCTCTCTAGCTGTAATTCCCTAATATGATTAAATATGTTGAATATTCATTGGTAGTTTTGATTTATAAACTTCTCAGGTCTTTATTCCATATTCTGAAAGTAGAATGGCAGGGCTAAATTATGTCCTGTGTCACATTCATTCATTTGTTCGTTTATAAAACATTTGTTGAACGTCTGCTATATGCCGGGCACGAGGCTCTGTTCATTCTGGTCGATGTTGTACCGGTAATTAAAGCAATAATTTGAAAATCAGTCTTCGTGTCCATGAATTACTAAAGTGGGATTATAAGGTCCCCCATAGCACTGTACTGTAGAAGCATGAAGAAATAGTGTTGGGGCTGTTTTAATTGAAAACATCAACAGAAATGAAAATTGTAACATCACATACTACCTCTGGTTGACCTATTTCTTTTGCATTATTAGATCTGCTTTTCTCACACTCCCAGAGGCTGCTCCTGATCTGTGTGTCTTTGTTTAGAAATGTTCGAGTCTTTTGGTCCTCAGGTTTGGATGCCAAAACCGATAATAGTTTGCTGTGCTTTTGTCTAGCCATAAGCACTGTAGCTTTGAAGCCAAACTGTTGGAAGAAAGCTTCCTGCTTCCCTCCCTTGGTCTCTTGTGGTTGCTCTCTGTCCCCACCTCCCAGGCTGAGCTTTAGTTTGTGTCTGCAAAGTCTGTAAGGGTAGAAGTACTGTCACAGGGAAGAGATGATTGCCCTGGGATGAGGAACTGTAAGTGTTTGAAGTACTACAGCTCTGCTGTCTCCTGAGGTTGACTCGGCCACAGCGTCTCAGCAGTGGCACTCATGACGTCTTGGGCTGGATCGTTCTTAGCTGGGGGAGACCATCCTGTGCACTGTAAGGTCAGCAGCATCCCTGACCTGCACTTAGGTCCAAGCAGCTCACCCTCTGCCTCCCCAGCGGTGACAACCAAACATGTCTCCAGACATTGCCAGAAGCGTCCCCCTCGCCGTCCCCCTCGTCGGATGTGGGGGCAGCAGAGTCACTCCTGTTTGAGAGCCACTGCCCTAGATTCTTGAGCAGCCTTACTGACCGCAGTCGTTGGGCAGCTAAACACAGCTCACCTTTGACACTTGGTGTGAATTTCTGTGAACCCTTAAAGCTTCTCTGTGATTGCCTCTTGCTGTCGTTGAGCCCAGAAGGCTTGGGCCAGGATGCGGAGGGCAGGTAGACTGTGCTCTTGGGGTTAGCAGGGCTTGCTCTGTTCTTGCCTCTTGGTGTCCAGGTGATGGGCTTGCACGCACTGTCTAAACTGGTGGAAGTCTCGGCCAAAACACATTTGCTGTGAGACTTCCAGTGCTCTGGCCACACCCAGATCTTTGAAGAACACAGTTGGTTCTCTGGATTTGCTTCAATTTATAAATTGGGCAGATGATTTTGGATATGCTCTTGGTATCAGATCATGATTATTTGAGTATCTCTAGTTTCTCATTTTCAGATTCAGAGCTAGGTTATTTACAGGATTGTCAAATGTGGCTGATAAATTCCGGTGCTGCAGACAGCGTGGTACTATGGTGACTTAGCAGACAGATTGCTAAGTGTTCATACAGCCGATGCGTAAGGGCAATGGACTTTGAGCCCAAGCTTTTCTTACTCCAAGCCTTGCTTTTCCCTTTTTGCACAGGGTTTCTCCAAGTTGAACTCGCAGAGCAGGTGCCTGAGGGTCTTTGATGTACAGGTTTGGCTCTTGGGTGCAGGTCTGTTTCAGGTGGCCCCAGGTGAAGTCCCTCTACTGGACTTCAGGTCACACTGAGTCCTCAGGCTCTGCGCTGTGCTCTGTATTAACTCATTTTGCTGTAAATAATACTCATGGAGATAAATCCACAAAATCGAAAATCTCCAAGCACATATTTAAAAATTGAAATTTTTGTTTTGTTTTCTTGAGTCCGGGTCTCACTGTGTAGTTCAGGGTAACCTTAAACTTGCAGTGACCCTTCTGCCTCAGTCTCCTGAGTGCTGGGACTACAGGTGTGTGCCACCATGCCTGGCTAAGAATTGAATTTTTCAAATATCTTTAGCTGTGTATATTCATTGCTGGACTTTCAGCTCTGACTGTTCACTGCTGGAGGCGGAACTTTGGGCAGCTGACCTGGCGGAGTTGCAGTTCAGTGTGAAGTGAATGCTGTAATGTGGGAAAGGGAAACGAGTGGTCTGGCAGGGGTCTGAGTGAATGGCAACCATCCTGCATGCCGTCTAAGGTGGACACTGTTCACACTGTGACACCTTTCAGGTTGGGACGCCTCTTACAGTGCATGACTACCACTGTGTGTACCTTTTGGCTCCTGCCACTTCGGCCACCCTGCAGTCTCTGGGGAGTGGAGCTCAGGCACTGCAGAGCTGAACACTTGGTGGCCACCCTCCTCTGTGCCCCGACCCCACCTCAGCTCCTTTGTGTTATCACCACTGCATCTGTGCCAGGCCTCTGCTCCCGACTGGTCAGACATGCTGCAGAGTAAGGTGGACTTCGGTGTGTGGCACTTGGGTGGGACATTGGTACCTGTAGTACCTCGGAGATGTAGGTCCATCTTTACCATGGTATCATGTATGGTAGGCAAGTGCTACGCCACTGAGCCGCACCCAGCCCACTTTGTCTTGATTTGGGCTGGAATTTTTGTGGAGCTGAGGCAAAGTCTTAAGAAAAGCTTTTGATGGAGTAGCATTCCAAGGGATCAGTTATTCACGTGCTTTTATAATCAGCAGCACTTTTTTCCTTGATGGTACATAAATTAATATTGCCCTTTGGGGCCAGGGTGGTGGTGCATACCTATAATCCCAGCTACTTGGGGGTTTGAGGCAGGAAGATCACAAGTTTGAGACCAGAACTTAGACTCTCAAAGTCAAAAGGGACTGGGGTTATAGCTCAGAAGCACAGCACTTGTCTAGTATGCATGGGGCCTTGGGTTCAGTCCCTAGTACAGGGACAAAAGAGGGGAAGGGCATTTTTTATCGTGCTCTGGTTTGAAATTGATGAAGTTAACATCAGGTTAGCAGAAAAGGCCTGGATTTGAACTGGGCTGGTACCATTGAGAGTTCAAGCATTTGTAGCTTGCCACTTCTGTGATGTAGCCATCCTAGGCCTTAGCTTGTCCATGTAGAATGACACTTGGACCACATTCTCTCCAAGGCCCTCTTCCTTTCTGAATAAATTCTGTTGTAAGGGTGTTAGAATGAATTCACCAAAGTGTGAGTTCTCTGCATCAAGAACACAGAAGTGATTCAGTCTGAGAAGTGGCAGGGGTGGGGTGTGTATGACTAGAGGCTCTTAGCTAGGTCTTTGGGGGAGACAGAATGGAAGGAAAGATGTCTGAAGCTGAAGAGACTCCTGAGGGCATAGGAGTGCACTGAGCCAGGGGGAGCTAGTCCTCTATACAAGTAAAGCCACCTGTTGAAAGCAAGATGACCCTATTGGCTTTTTAAAAAGATAGTTCCCTGTGAGATTCTCTTTTTGAGAATAAAATGATGCTTCATTAGTTGGACTAATTTAGCTAAAAAAGAGCACAGGGCATGGTGGCACGCACTTGTAATCCTACCTTTGTGTGAGGCAGAGGATCTTGAGTTTGAGGCCAGCCTTGACAACTTAGGCTCTTTCTCAAAATAAAATTATGAAGAAAGAAGCCAGGCATAATGGTGCATATCTATAATCCCAGCACTCGGGAGGCTGAGGCAGGAGGAGCACCACAACTTCAAGGCCAGCCTGGGCTACATAGTGAGTTTGAGCCCAGCCTGAACTACAAAGCAAGACCCTGTCTCAACAAACTAAAAAAAAAAAAAAAAAAGTGCTTTTGTATGTGTCCTCAGTGCTGTGCATTACAAAGGTGAAGTAGTTATGTCAACAGTATAGTCTACGTCCCCACCCCAGAGGCCTTAAGGGTACCGGCTGAAGGGGTTTCTGAGTGTGGTTTTAAAACTGATGGGCCAGCTGAGTGATTCAGAGCTGGGACATTGAATCTCAGTTCCGCTCTGCCACCTGGTGTTCTCTTGGGAAAGTTATTTTTAATCTCCCGGACTGGGTTTATTGCAAAATAATGCTCACATTAGTTTAGTTTTTTTCCACAAGAAAATGAGTTAATGAATAAAGCTTCAACTGTGAAATCTTTGTCATGCATTTATTTCTTGAATTCTCAGGTGGTAGTATTCTTTTTTGTTTGTTTGTTTATTTGTTTTGTTTTTGGTACTGGGGATCAAACTCGGGTCCTTGCACTTGCGCAACAGGCGGCAAAACCACTGAGCTAAATCCCCGCCCCAGGTGGTAGCTGGGCTGGACGAGTGGTAGGTAAAGAAGCCCAGCCCAGTAAGGATAACCGCTGTTGTCCTTGACTACGGCCCTTCCAGATTTGCCTTCCCTCACACAGCACTGACGCCCGTGCCTCTGCTCCCTCGCTGCAGGTGGTCCGGACTGAGAAGAACAGTCTGAACAATCGCTTCCTGCCCTGGAACGAGATTGAGACAGAGGCCATCCTGTCCATCGACGACGACGCCCACCTCCGCCATGACGAGATCATGTTTGGCTTTCGGTGAGGGCGATTCTCAGTTCAGAAACACTTGCACTTGCAAGAGACAGAACTCTGGCCTGGATGAGGTGGCAGAGGGGTTTACTGGTCATAGTGGTGGAGAGATGCTGGAGGCTGAAAGGGCTGACATTGGATGAGGCTCGCCAGGCTCCTCTCTGTAATCCCCGGGCCCGGGAGGCAGGGGCTCTTTGGTTGGCTGGAGCTACAGAATCATCAGCCTCAAATGCAATCCCTGCGGGCCGAAGTTTTCTAGAGCAAGTTGGAGGCCTCTGTGTCAGAGGGATGGGAACTGACTTCCTGGGCAGGCAGAAGGGACTACTTCTTGGCCTGTATAGAGCAATGGAACAGGGCCAGAATCCCAGGCCCACAGAGATGTGGGGAGGTGGGCTTGGAAGCAAAGATCCAGTAGGAAAAAGGGGAGTGGAGAAGCTGCTGCTGCAGCTACTCAGCTCGTGTGGAGCCCAGACTGTGTGGCAGGCACTAGCTGAGCACTTTGCTTTTTCTCACTGCTCCTTGAAGGACTTGGAGCAGGTTGTGGGCACACCCTGTCTTGGTGTAGTAATTGAGATTGCAGAGTGAAGCTAGAGGGCGAGTGATGGTCAGAGCTGGCATTCTCCCTCAGCCACTGTACTCTGCTGTTTCCTTCATCTTGGGACTTGGTTGCTGTTAGGCTCAGGCATCCCAGTGAGGGCACAGTGGGTGAGCGCATGGAGGGGCAGGACTGCTATGTGACGCTGGAGTCAGTTTGTTATGTATCCGTGGTGGTATGTATCCGTGGTATCCGAGAAGAAGGAGGGCAAGCATTTAGAAACTTGTAAAGCACTTTTTTGTTTGTTTCTTGAGACACAGTCTCACTGTGTAGTTCAGGCTGGCCTTGAACTCACAGTGATCCTCCTGCCTCAGCCTCTTGAGTACTGGGATCACAGGTGTGCACCACCACACCGCCTGTAACTTGTATAGCACTTTGACATTTTGTGTGACATCTAAGTTTAGGGTCTTTTTTTTATAATTCCATACCTTTTGGTACTATTTATTGAAAAATTCCTGTATCATACAATTAACTCCTTTAATTATACAATTCGCTGGTTTCTAGTATAAGCAGCACAAGTCAATGTAAAAAATTTCATCACCATCTAAAGAAATCCTGTGCCTGTGAGTATTCATTCCCATTTTCCTCCAGCCTTTCTAAGTCCTAGGCTAAACTTGTGTCTCTCTAGATTTTGTGCCTATGCTGGACATTTCGTATCAATGAAACTGTGTAGTGACTAGCTTCCTTCACTTAGCAGGGTGTTTCCAGGTGTACTTTCTTGTGGCATGCACCGGGCTTCATCCTTTTACATGGCCACCCCACATTTTTTTCACCTACTCATCGGTGGACATTTGGGTCATTTGTACTTCTTGTTCCCATTACTTCTCCACATCCTTGTCAGTGCCAAGTGGATGTGAAGTGCTCAGTATAGTTTAGATTTGGGTTTGCTAATGACTGAGGTTATGAAATCTCTTTGCATGTACTAATTGGCCAGTTGGCCATTTGTGTATCTTTGGAGAGATGTCTGTTGAGATCCTGCACCCATTTTATTGGATGATTTGTCTTTTTATTATTGAGTTGTGAGAGTTTTTTATTCTAGATGCAAGTCCCTTATCAGAGATATGAACTAAATAATTTCTATTTGACAGGCTGCCTTTTTACTTTTTTGGTGGTATCTTTTGAAGTATGAAGTTTTAAATTTTGATGAAGTCCAGTTTATCTGTGTTTTCTTTGTGCTCTAGGTATCCTATTTAAGAATCCATGCAAGCTGGACATGGTGGTGCGCACCTGTAATCTCAGCCCTGGGGAGGCTGAGGCAGGAGGATTGCTTCAAGTTAGAGGCCAGTTTGGGCTACATAGTGAGTTCAAGGCCAGACTGACTACACAGCAAGACCCCGTCCACCCCCCACAAAAAGAATCTATGCAGTTCATTTTCATAGTGTTTTACAAAAGAATTAGTCCACAGTGAATTAGGAAAGATTACTTGTTGACCACAGAAAGTTTATTTATTTTGAGATGGTCTCACTATGTAATTCAGGCTGGCCTCAAACTCTCTATGTAGCCTAGGCTGGCCTCACTTCCGACAGTCTTCCTGTCTCAGCCTTGCGAGTGCTGGGATTACAGGGGTGCGCCACCATGCCTGGCTAACCACAGAAAGCTTGAGAAGCACTGGAGGACATTTCTTTGGAGGTCTTGTTCAAATAAAGGTTGATTCAGGAGCGAGAGCTCTCTTCTGCGTGTGTCCATTCTGTCCTGAATGCCTAACCTGACCTCCCCAGCTCTCAGCTCCTCTGGCTCAGGTTTGTAAATAGAAGTGCACAGAATAAAAGAGATGAAAAGAACAGTGACTTTACTGCTGGATCTACCTTAAACCCATCTGTAGAGAACAGTTTGACACATTGCTGACACATTTGAACATGTTTGTTCTCTCCTCCCACCAACCTCCCACATTTCCTTTGGCCTCCTAGTACATTTTAAAGCAAAGTTTATGTTGCTAGCTGTGATAAAAAAAAAAAATCTGGCTAAACTGGGGTGTATTCCTTTGTACATGATAAATAGCTGGTGTGCTCTCCCTTTTATGTAGGGAAGAAAGTGATGAACAGCTCTAGAAATGGTCTTTGCTGTTGCAGGTGTTGTTATTGGTGGTGAGGAAGGGAATTTTTGGTGTGGCACGACGTAGTGCCTGCAGAGGCTTGCGGAGCTGCATGCAGAGCTGTGGGTGTTGACGGGAGTTGTTGCCCTCACCTCTGGATCCCAAGGATGATTCTGAGGAGGATCCCCACTTTGATGAGTTTGAATTTTATTAGTATACTGGCATATCCTGTCTTCCGTGGCTCCTGACTTAGAAGATATGACCTTTTCTCTGCCATTTTTCAAAAGATTTCCAGGTGGTGAGAAAATAGTGGGTTTCCTTTTGGTTTTTGATTTTTTCTTTCTTTCTTTCTTTTGTTTTTTCTTTTTGAGACAGAATCTTGCTATATAGTTGAGCTTCTCCTTGAACTCAGTGGGCAGCCCTGCTGACTTCGAACTTGCGACTCTCCTGCCTCAGGTTCCCAAGTGCTGGGATTACAGGCATGTGCCACCATGCCTGGCTGGGATGGCTTTTCCTGTGTCTCTATCGTTTGGAATCGGAGTTTAGCCTTGGGCAGTAGAACTGGTGAATTGTTTCTGGCTATACAGCCTAACCTTTCCCCTCTGCTACTCTTTTCTCAGCTGTTTGGGCATCCTTTGATCTAAAAGCTTTGTTTTTATTCATTCCCCCAATTTGCTTATTTCACTTGAATGAGAGTAAAATAGACCTAGGTTCAAAAAGAAAAAAATTGAGCATAAGAGTTCTTCCCTCTGGCAAAATGTACACCTCGACTAACTTCGACCCAAGAAGTCAAGAAAGCCAGGCACTTAAGAGACTCGTCCACACGCAAGGCAGACACGAGCGATCACAGCAGCAGCATTTGTCATAGCCCGAAGGCTAAATGCTGTGTGATTCCACTTACACGCGGCTCCAGAGAGATAGGAGGGAGAGTGGGGAGGGCCAGGGCCGGGGAGGGGGCTGGGTGACGCTGGGAGGAACAGAGTTTCAGTTCGGGAAGATAGAAAGGTTCTAGAGATGGGTGGTGCTGATGGTTGCACACCAGTGTAGGTATCTTTAACATCACTGAACTGTGCATCCTTAAAAAGGGTTAAAATTGTCCTTGGCTGTGTGCATAGTCACCACATAAAAAAGTCAGCTGTTTAAAAAGAAAGTCCACACAAAGCTGTTATATTGTGCCAGAAGTTGTGATTTGTCATCTGTTAGACTAGATAGTTACTTTCAAACTCATTAGGAAAGGAACTGCTTTGAAATTAAATCCTTAATGTTTTAGGAATTGAAGTTCCTTGGAAGTGGCGAGGGATTCTCATGCAGCTTTCGTTTCCTGGAGCCCTTCAGGGCTTTCTAGGTTCTGTGGAGCTTTCAGCTTCCAGTTGCAGTCTGAGGAACTGTGGACTGATTTTGGGTTGTTTTTTTTTTTGGTACTGGGGATCAAACTCAGGTCCTTGTGCTTTTGAGGCAGGCGGCGGAACCACTGAGCTAAATCCCTCGCCCTGATTTTGTTTTTTTACCTTATCTATAAATTTGGAAATGATGAGTTTCTCCTGAAACATACTGAATTCTCAGTTTGTTTCTTGCATTTTAAGAGACCTGCTGGTGGTATGTTTCTGTAGAGTACTCTCACGAGGCAGGTTTCTTCCTCAGCCCTGCACGGTTTAGGACTTAGGACCAGTGCTCTTCCTGCAGGCAGCCATATGCAGGAGCCAGAGGCCAGAGGTCTCTAAATTCTTCTCATTGTGTGCCCTCCCGGAGAAAGAATAGTTAAGTATGCAGCATCCAGAAATTACATATGTGCATATGTGTCCAACTGAACTAATGGATCCTGCTCATTAAAATAAATCTTTAAGAAATTAAACTAGAGGGCCGGGGATTTAGCTCAGTGCTTCCACCGCCTGCCTCGCAAGTGCAAGGTCCCAAGTTCGATCTCTGGTACAAAAAAAAAAAAAACTAGAGCCAGGCTTGGTGGTGCATGGGTGTAATCCCAGCCCTTAGGAGGCTGAGGCAGGAGGATTGTTGTGAGTTCAAAGCCAGCCTGGGTTACATAGTTCAAATCCAGCCTGAATTCAAGACCCTGTCTCAAAAAAAACAAAAGAAAAATAGAAACAGAAATTGATACCTTTTTCCTGCCTCTTGGCGGATTGTTATACCTACCATGTTCTGTTTTCTGCTTTATTTTTTTGGGTATCGGGGATCAAACTCAGAACCTTGCACTTGCGAGGCAGGCAGCGGAAGCACTGAGCTAAATCCCTGGCCCCTCCCTACTATATTCTGGAAACTCCTGCCCATGGTATCTTAGCTTGTTCTTTCTGTCAGACTGGAGAGGTAATAGCTGACAGAAATGAGGGGTAATAGACAGATACTTAACAAGGAAGCTTCTGTGAAACTGTTTATTGGTTATTATATTTGGCTTGTGATTAATTTTATTTAAAAAAAAGAGGAAAAGAAAAGCCCAGTGGCCAGTCAGTGTCAGTGCCCTGGTAGCCCGAGAGCTGTGTACTCAGGTATGCACACTTGTGTTTTTGAGGGTGTGGAGAGAAGCGCGGGACCGCATCGTGGGCTTCCCCGGCCGGTACCACGCGTGGGACATCCCTCACCAGTCCTGGCTCTACAACTCCAACTACTCCTGCGAGCTGTCCATGGTGCTGACGGGCGCTGCCTTCTTTCACAAGGTAGGAGAGCTCGTCGCAGCCTTGCTGCTTAGGAGGAGTTGAGTCTCTGTGTGGCACTGAGCTGCCCTCACCTAGGCATTAGCCTCCCTCCTGCTCTTTCTGTGGCCCTTCTTGTCTGAAGTGATTCCTGTTTTAGAGACACTGATCACGACGCTTAGAGCAATTCTACCATAAAGAGTCAGGACGAAGGCTGCCTGTAGAGGTGCACACAGGCCAGTGGGGGACACTGGCTCCTCTTTCCCGGCTTGGCTCTCCCTCCATCACACCGAGGGCACAGGGCCAAAAGACCTGTCAGATACCTTCTGTTTCAGCACTGCCGTCCCAGATGTGGCCCAGCATCAGCAGGCGGAAGCTGGTGTTGTGGTTTGGATCTTGAAGTTCCCCAGAGCTCCCCCAGAGGATGACATACTTGAGAGGTGGTGGAAGTGTTGGGAGGTGGGCCTAATTGGAGGAAGTTGGTCACTGGGGGTGTGGGCTTGAAGGGGTTGGCCCCCACCCCTTGTTCTCTGTTTCTTCCTGCCCCCATCGGGAACATCCTCCTCTGCCACAGGCTCTTGCTGCCATGTTCTGCCTCACCACGGGCCCATCATGGACTAAACCTCAAAGTCATCTTAGTTAGGGATATTTTGAACTAGAGTAAGAAGTCATGAAACTTTCAGCTTCGGTTTTTAAAAAAAAAACAACTGAGCGTGTGAGGCTGCTGTACACATCTCATTCCTTTCCCAACTTGGCAGACCATGGCAAGGCTCGGGGAGAGGGGCAGGGAGTTGGAGGGTGGTTGCCTGGGAAACCAGGGCTATTTGCGAATCCATTCATTTTCACAGTTGCTCCCCTCGGGAGCCAGGCTTCTCTCAGTGTGTGGTCCTACCTTGAGGCTCACTTGCCTGCCGGGGGGCAGGGCGTCTGCCTGTTCAAACTCTGATTGCTCTTCGAAAGTTAATGGTCAGGTCCTTTTAGTTTCAGAGAAATAATTTACTTAATGAAGCTTCATATCTTTCCTATTTGAACATCTGGAGCAGAGGTCACAAACTAAGCCCTTGGCTCACACTTGGCTCACAGGAGTGTTTTGGGTCCTCAGTGTTGTCTTAGACACCACCAGCTTTAAAAACCACAGGATTTTACAGAAAGTCTGAACTGCATTGAAAAGGCAGCTGAGGCCCTCGTGGGGCTTGGGAGCAACTGGCTGGAGCTGTGGGGCCACAGCTCCCAGTGCTCATTTGCCCTGCACCCCCGACTTTTGTCTAAAATGTCACTTATGTGTCTTGCTCCCTTGCCCTTGGTGGTAATTAAATTGATCTTCCTAAACCTACAGCAGTGCAGTTTTCTTTTGAATCATAGGTGACTATTAGTAAAACTTTTTGAACATGTACCTAATACATACATGTATTTATTTATAAATGATGTGCGTGTACTGCTGTACTTACAGAAACCTTTTAAAAGTTGAGAAGTTTCAAAATGTCCTCCCTTAATTCTTCAGTTTTAGAGATAGCAGTATGATTGAATATGCTTTATTAATTTTGAAAATACTGATGTTATACTGTGTGTTATGGCAAGTCATAGATCTTGGTTGTTTAGGAGTGCATCTCGCTTTGTTGCCCACAGTGGTCCCTAACTCCTAGGTTCAGTCTTCCTGCCTCAGCCTTTGGAGTTGCTGGGACTACAGATGTTAGCAAAATGGAAAGGTCTTGCATTTTTATATTTTAGAGGAGGTTCTAAATCCATTAAAACTTCATTTAAAAGAATTTTGAGCTGGGGCTATAGGTGAATGGTAGAGCACTTGTGGGGTTTGTATTGAGCCCCTGGGTTTGAGCTCTGGCCCTACCAAAAAAAATTTTTTAAGAGGTTAGAAAAGGTTTTTTTTGTTTTGTTTTGTTTTTTGGTACTGGGGATCAAACTGGGGTCCTTGCGCTTGCGCAGCGGACAACAAAACCACTGAGCTAAATCCCCCGCCCAAGGTTTTGTTTTTAAAATGTACAGATATGCATTTTTATAGATTAATATAAAACATTTTGGGGGGAACAAAACCATTTAATATACTGGAAGTACTTCCAAATGTTTGTTTTCATAATATTTTCTCCATTGGTTTTTAAAAATAGCATTTGCTTCTTATTGTTAAAGTGTCACCTTTTCCTTAAGGTATGATAGTGTTTAATTACTGTTTGTTCTCATTAGCTACTAATCAGAGCCCAGGGCCATTTAAAGGGTCAGCAAATTAGAATTATCTTAACTTTTTTATTAAAAACTATAATTCATCTTTTAAGATCACTGCACCTGAAGTACTTTTCTCCATGCTAACCAGCAAACTACAAACTACTCTCAAACTACCAGCTACAAAAGTTTTTTATGACTATTATTCCTCTACAGATCGTACTACTTTAGGAGATGAAATATGTAAGTCAGCTTAACTGGGTCCTCCACTATTCATTTGCTTGTCACCAGCCTCTTGCAACACCTTGAAGTTGACCTCTGCCATATTTTATAGTCCCTGCCGGTTTTGTGGTGTAAATCTTCATACTCTGGTTGATTGATGGAGCTGGGAAGAGGTGTGCGGTTGTGCGCCATTATGTAGTGTCTGCCACAGATTCAGTAGACAAGAAGTGCTAAGTTTTGGACATTTGTTGCACTAATTTTTAGCTTACATAATTACTTTCTTAATAATAGCTGTGTTTAACAGCAGTTCATAAAATTTGTGAAAAGTGATTGGTTAGCATGTTAGCAGGTGTGAGCCCGCTTCAGCGCACTACTTTATGGGCCTTTTGGGACTTTTTCCTTTTTGGGACAGGATTTGCTGGTTGCCCATGCTGTCTTTGAGTTTGCTCTCCTCCTGCTGCAGCTTCCTAAGTAGCTGGGATTACAGCTGTGCACCACTGCGCCTGTCTCAGCGGGGAATGTGAAAGGCGTGGCCGTTGCTCTGAGGGAGACAGACACCCGCCCTCGGAGGGTGAGGAGAAGGGTGTGGTGTGTTCAGGTGGCTGCACTGAGAATGCAG
Organism: Heterocephalus glaber; assembly: GCF_000247695.1. The sequence goes on from NW_004624758.1 coordinate 23,365,926, forward strand.
TGAGGGAAGCGGACGTGTGGCAGTCAGGGAGACTTCAGAAGACTGAATCATCTGGGCAGAGATTCAGGGGGCTGAGGCGAGGGAGTAGTGTGTGGCAGTGCTGAGAAGTGACCGACTTACTTTCTTGTCACTGAGACGTACTGGACACCCTCAAATCAAAGGAGAAAAAGCTTGTTTTGCCTCACAGTGGAGGACTCAGTCCCCAGTTGGCTGGCTCCACGGCTCATACAAGCATGGCAGCCGGAAGCAGAGTGGTGGTGGTGGGGGAGATGACCCTTCCAGGCCACACCCCAGTGACCCAGTAACTTCAGATTTAGCTATAAAGTCATCAGGGGACTTATCAGTCTGCATGACTATCACCCCCTGCGATCTAACCACCTCCCAGCTGTGAGTGCGTGAGGCTGCAGGCAGACATCCAGAAATAAACCGTATCAGCGACTCAGGAATCCCTTGTGAGGCAGTCAGTGATGGGTCCCATGCCTCGTGGTTCTGTGACTGAGGTCTGAGAAGATAACTAGTTGTTTCCCCTCACTTACCTCTTGTTGGCACTCGGAGGCTGAATATTGTTCACCTGAACCAGTGTTTCCCTTAGTCTGACAAGTTTTTGTATTAATTTCCACCTTGCTGAGACACCAGCCAGGCTGTGAAGTTCTGTTTCTCAGAGAGGTGCCCCTGGCAGTTAGCAGGGCAGCTGTTCACTGCCGAACAGCTGTGTTGCAGGATGTTTGGCAGCCCGGGTCCTGGCTCTTAACACCAGTGGTGCTTCTCAGTTACCGCCACAACTAAAACCACCCCATACACCCCTAGACCATGCGTGTTTCTGCTGAAAGCTGAAACTGTCCTGTAACGAAGTGTGTGATTGCTTTTCTTCCTCCGACAGTATTATGCCTACCTGTATTCTTACGTGATGCCCCAGGCCATCCGAGATATGGTGGATGAATACATTAACTGTGAGGACATCGCCATGAACTTCCTGGTCTCCCACATCACTCGGAAACCCCCCATCAAGGTGAGGGCCTGAGGCCTGTGGAGCTGTGCGTGTGCAAACAGAACTCTCTTGCCGGGCTGTGGCGGTTCCTGCCAGCCTCACACCTCAGAGTCTCCTCTGTGAAGTGGGTGAGGACACCACCTACCTCACAGGATTGTCATGGGATGAGTGGATACCACCAGGCTTTTCACTCCTAAGGCCGATGGATGGGACACAGAGGGTTTGGAACCCCCATAAAGACCAGTGTCTTTACTTCTACTCACTGTGACCTGCGGTTATGAACTAGACTAGAGTTCCTCAGGGCATGTGGAGTAACTGATTTGTCATCACAAGAAATCACAGGGACTTTTGTGTCACATTTGTTGCAATATCTCAAAGTAATGTTTCCACAGTAATGAGTCCACAGGCTTCACCAGATTGGCAAATGGGAGGGTACAGTGTGTCCATCAAAAAAAAGTAAGAATCCCTCAGTTGATACATGCAAAGCTCTAAGAATAGTGCCTGGTATGTCAGTAAGTACTTATATAAGGCATTTGCTCAAAAATGGAAGTACAGCAGAAGTCTAGAAATGAGTTTTTTTAAATCACTGAGCAGGTTTGGGCTACAATAAGTCAGGTCACTGCGAACAACCAGAAAGTCCAGTTTGATCCCCTTCCTCCATCATTCACAGGCGCAGCCACTAGTTAAATTCCCATATGTTGGGGGAATTTCCAGTATTTTGCTATTAAAAACATCAATGAAGTGCACTTTGTACCAACACTTTGCTGTACAACCAAGATAAATACTGGAAGTAGAATTACTGAGCCAAATAACACTCAATATTTTGAGGCTTTTGATATCTGTTAAGCATAGGCCATTTGGAAAGGACGCCTTTGTCATAGTAAAGGTTTGAGGTACTTATGGGGTCAGATGGTGACTCTTGGCGAGTCAGCAGGCCCAGGGCTTCACCTGGTCACTGAGTTGGCAGAACCTCAAGGTCCCTGTCAGTGTCAGTCCCATAATTGACACTGCTGTCCTCCCTCTTCCCAGGTGACCTCACGGTGGACTTTCCGATGCCCGGGGTGCCCTCAGGCCCTGTCACACGATGACTCCCACTTCCACGAGCGGCACAAATGCATCAACTTCTTCGTCAAGGTGTATGGCTACGTGCCCCTGCTGTACACTCAGTTCAGGGTGGACTCTGTGCTGTTCAAGACGCGCCTGCCCCACGACAAGACCAAGTGCTTCAAGTTCATCTAGGGCGTTGCAAGCTGTGGGCAGAGGGTGGGTGGGACAGGGGAGATGGCTTCCAAGGTTCTGGGCACTGAGGGCCTTGGGACATCCACTGGGTGGGTGGCCCACACCTCTGCTGGGAGAGGCAGCAGGAAGAGTGGAGAGGAAATAGCTGCCCTTATCTGGAAGTCGGCCACACTGGGCCCGGAACCCTGGTCAGCAGACTGGGGCTTCCACACAGGGCACTGACTGATAGTGTACACTGAGGACCACAGGGACTCTGGGCAGTCCCTTGCCAGTTTGTAAGCCCAGGACAGCTGGTTTGTGGTTATTAAATTCAGTAACAACTATTATTTAAAAAGAAAGTTTCAGATGTGCCATTCCAGGCTTATTTATATACGTGTGTGTATATATACATATGTGCATATATATACATATATATGTACACATTCACATACATATACATATATATATACACACATGTATGTATATCTGTATGTATATCTATGTATAGATATATATAGTGGGGGGAGTTGGAACAGTTGCTTCTCTCCAAGGGAGGGACCCACCAGGCCCCTCATGTTCTGTATTTTAGTGGAGGTGGATCCTGGCCAATGTGAGCTGACTTCTGCTTTTCATCTCCTTGCTCATGGGACATCTGAGCCCAGAAACAGGAAAGGGGTGGACTTGGCCTCTTAGGGGTCCATGGACAAGATGAGACAAGCCCTGTCGGTTTGTGCCTTCCCTGAGGTCCATCTGGAACTTGCCTCCTCCCACGGGTGGCCCAGGAAGGGCCTGCACCCTGTGAGCAGTGAGTGGCCTTCTGCTGGGCCTGGTGGTTTTGGAGGACTTAATATTAGGCCACACTGTTCCAGGACTTCACCCCATTCCTGGTGTCACCCTTGTGTGGGAGAGGAGAGTAAGGAAGCAGAGTGCAGGAGAAATGAGCCTGCCCTCCTGGTACAAACCAGCTTTGGCGTCTAGCTCTCTGGCAGGTTTTTCTCCCTTGGATGTGAGGATGGAAGCTGCAGCCTGTGCCACCAGGTTGGCCTGGGCTCTGCAGGCTGAGTGTGTCCTTTCAGGGTCCTGCCTGTCCGGCTGGCCGGAAGTCATACAGCAAGGCACCTGCCTGGAGGAAATTCACCTTCCCTTCATCTGTCTCGGCTCCCGCTGTCACTTGGGGCTTCAGACCCCTAATGCTAGGCTGGCTGCAGGACGCCCTGAGGTCCGTCCGGAGTGTGCCAGGATGGGTGGGAAGCCGAGACTTGCCAGGAACTTCCAGGTGTTTGCACCCACATTGCCATTTTCCACTACTGGTTTAAATTTCTGTTCCCTGGGCTGAAAGTGAAATAAGCTCATTTTGTTCATGATGGCATAGGGAAATGGAGGGGTGTCATTTGTCAGAGATTTGGTCCTTGACTTCTGTTTTTCCGAGCCCCACTTTGTTGAAGTGGAGTTGAGAATTTGCCAGAAACAGAACAAAAGCTCAGGTCTGTCCTGGTCATGCACATGCCTTAAGCCGGCCCTGTCTTCCCTGGACCTTGACCTCCTGTGCTGCACGCTCCTCTCTGGTCCGTCTGAATGGATTCTTTCCTGGGGTCCCCACTGCCTGGTGGGCCCAGGTGTCTCTGCTCACCTGCAGGTAGCACCAGGCTGCTCCCTGGGGAACTGGAGCCACACTTCTCTGATAGCAGAGCGTCTGGGCTCCCTGTCCCCTGCTTTCTAACTGCCCTTTCCCGACTTCTGACTTGACTCTAGCAGAACCCTCCTTCCCTCAGGGAAGCCAAAGAGTGTGGTGTTTTGAGCTGTATCCGTGGCTGCTATTTTATCTTACTTCTTTTAATGCAAGAAACTTAGAAACTGGTGCAGCGGGCCTGTGTGGGGAAGAAGTAGGCTGTGTGGTTGGAGCCCCTTCTGTGGGGCCAGGTCCTCAGTCCCCGAGTGTCTCTGTCACTTATGGATGCCATCACCATGTGCTGCAGAGTGTCAGTGACATCAGAGCGACAGACAGAGATGGCCTGGTCTGGACCTGCTGGGACACCAGCTTGAAGGACCAGATGCAGGCCATAGTGGACACTGACCATGTCCTTCAGGACTGGCCTCGGCACAAGAGGTAGAACAGTGGGACATCATGTGTGGCTTGTAGGTGCTTCTGGGATTGACAGCCGCCACCTTGCCAGGTGGGATGGGGCCTCCTGGGGCTTTGCCTCTGAATTTGCTCATCGGGGACGCCCAGCAGGGACTTCCACACAGGAGAGCGGCCCTCCTGGCCCAGTCCCCTTGGCTGTCCGTGGGTCACAGTTTGTCACCTCGTCTCATCTTCTTAAGGGCAGCCACCCAGGGCGCTTACCAGGCTCTGCTGGGCTTTTGTACCCCTAACCTTGTCTCTCCGGTGTGGGCTGCGCCTCATCAGGGATCCTGAGTGGGGGTCCTGTGTCCAGGAAGGAGGAGGATGGGGGTCCTGTTTGTCTGGGAAGGTGGGAAGCATCCTTCCCTGAGTCGCCTGGCTTGAGATGCTATTGGAAGGGGGCTCTTTGCTATCACGCCATGTCCATCACCCCACCCTTCTCCAACCACGAGCACAATGGTCTTACGTTGGATTTTTTGTAAAAAAATTGAAAAAAAAAGAAAAAAAATAAATGGAGGCTTTAATTCAAGCAGCTTGGAAGTCGTGTGCTTTTCCTCAGCAGGGGCAGGAGTGAGACTGGAGACAAGGTGCTGCCTGATTCCAATGGCCACCAGTGCAGTCCTGAGCAGACGGCATGGTGTCCTGGAGCAGCCTGGGGCTGATCGAGGGGACTCGGAACATGCACAGGCCCAGGCAGCCTCGCTGTTTCTGAGCAGACGGAGAGGACCCTGGGTCTCACTGATTTCGGCGGGACATGACACACAGGCAAACTGCATTTTCTGTGGGAATTTTAACAGTGTGTGCTGGGGGAGTTTGTGCCGTGTGCCCAGCAGCGGGGACAGGGCTTGCTGTGAGTGGCCGATGTGCCGTGTGGTCATCTGACTGACGAGAGTCAGTGCAAAGCACCTCAGAGCCCAGTCCTGGGTGCTCGAAACCCGGCAGCTTCCTGATGGCTGTGGGCGCGGAGGAGTTGGATGGGGGAAGGAGACCCTGCAGGTGGGAGCTGGGCTACACGGATCATCTCAGGGGTTAGGCCTAAAAGCCGGGCCCTCCCGCTGAGTGCACAGGCTGCTTGTGGAAGTGGGCCTGGGGTTTGGTCGCCGAGCTCCTGCTCTGCCTGCCATGGTGCACCCCACTGCACAGGGTGCCCCGGCTGAGGGCTGGGAGGTGCCTGGGGCTGCAGTCCAGGCACAGGGAGAGTGTGCATCGTTAAGCGAGACAGTGGCTGTTGCCGGCTGCTGCTGTGACTGCCTTGGTTCGGGCTCAGGCTTGGCTCAGGAGGAGAGGATACCCATGGAGAGCATGCCATTTGGTTCAGGGTCTAGTTTCATGTATAAACTAGCAAAAATTCTTCCTGTCTCTTAGGCCATGACAGTCACCTAGCGGCCACTACATGGCTTAGAAGCAGATGAACTCTCCTGGCTGGGGTTTAACACCACTGTCCTTGGTGAGTGCATTCCATCTGTTTTGAATGGTCAGGCCTTGTTTGTGAGGCCATGCACCGTCCCCTGCAGGACACCTCCTCGGAAGTTGTCATCCCTGGATTAGCAGGCCACTGCCTGTCCTTGGCCTCCCCTGCTTGCTGATGCTTTACCGCTGCCACCCTCTGGGCATGTGGCACGTCAGGCGCTTGGCTGTTGTCTGATGAGCAGTGCTTTGGTGAACTGGAGAGGGCCCTTCAGCATCGCGGCTGGCAGCAGGCTGGACAGTGACAAGTCCTGAGGTGCCTCTGGGACCCAGCTAACTTGGTGCGACCAGGTCAGTGGGGACTGCTCCTGTCCACCTCTCAGGCAGATCTGCACACGGGGCGAACGAGTTCGGCCAGATCCAAGGCATGGAGATCACTCAGGAGGAGGAGGAAACCTACCAGGGCCAGGTACCATTTGCTACTTCATTTTATCTCTTTTCTGACCTGTTTTAGGCAAACTCTTACATTTATCCATTTGTCTTCATTGTTTATGAAACTAAAATCCTGATCATATTGTAGGGCTGTCATATTAGCACTTTAGCTCTTTAAATTCTATTTAAACTGCTGGTGCCAACATTTTATTATAAAAACTTCTCGCCATACAGCAGAGTTGAAAGGTTTCTGTGATAAGCTGTACTTGACTCCCTTTGAACTGTATGTACTTGCCTCACAGCCAGTGATCTCTCTGTCCTCCATCCCTGCTCACCCTTTCTCTCCCCATTTTTGTTTCATGTCTGAGGAAGTAGTGACATTAATACACTTTCGTCTAAATACATACGAATATACATCAACTAGAGGTCAATGTTTATTTCTAAGTTTTAATGAAAAATGTATAAACTGAAATGCACAAATCTTAAACGTGTATTCTCAAATTCTGATGAAACACCTGAGTAACCCAAACTCCTATCAGATGCGGGGTGCTACTGCCGACCCGGAACGCTCCCTGCTGCTGCTTCCCAGCCAGTCCCCATCTCCTGCACCCCGGAGGTCCTAGAATTTTGTACGAATGGTGTTACGCAGTTTTTCCTTTGGAAAAGCTTCTAGAAACAGCAGTGTTGTGATCCACCAGTGCTGCTGTACACACCATAACTTGTTACTTTTTACTGTTGAGCAGCATTCCCTGGAATGAATGTCCTAGTGCGGCCATTCACTTGACAGGGACTGGGGCTGACTCTGGCTTTGGGCTGCTATGAATAGAGCTCCTGTGATTCCTCATGTGCAGGTCTTTTTGTGGCTGTGTCTCTCTCATACACCCTGAGTGAGTGGGGCGGTGTGGGGTACGGTAGTCTTAGACATGCTTGGTTTTGGAAGAAGCTGCTAACCCTTCCTCCAGTGATTGTTCGTCTCTGTGGTTCCAGCAGTAATCAGGAGTGTCCGGTTCCATCTTCACAGTGGGTGGCATCGTCAGTCCTCCGTGCTGGTGACTGGTAGCTTATAGTTTCAATTTGCATTTCCTTAATGACTGATGATGCTGAGCATTTTTTCATGTGTTTATACCATTTTTGTTTACTTCCTTGGTCAAGTATTTGAACAAAATATTTTGCCCATTAAAAAAAATGAGTTGTCTTTCTAGTACTGCTTTTCTTCCCTTATGTTTTTGTAGACTTCCCTTTGTTTTTATTTTTTGAGACAAGGTCTCACTAAGTTGCCCAGGGTGGGCTTGAACTTTTGATGGACTCACTTGCCTCAGCCTCCCAGAGTGCTGGGATTATAAGCATATGCCCACCTTTTTTTTTTTTTTTGAGCAGTTTTAGGTTTATAGAAAAATTGAATGCAAAGTACAGAGTTCCTCTCTCCTCATACTACTCCCTGTTTCCCATATTAATACCTTCAGTCAGGGATACATTTTGTCAAAATGGACACATCAACTGAAGTTTGTAGTTCTTGCTAAGGTTCATTCTTTGTGTGGTGTATGCTGTGGCTTTGGACAATGCTGTAACGATGCCTATCTAGTGACAGTTTCATGCAGAACAGTTTCACTGCCCTAAAACCCCCGTGCCTCACTGTCGGTCCTCTCCACTTCTGCCTTTTCTAGAATGTCATGCAGTTGGAATCAGCAGTGGGCCTTCAGATCGGTTTTCACATAGGAATACGCGGTTAAGGTTCCCCATGTCTTCCTATGCTTTGATGCTCCATTTCTTTCTTTTTTTTAATAACTGAATAATGTTCCATAGTATGGATGTATTTCTCTTTTTATTGTTGAGTTTCAGGTATTCTTTACCCCGGATGCTAGTCCACTGTCAGTTATGTATTGTGTAACAGAGTATTTCCCCCAATTTGTAGCTTTCCTATCCATTTCGTCTGTGGCAGTGATGGCGAACCTTTTAGAGACTGAGTGCTCACCCAAACTGCAACCCCAAACCCACTTAGTTATTGCAAACTGCTAGCACTGCAAATACTGAGGTTTCAGTTTAGCAAAAACAACTGTTGGCTGATGCTTGGCTGCTGAGGCGACTTGGTTTGCGGGCTGACAGAGGGGGCTCCTCCTGCCAGCTACAGCATGCCTGCCATAGGTTCTCCACCATACTGTGGTATCTCTGATGAGCAGAACATTTTAATTTTGATGAGACAGAATTTACCTTTCTCTTTTGTTAGGGTGTTTGGCGACCCAAGAAACCTGTGCCTGCCTCAAAACATGAAGACACTCCCATTTTCCACTGAAAGCTCCTTGGCGTTAGTTCTTACACTTAGGCAAGCTCCACCTCCATTTAGCATTTGTGTATGGCCGAGGTTCTGAGTCTTACTTTCTGCATGGATATTTAGGGTTTCCAGCACCATTTGGTAGACTTTCCTCCCTTCATTGATGGACCTGGGGTCTGTGTTGAAGACAGAGTAGTCCCCACCTATTTCTGTGCTCTCTTCTGTTGGACTGGTTTGTTAGTCCTTTTGCTGGCACCACCTTGTCTTGGTAAGTGCAGGTTTCCAGGGTTTTTTTTGGCAGCACTGGAGACTGAACCTAGGGCCCTGGCACGAGCTACATCCCAGTCACCACCCCATCCCTTTCTTTTTTTCTTTTTAAGTTGGATGTTGAATCCAGGGTCTTCACTTTTTAAAAGCTTGAGACGAGTCTTTTAACTCATGATCCTTCGGCCTCAGCCTCCCAAGTAGCTAGGATTACAGGTGTGTGCCATCGCCACTGAATTTTTATTATTTCTGAAAGTTCATGCCTTCATTTCCTTCCCTCAAGCCTCATACGAGGACAGGTGGAGGACAGACTTCGTCCCTGAGGTGCTCATGGTCCTAGAACTTGGCTCCTCTACTTGCGATGTTCAGCGGAAACGTTAATGTTGACTGTTATTCGGGTTAGCAGAAGTTACTGGAGACACAGGTATAGCAGAGTCGTAGGTGGCTGACATATCACTGGTGACAGGAAAGTGTGTACTGATGATTAGAAAAGGCCCTAACAGGGCCGGGCATTTAGCTCAGTGGCACCGCCCGGCCTTACAAGCCCAAGGTCCTGAGTTTGATCCCCAGTACCAAAAAAAAAGGCTCTAACATAAAAGCTCATTATTTATTTTTTGGTTTTTTGATGCAGGGTCTTGCTATGCAGTTCAGACTGGCTATGTAGTCCAGGCTGGCCTTGAACTTGGGCGATCCTCCTGCCTCAGTCTCCTGAGTGCTGGGATTATAGGCATGCACCACCATGCCTGGTGGAGCTCATTATTTTTAAAGTGGGTAAGCAGTGTAATCAATAATTAGATTAAAATTTTACAATGGATAACCTAAGAAATGTTAGCAAACATAATGTGTTTAGTAACCTGGAATCAGGTTGTATATCAGGAACACTTAGAAATGGCTAGGAATCGTTACTGTGGTTTCTGAAGGGAAAAGGAAAGAGTGAGATGCTGCCAGCACAAGAACCATTACATCTCCATTTGTTTCAGTCGCTTCCGATGCCCACAGTGAGAGAGTCCTCATGCCTAATGACAGGAAGTGAGTAGAACACTTTTCAAAGACCTGTGGTCTTGCGACCCAAACGCTTAAGTATGTGCTCCTGTGGTGTGATTAAAACCATAATGAGCTACCAGGGAGCAGTGGAGACTGGTACTTCAGAAAATAAACTCATGAGCAATGGTGGTTCAAGCCCACAGCAAGACGAGGCGTCTCTGGCACAGTGCTGTACTCCCTGCCTGTAGGATTTAGCTGCGACTTTCTCCAGAATCATAGTCGCTTGTTTTTACCCTCAGAGAAGAGTGATGCTTGTGTACGGGGCCCTGCAGGCCTGGAAACAGATGTTGGCTACCTTCGTACAGGTGAGTAAAACAGTGAGTTGTTCACTGTGCACTGTTTGTTCCTTGTGGCGCAGGGAAAAGGACAAAGTGTGGCTGTACTTTCCACCAGCCTGCTGGGGGCATCTTACCACACCCTCACCTCATTGCAGCTTGGGGTCACCAGTGCCGGTTTAAAGGACAGTGACCAGGACGACTGCCCCCTCTGCACTCACAGGATGTCAGGAAGGCTAGCAGCAGCTTCCTTATCAGACTGCATCTCAGTCTGCTCACTGGACACCTGACAGCAGCCGTGTGGACAGATGTGCCAAGCCACACAGGGTCCTGGCCATGGAAACAGTGAGGTTATGTTGGTGGTTTGAAGCCAATAAGATTTTGGGGGTTGCTATGTAGCAACAGATACCTGATAACAAAATTAGGTGTCTCTCTCTCTCTTTTTTTTTTCTTTTGGTACCGGGGATCGAGCTCGGGTCCTTCTGCTTACAAGGAAGGTGGCAGAACCACTGAGCTAAATCCCCAGCCCAGGTGTCTCTACTCTTTTTAAAGATTTTCTTAGGTATCATTTAATCATTACTACTTCACTGGGCTTAAGTTGAAACTTTGCTAGATGTCACAGTCTTTATCAGGCAGGTGTCCACAGTTGGGCTGCATTTCTAGCAACAGATCGCCGCAGTCAGTGGCTGAATTCCAGCACTCAGGGCAGCTTTGCAACCTCTATGTGTCTGCTAACCAACCTAGTTTGGCTCTGAAACATCTAAACTTAAGGTGGAGTTAGTCCTAGCTGCTCTCCCTCAAGACGTGGCAAGCCAGCTCTAGATTTTGTTCTTAAGAATGGTTCTTTGCTTCCTCCTGTCCTGGCTTCTGCCTCTGGGTGGGTGGTGGTGACCTGGTAAAAGCCTCCCTAATTTCCAGTTATTCCCTGCCCAGGGTGGCTGCTGACTCCTGTGGACTTCACCCACCTGTCCCTTAGTAACTGCCCTCCTGCGATAAAGGCCAGGGCTCTGATGCAGCCTCTTTACAGAAGATGATTCTCTGACAAATGCCACAGCATTTCTGGACACAGTAATGCTAGGACATTTAACCATTTGGGTTTCTTTTGAGCTTTATCTTACTATGCTTTTGCATTTTTCAAGATGCTTTTAAAATTTAACTTGATCCTTTCAAAAGTTTCATTAGAACAGACGCCTACAATGTGATAATAGTACTTACAGTTCTACAAACCAAAGTAAATTTTCATGCATGCATGTCAGTCTCTCACTGAGTCAGTCCTGTCCCACGCTGGTAGTTCCCCAGTTTGTTCCTAACACAGCCCTGTACCTTGGAAAACAGAAGCCCACTCAAGCATTCCTGTGCCCAGGACTGGCCAAGCTGGAGATAGGAAAAATGACGTCGTCTTGTTCCTCCTGTAACGAAGTCCTTGTTCCCGTTAATACTAGCATTCCAGGAGAGCTGACAATCAGCTTCCTGCAAAACCTGAGCGATTACTTCTACAGCATTTCCTGTCATTCCTGGGTCCCCAGTTCTCTCTGTGAAACCCAGCTGTCAGCTGAGTTGGAAGGTGACTTCCTGCAGTTGATCTGAGATCACAGGAAGCTATACCTACCACCAGAACTCACTTAGTCTGGATGCTTAGACTTCATGTGGTCTGGCAGAGAAGGCTTAAACAGTTCAGAGATAGCATCATTTCAAATGCAGGAATCTTTTTTTTTTGATGCGGGGGCAGACTGATTGAACCCAGGGCCTTTCCACTGGGCTGCATCCCCATCCCCTTCTTTATTTTTGAGAGTCTTGCTGAGTTGCCCAGGTTGGGCTCAAACTTGCCATCCTCCTACTTAAGCCCCTCAGAGTGCTGGGATCACAGGCATGCCCAGTCATCTTCGGTGAGAGGCTGCTTTTCTCTGAAACCTCACCATTCCTTATGCGTGTGTGGGCCTCTGCAGAAAGGCAGTGATGGGCGGGGTCAGCTAGCAAACCTGGAAGCAGTCATGTGCTGCCACTGAAGGGGACACATTCTGAGAGATGCCTTCCAGGCCAGTCTGTCATCTGAACGTGGCAGGGTACACTCAGCACAGACAAGGGTTCAGTGTCCCTGGCGATATAATCTCAGGAGACCGCTGCCAGACCTGAGACCCTGTCGTGCTTATGTAATGCATGCGTACTTCAACAGGGGCTTCTCTGGGAGGCACAGCTGTTGGCACCCGTCAGTCTCAGTGTTTTCCATGGAGACAGAACTTACAGAAAGGACTTCTCCATACAAATGAAGAAGAAATCTCTGTATTTTTGTAAACAGTACTGGGTTATGTGATTTAATGCACACATCAAATTCAAATCTGCTGTGGTATTTTCTAAGTTTATGTTCTATTTTCATTCTTTTTTCAGCTATTTAGATTTTAGGTTGGATAATACACGCATACTGCTATAAAAATAAGTTTTATTAACAAGAATAGGCCACAGTATAAAAGACCTAATTTTTTTGGATCCGCTTTCTTTTTAGGTGCAGCCCTCTATGCAGATAAGCAGACTCGTTCCTGAGGAGAGGCCTGCGAACCATGAAAGGCAAACACAGGCCCACATCACATAAGCTGGTCACCATTTTACTTTCCTGTCCACCGTTAAGCAAGACTGAATCCCTAAGACCCTATGTCACCTTCAGCTGTTTAGGAGTGCCAGAATTGGAAAGGACAGGACTCTGAAGCTTAAAGAAAAAGCTCTTGCCTGAAAAACTCCCAAGAAGCCAGGCAGCAGATCCCAGCTGGAGCTCTGGATTATTTTCCCCTCAGAGCCACCTGCTTTCTTGAGGCCAGAGGACACCATGAGGACACTGCCCATCACACCCTTCTTTAGCTGGAAGCCACGATGAATTTCAGGGAGAGGAAATGGTTCTGTGTCCCCTTCAGAACTTCTGTAAGAATTTGAGGACAAGGTCCCGCAGCCGTACCCTCAGCATCTCGTCATTGTCACAGATGATGTGGGTTGAATCTTCTTCAATCTGGATGAGCGTTTCCGCTTCCTGCAGCAGGACAATATGGCCCTTGGCTGTGTCTTCCACCTTGATATCACTGAAGCCGTGCTGCTCCGAGAGAGAGAGAGAGAGAGAGAAAGGAGGAGGGTGAGCATCCTGAAATGCAAGGCCTAACTGATATTTTGGAACTGCAATATCTAAAAGTAATACTTCCTGGGCTCCACAAGACATTCTAGGAAGTGGAATTTTTGACATCACTCAGTACATTTCTTCAGGGACATGGCTAACTATGTAAACAACCCAAGCACACTTCTGTAGACTTTCCAGAAGGCCCCAGCCTCGCAGAAGCTCATGCAGACCGGGCAGAATGTCTACAAACTGCTGAGGCATCGGCTGGGCTGAGCACAGCAGGTCCCTGTACACAGGAGTCTGGGCTGCTAGGCTGTTCCTGGCCTCAGCACTGCCCAGGTGCCTGGCCCAAGCCTGCATGCTAAGCGTCAATCAGCTGTTCTGAATGCTCAGGAAATGCCAGTCCTCACAGCCAGGTACCACTGACCTTGCACTTGGCAAATCCCTCTCAAGGGAGGGAGCCGGCTGTTCCTGGGTGAGTCTGGTAGGAGAGCTAAGTGAGGTCTTCCTAGAAAGTGGGGCCCTTTCTCAGCCAAGCCTAACACCTGCCATTCGGCACCAGGAGCCCTGTAAAGTCCCTGGGAGGGCAGGGCCAATCTGATCATCTACAGGATATGGGGCTGGGGCTGGGCCCGGAGAGATGCTCGGGAAAGTTGGAAGACAAAGGGAGAAAACCAAGCCTGCGAAGTGGAGGCCTTAAGACCTGAAAGAAGCTGGGAGTTGAGATATTTAACTGGGACACCGGAGGTCGGATGAAGCCACCCGCTGGGTGGTCACGGTGGCACTGTGTGGGCGGCGGGTCTGCAGCAGTGCCTTCTCCTCCCTAGCAAAGACTCTCATCCTCATTCCGAAGGCCTGTGGCAAAGCCCAAACTCCAAAACCTTTAAGGCTGAGTTTTCCCTTTTCATGTCTTGCTGCTGGGTGGCTTGACACACTGGTGGCACACACATGACTCCCATGGGGACTGGTCAAAGTGATTAGATCCGTATGTACCACTGGTGGTTCAAGCCAGTAAGAGCATGTTAATTGTAGACAAGAAACCATCCATTTGGGAGAAGCAGCCATTGGGGTGCAGGGTGGATGGGCGCTGAGACAGAGACAGACCCGGTGTCCTCTCACATGGTTGCCTCTGACCTGTCTTCGAATCACCCCCCATCGTCACTCAGCCTGAGACCTGGGTCTCCTTGGGCAGCCAGCAGCTTCCTATGGACCAGTGCGACTCCGGCGGGTGGTCCTCTGCCCTGGCCTTTCCCCGTCCCACCTGTCACAGCTGGGTTTCTGAGGAAGGGCTTTCTCCGCAGTCCACTCCACAGGAAGCAGGGTGGGAGAGGCCCCCAGCTACAGAGGACAGTGGGCCCCAGCGACAAGCAGGAGCAGGGCAGGCGGCCGTGCAAGGCAGTCGCTCACCTTCTCCAGGCTCTGCACAAATTGCTCCACGGGGATGGAGCCGCTCAGCAGGGGCTTCAGCACTTTGCAGTCCGGAACGTCATCACTCATGCGCTTTCTCTTCTTGCCGCTTGCAGGCTGCGCAGGCCTAGGAGGGGGCTGGGGGGAGAGCGGAGGCTGGGTCTCGCCAAGAGCCTCTGAGAAGGCGCAGAACCTGGGGAGCCTCTGGTGACACAGGCTGAGGGCCCGGAAAGCCTGGCGTCACCCTCGTGTGGAAACCAGTGGGCCCCCGAGTCCAGCGAATGCCAGACTAGCCCCGTGGCTCCCGCCTTATCTGCCCAAGACCTGCTTTTTATCAAGGTCTGGTTATCAATTTGCCATCAGTCCAATTCAGTACAGTACTTTCCAGGTACCTTCCTCAAGAGTGAACTGCCGGCAACTGCCAAGTCCACTGGCTGCCGGGTCTGACGTGGGTGAAGTCCTAGCTTTGTCAGCCTTCAGCCAGGAAATGGGAGGGCAGAGGAACTGCTCCAGCAGGAGAACTGTATGGGAATTCTGTGAGGGCTAACGAACCGTGCATGCTACAGCCCCAGCACAGGGCCCGACGGCACGTTAGTTACACAGGTCATCGAGGAATTTGCAAGAGACAAGGGCCGCCCTCCGCATGGGGGTCAGTCTCTCCTGAGTTGAAGGCCCCAGGCCTCCCTGGTTTTATGCTGTGTATTTCCAGGCCCCCTAGGGAAGGGGCTGTGTTGGCTACTGTTCAGGTCTTCCCATGGCACCCCTGTCACCCTGCAGTGTTCTGGGGGTGCCTGACAGGTGCTCGCTCGTGTGAGGAATGTGCCCTGGGAAGCAAGCTTAGGATGACATGTGGCTTCAGCCCACTAACCAGTCTCTCTTCCCTTCCTTCTCCGAGCCGTGTGGCCAGAGAGTTTTGAGGGAATGCCGTTTTTGGTAGGCATTACGCAGTGATGTCTAGGGAGTGGTCCCTCCTGTGTCCCACCCTGTGCCAGTCGTACCTGAAGCACATGCTTGTTGTCTTTTGTGTGCAGCACGGCCGAGACGGTTGCCAAGGAGATGCCAGGCTTGATCTCCATGGGCACCAGGGAGTCAGCAAGCTGAAAGCAAATGCAGAGTTTCAGGTGGGCTCCCTGAGTGGGATGAGGGGGCCACAGGGGCTCAGCCTCACCCTCCTGTGAGAGCCCAGGGTGGAAGGTGACGCCGAGGACCAGTGCACCACATGCTCCCGGCATCCTGCTCGGCCTGTCTGGAGGGAAAGGTGTGGACGTGCGGGAGGCTGGGCCTCTAAATGGTTACCAGGATGGAGCTTCAATTGTAATCATATCAGTGCAGTCTGAAATGGCCGAACAGCTTAAGGGAGAAAGAATGCAAAAAAAATATACAGTGTTTTTAAAGAAGAAAAACGCATCGACCATTCATACACCATGCAGATCTCTATCGATTACAATAAAGGGGAGAGAAGACAGAAGAGATGAGGGCGGCGGATGGACAGGCCTGGGAAGAGGGAGAGAACTAACCCGCAGCCCTGAGCCTTCCAGTGATGTGGAACCTTTGGGGCTTTGCTTGGTGCTTTTGCCTGAGGGGCAGAGGCCTCACTCAGGGTCAGGGCAGCCGCATGTCACGTCTCCTGCTTGGTCACAGCGCCCGTCAGACAGTGCCAGCACCTCTCCTGCACGCACGGTCTGAGGGCCCCAACCTCCTCAGATGCTCACCGAGCCTCTCCAACCCAGGGCTGGAGGCTGAGAGGCTTCCTGTCTCCGGGGAAGTGGCTCCGTGTGGAGAGGGCCCAGGGCCCACCAGGCTGCGCAGTCACGCTGGCCTCGGGCTCCTTGCCAGGTGGTTAGTGTCAGATGTGACAGGGACAGGAGCGTGTGCATCATCCCCTGCCTAGGGACAGGGCACTGGGGTTTAGCTGTGGGGCCGTCCTGGGCCTCACGGACATCAGACTTCCACCCAGCAAGCCACCCTAACTTAGCAGCACAGACAGACAGGCATGGCGGCGCCGTATGGGACGACCAGTGTTGGGTGGGCAGAGGACGAGGCCCACGCCGTGTGATCAGACTGGGAATTGGATGCGCAAGGGCGGGCTGTTCCCTGAGTAAGGAAGCACAGGGCGCGGGCTAAATGGGAGAGCTCCTGCCTTCGGGGACAGCACTGTGTGAGCCTCCTGCCCGCCCCAGGTCCTGTCCTTCACCTTTGCCACTCTAAACTGCTTCTCCTCTGCACCCCATTATTCCCTGCCCAGGTCAGGCTGGCATGGAAGCCAAGCAGGGGAGAGGCTCTCCCCGGGCAGGTGGACCAGATTCCAGGGAGACTCCAGCTGGGGCTGTTCATAGGAGACGAGGAGGCAGCTCTGTCGCCGTGGAAGTCAGCCTGGGGTGTACAGTAACTGCGGCTCAGCACCTCTGGGAGGGAGGGTGTCCATGTGCACCCCACAAGTGATTCTCATAAGAACTGCACCCAAGGACTGACATCCCAGGTACTACCCTGAACGGACTGGAAGGAGGATCCTTAAAGGAGCCTGAGGCTACCCCTTCATTTGGGGGAAGACAAACCCCCTTTAGTAGTGGCAAAATAAAAAGCAGCACTAGAATATAACCATTTCATCTCACCCATGCATTTCCCGGGCATGTGTTTAAATAATTCTTTTGGTTCTATTTTACACTGCACTTTAAGAGCCATGACAGTATCTTCCCAAGAACTGGGACCTGTAGAGAACAATGACAACAACCTAGGGACTGAGGGGACAAAGCTGTGGGCTGTTAGCGCCTGCTGCCTGGCAGCTGCCATTGCTAACAAATACAGCAGCTTTGGGAGCTTTGTACTGATCTGCCATATGCTGTTTCCTATTCATATCCAGAAACGGATCTGAAAAGTCAGTCACAGACTCTGCAGCTGGAGCCCCCAGCCAGGGCAGGGCTCAGCTGGGTGGGGCCAGCCCTCCCCCAACTGTGGGCACGGGTTATTCCTGGCTTAGGAGAACAATCCTGTTATTTCTGACTCCTAGAGGTGTGCTTTCTAAGGTCCTTTTGGAACCCCTCCCTCTGGCTCCCACATGAGGAGAGAGGCTTTTCCTGGGGGCGAAACAGCAGGGTATAAAACAAGAACCCAAGGATTTCAGCAGCGTTTTAAGCCTGAGGAACCTGGGAAAAAGGCTTCCAGTTGGGTTGCTCAAGACAGCAATGTGTAACCTGGAGCTATAAAACATGTTCTTAAGCTTTAACCCAGAAATGCCAAATTCAGAAAATTTTCCTATGAAAAAACAAACTCGATTTAAATAAAAGGGTGCACCTGAAAGTGTTAGGAGAAATAATAAATGTCCACCAGCAAATTAACAGTTAAAATTATAATTTGCTTATGATAGACTTATGCAGCCATTAAAACAGAAACCTGATTTTTCTTTTTTTCAGTGCTGGGGATTAAACTCCAGGCCTCATGCTCTACCACTGAGCTACATTTCCAATCCCTGAAATATCTTTAAGGATACAGCATAGTTGCAGTTGGGTGAAAAAGTCTACCGGGCATGATTCCAGTATACACACGCACATGAACGGCGGACAAGGTAATACACAAAAACCGAACTAAAGTACTTCTCTCTTGTGTTGCGACTAACACTGAAGTTTGCTTTTGTTTTTATCCTTTACTTATGTTAACATACAATAGGTTTGTAATGATATTTTAAAATGAATTCATGTCTTAACAATATTTTAGTTTAAATTTGTAATACAGCAAATATCAATAAATATAACCACATGAACAAAAGCTCCTGAGGCCCTAATTTTTGAAGGTGCTTGAGATCAAAAAGTTTGAGGACTGCTGGCCTAGAGTGTTGACATCTAAACCTATGCCTTTATTCCCAGCCACTGTCAGCTACTAGACAAGAATCCAGAAGAGGCCTATGCTGTGTGCCCAGGCAGAAAGCCTGGGGTTGGCCAGATGGCTGTGCCCACTGCGGCTGCCCTCTGGGGCCACGCCACGCGCCCAGCTCAGGAGAATCCCTGGGACCGACCCGACGAGCCCCAGCTGGATGAGCACACGCCAGGGTCTGCTCCTAGGGTCTCCTCAGCAGTAGGCAACTGAGGTGACGACCATCTAGCAGCTACTAGATGACACAAAGATGTCCAACCTAAGGCTAACTAGAGTTGGAGAAAAGCTAGAACACAGATGGAATTACTCATATGTGTATAAAAATCATAGCAGAGAACTTCCCAAACATATAAGGAGGTGAGGCTGCTAGAACACCAAACAACTGTGATGAAAAAAGCAGCTCACCAAGACATATCCTTATTAAATGGCCAGATATCCAATTAGAAACCAGAATTTTAAAAGCAGTCAGAAAAATAAAATCACATATAAAGGTAAACCCATTAGAATTACAGCAGACTTCTCAACATAATCCTTCAAAGACAAGAAGAGCTTGAAGTGATGTACAGATATTCCTTGTTTACTGACCTACCTGTTTAATGACTTCAGATTTATGACCTGCTGCTCAGACTCACTTAGCAGCTGTTTCGTTTTTGTACAGTTCTGTACATTTTGTTTATAGAGCTGCAGTGCCTTTTTGGTACAGTATACCTTGTTTATACAGTACTGTAATTTTTGCTGATTATACTGTTCAGTACAGTACTGTTGTTATACATTACAGTACTACATGTAACAGTTATGCAAATAAAAGCAAAGCCATCAGAATGGAGTTTCTTTTGACCATTTCTTTCTTTTGAATATTGTAATGCACATACTATATAGAATTCCTCATTTAGTGAACAATTTACTTGACCTAGTGCCAGGCATGTAATTTGGTCACTGTTAAGCAAGGAATGTCTGCATTTCATGTCCTAAGAGCAAATAACTTCCAGCCTAGATTACCCTACCCAGAAAAACTTTTTTTTCAAAATAGAGAAATAAGGACATTTCATTAAAAAGACCAGTCAAGAGATTTATGACTACAAAACCAGCACTCCAGAAAATACTAGACAGTAACAATGAAAGTAATATAGCTACAAACCCAGATGAAAAGAGAACACCACCTAAGGTCAATGGATAAACAACAACAAAAACTGACAGGAAAAGAAAAACAGAGGAGCCACCAACAGAGAAAGAATGCAATGTGATAGTAAATAACAGATCTCAGTAATATCTCTCAACGTTAATGGCCTCAACTCTCCAACTAAAAGACACAGATTAGCAGACTGGATCAAAAAACAGAATCCAAGTCTGTTGTATTCAAGAAATTAATCTAGTCCAAAAAGATATTCTTAGAGTAAAAATTAAAGGATGGAAAACAGTATTTCATGCACCAGGACCTTGAAAACAAGCAGGGGTAGCAATTTTAATTTCAGACATGGTAAATCTCAAGCTAAAAATGGTTAGAAGAGACAAAGAAGGCCACTACTTACTGGTTAAGGGAATAATCCCGTAAGAGAGAACATTTTTATATATTTATGGACTGAATACAGAAGGACCTATCTTCATAAAACATATACTGTTGAACAGAAAAGATCAATTACTAAATACTAGAAGTCATAGTAAAGGATCTTACCACTCTTGCAAAGAGGGACCAACTAAACCAAAAATCAAAAGAAATATCAGAGCTGAACGACACCCTTGAACATGGACTTAACAGATACCTACAGACTATTCCATGCCACTACAACAGAGTATACATTCTTTTCTGCAGCCCACAGTACTTTTTCCAAAATAGATTGCATAGCAGTCCACAAAACCTGCTTAAATAAATACAAAAGAATTGAAATTACCCCATGTGTACTATCAGAGCACTGAACAATGAAGATGGAAATCAATGACAGAAGAAATCATGGAAAAAGATAGAAGCACCTGGAAAATTAACAATATACTCCTAAACAACCAATAGATCCTAGAAAAAAAATCAAGGAAAAACAAAATTATGAAAGTTAATGACTGCCTTTACAACTCAATGAAACCTCTGGAACACCGTGAAAGCAGTCCTGTGAGCAAAGTTCATTGCAATCCATGTTCACATTAGGAAAATAGAGTGAGCTCAAATAAATAACTTTATGAAGAATCTTGAGATACTTGAGAAGCAACAGCCAGGCCCAAATCAAAATTAAGGAGAGAAATTATAAAGATTAGAGAGGAAATCCCTGAAATCAAGACAAAAAAAAATCAAAGAGCTGGTTCTTCAAAACAATAAACAAAATAGATAAGCCCTTAGACTTACCAAGAGAAAGACAGAAAAGACTCTCATGAACGCAATTAGAAATGAAAAAGGCAAAATCAAACCAGACTGTCAACAAGGTCCTGAGTTCAATCCCTGGTACCGAAACAAAACAAAACCAAAACCAAAAAAAACCAAACCCCAAAACAGACTGTCAAAATCCAAAAGATGGTCAATAACTTCTTTGAAAAGCTGTATTCTAACAAACTGGAAAATTGTGAAGAAATGGAAAGATTCCTAGACTCATATGGTTAACGGGAGGGAAAAGGAAGGAGATGAAAGAAACAAGCTGTATCATGTACCCACTCCTCAGATGACTGTAAACTGCATGGACTACAAACATGCAGTAATAAAAATAACCCAAAGACACCAGGCCAGTGTCTTTCACTGTAAGATGAACAAAATGGGAAAATGAAAAAGCAAAATCAGAAAAAAAAATACATTAAGCCACCATAAAATTAGAAGTGGGCATGATTTACACCACTTCTGTGCTACAAACAAAATGAAAATCTCCTTTTTTGGAAGAGGAAACCTGCTTTCCTCTGTCCTTCATTTAAAAAAAGATCATTATTCAATGCCAACATTCTGAAATGAAACCGTTTCAGTCCAGGCCATATTAAACCGGATGAATGGGGAGACTAGGAGTCTAAGGCAAGGAGCCGCTGTGCAGAGCTTTGGGTGAAGTCTCAGGGGGACCACTGTCCCCAAAGAGCCTTGGCCGCCCTGCAGGAGGCTCACTGGTTACTTAGCCTGACCCAGAGCCTGCAGGGGGACTGAGCTGGTCACCCTGGTCTCCTCCCGCCCAAATAAGCTGAAATTAGAAACTGCTTAGCCACTTCATTAGAATCTAAAATGCTGCATTCACAGGTTCCAACTGAAAATTCATTTTTCCTTTTACAGATGAGACCACAGACATCCAATGACCTTCAGAGTGGTGGGCGGTGGTGCACGCCGGCTGGCAGTCCCAGCACTTGGGCATGAGAAGGACTGCACAGTGTAACGCCCACCTACTTAACAGAAGCGGCACTGGTTGCATTTAAACTCTAGTTTGGTACTGCTGAATCCTTCATCCAATTTAATTATTAAAATTGCTTGGATCTGCCTTATCTATTGTTCTTAATTAAGGACACTGCCTTTCTGCTTATTTCTGCAAAGGAATCCATGTGTGGAAAGCGGCTCTGCACCAGCCTTACTGGGGCCGGAGGAGCAACGTCAGGAGCCTGGAGCTCAGAACCAAGGTCTGGACAGCGTTCCTAAACCCGAACGCAGAAAGAATGCTGGGCACGCTGGCTTACCAGCGAGCTTTACTATTTCTTCCAGCCCTCTGTTAAAATACTCCAAGCTGTCTTAAGAGGAAAAGGAAGCCAGAAGTGGCCTGCACGGTCACCTCAGAGCCCATTCTCCCTTCTTGCTGCCTTTGTCATGGATGTCACTTAAGCACACAACCTGCCCCGACTGTCCCACATATACAGTATGCCTTTTGCTTCTTCCCGATGAAAACATAAGCTAAGAGCCTGGTGCTGCATGTCTGTAATCCCAGCTACACAGGAGGCTGAGGCAGAAGGGTTCCAAGTTTGAAGCCATCTTGGGCAATGTAGTGGGACCCTGTCTCAAAATTGAAATAAAAAGGGCTGCAGGTGTAGCTCAGTGGTAAAGTGCTCACCTAGCATGTATGAGGCTCTGGGTTCGATTCCCCAGTACTGCAAGAAAAAGCTAAAACAAAACCAAAAAACCCCCTAAGATTTCAGAGAACTACAAATATTTAGACTATGACAGACCGAAACCATGTTGTGCTAAAAGGCATACAAATAACACATTTACGTTCCTTCTTTTCTAGTTATTCTTATTTCCCTCCTCTCCGCATGCATACCCATCCCTCAGTTATAAATGAGGTCCAGAAGGCCAGAAGCACAGCGTAAGGCGGTCAAGGCCCGCGCCAGCCCTGGTGCACAAGCCCCCTTCCCCGGCTCCAGCCTGCACTTTGGGCTGTAGGATCACACTGAACATCCAGCTAGGGGGCAGCACTGAAAACCAGAGGCTCACACCCCACCTCTTTACCCAGTTACTTCCTTAGGAGTCTGTTCTTTCACTCATTCCTATTTGACAAACCCCAAAGAAAGACAACTCAGCGACCATTTTGACTCAAGCAGTTAAATCTGAGTTTGACGACGAGAAAGGGTCACTCACCTCAGGCATGATTTCGATCTTCTCGTACCGACGCTTGAAGGGCAGGGCCAGGACCTCGGCCCGCCGGTAGGACATGGGTGGGGGCTGACAGTCGATCATGAGGTCCATCCTGTGTGACTGGGCCGGGGGTGGCTGGGTGTACTGCTCCGGACAGACCACGTGCAGGGGCTGGGGAGCAATGGGACAGGGTCAGGGGCGGCCGGGGACCAGAGCGCCCCACTCTTCCTCATCCTGGCTTCCCGGATGTCAGGCCCTTGTAGGCCATGTGGCACTCTCGTGCCTTCACACTCAAGCGACAGCAACGGAGACGAGGACCGTGCAGGGAAAGCAGGGTGCCCCTCTCCGGGAAGACCAAGCTGCCGGCCACAAGGACGAGCAAAGGGTTTACTGCCTCAGTTTGCATTTAAACACTTCTCTCATTCTGTTTGAGTGACTTTCAGGGTGACATCCATGAAGGTCTACTCCCAGCTGGTCCGAGGCGCCCTAAGGGCACAGCAGCCCTGGCCTTCAGTCCTTACAGACAGGCAGGAGGTGGAACTGAAACTGTCTGTGCTGCTTGGGAGGCCTAGACTCAGAGTTTCTTAGGCAATTGGCAGATCACACTCTGCCATGTGTGACAACAAATCAGATACGGAACTTTAAGAAAGTTTCCTTTTTCTTCAGAGAAAAAACCTTAGTAAATTGACATTTACTTTGGACAAACACCACCCAACTGGAAACTAATGCTGACAACTCACAAGGCCATTGCATTGTTCCTGCTTTCACTTAAGGGTCTGGACTAAGCCATTAACACGGGGACTAAGTACTTCCAGCAGGCAGAGCTGGGGGATGCGACACAGCACTTGCTCTTTCCAGCTAGTGCTTCTTCTGCAAATGCCATTTGCTCTTCCTCACTTCTCCAGCTTCTCACAGCTGTCTTAGTGTGCACAGGACTCGGGTTTCTTCTGAGTGGCAACCAGCTGGTTCCCGTTTCCAGTATGAGCACACCGGTGCAACAGCACATGCCAGCTTAGGCCTGGCATCTGAAGTTACTCAGTAACGAAATTCACCAGGCTCCTAGCTGTTCCTCCCTGGGGTGAGCACAGAGTCGGCATCGAATTCCTTTCATGTAGGCCCAAAGCCGGCGCCTAAGGCCTAGAGAAAACCCAGATTGCCTTCCAAAGGGCCAGCAAGCTGCATAGCACCAGGTGCACCTTCCCACCTGCCCAGGGCCTTCCGTTTCTCACTCCTGCCCGAGCATTCTGGGTAGGGGCCTCTCTTCCTGACACCCAGATCCTGTGAGGAGGCAGAAAGGCAACTCCTGACTACACCAGGAAGTGGACAGAGCTAAGTGCACCCTGCTAACTGAGCAGGTGCAGAGGTAGGGCCGTGCCAGGGCCCTCAGCACTGTAGGCTGGAAGTCCTGATTAACAGCCAAGCAGAAATCTTCCTCTCCCTGTACCTCCCTCCATGTCAACTCCAGTCCGCCTTCCCAGTCCCAACTGCCAAACACCCACCAAATACCCCTGGCTCCCATCTACACTTTCCTTCTGGGCAGATTCATCCTTTTATCTCACATTTCACCCCAACGACTTCTTCCCTTTCACTAGGGCAGAAAATGCAAAATGGATCAAATGAACAACAAACCAAAACAACAGTTTGTGTAACAGGGCCCAATATGGGTTGCAATAAAACTGCCTCTAAGTTTGGTAAATATGTTTCTAGAATGACTTTTTTGAGGGGGCACGTGACACCCTGCTTTTAGGTGGACACAACTGAGCCTCATCAAAAGTAACTGTTTGTGGGCCGGGGATTTAGCTCAGTGGTTTCACTGCCTGCTGTGCAAGCGCAAGGACCTGAGTTCGATCCCTGGTACCAAAAACAAAACAAAACAAAAGTAACTGTTTGTCTTCTTTCCCTGTACTTTTGATTTCTTCAGGCTGGGAACTTTGTGCAGGGCTCGAAGACCATTACTCTCAAGTCAGAGCGTCAGCAGGACCTGTCCCAGCGCCATGCAGCTGTCTGGGAGCTGCGAGGATGGGGCTGGAATGCAGGCAGCCTTACAGAGCAGCAGGGCCATGTCCTTCATCACCTGCACTTCTTTAAGCAGCTTGGACACCTGGATGAAGTTGAGGCGTGTGTCGATGGGGCAGTATATGCACTTCATGGCCAAGGGCTGGTAGGGAGCCAGCGCCTCCAGGTAGGAGAAGTCGGGTTCTAGGGAGAGCACAGAAGGGCGTTTTAATGAGAGGCAAGAGAGCAGCTGCGGGGTGGGTGCAGGGGGTGTGGGGTAGGGCTTCAAGCCAGAAAGGAGGGCAGGGTAAACCTTCGGGTGGACCAGGGCTGGGAGGCACAGATGTAGGCTCGGAGTGCTCACCATAAAGCGTGGATGAGATACCGGGAGAGGAGAGAATGCAGTGCTTTACAACAAATGCCAGCTGGTCAGTGTAAAGAAATGAATCACACCAAGAATGAATTCCGACTACAATCACCGGTAAATGCTAAAACACGAAGGTAAGGAAGAAGAGGATCTGTACATATCTCCAAGTTCCCCCACAAGACGCTGATTAAGTACAAAAAGCCGCGGCGCAACTGCAGTGCAGAGGCCATCCCAGCCTGCTATGCCAGGCATGGGAGCTGATACCAGCTTTGGGACAAACCATCAGGCTATCCCCAAGCCCTCGTGAGACAGTCGCTCCCAGCAGGAGGCCTGGCCCCACACGGGGAGCCATCCTTGTATCCTTGTCCTGTGGCCCAGCTTTTCCTCTGCAGCCCACACTGCAGGGACGTGCAGGGCTCTCAGAGAGGCTGCTGCCTGGAGCCTCCTGATGTGAGAGATGCTGCTGGGATTCCCACAGTCTGGGCAGTGTCCAGTGAGGGGCCTGCTTCTCGTGGGCCACGAACTTGTGCTCACCAGCACACTAACTTCTCCACAGTCACCAGTTCTACTGTTTTTGGTTTTCGTATTTTTTGATGGTGCTGTGGACTGAACCCAGGGCCTTTACACTGAGCTATCCCAGCCACCCTTCCTCATACTTTGAAAAAAATTTTTTGAGACAGG
The DNA here is from genome assembly GCF_000247695.1 of Heterocephalus glaber. The sequence goes on from NW_004624758.1 coordinate 23,391,872, forward strand.
GTCTGTCTAAATTGCAATGTTGCCCAGGCTGGGCTTGAACTTGGGGCCCTCCTACCTCAGCCTCCCAGAGTACTTGGATTACAGGCATGCACCACCACGCGTGGCTTCAGAATGTTCAGATACTTAAATTACCACCTCCAGCGGATCATGTTTCCCAAAAAATTCCCAGAACTCCCAAATGAGGTAAGAACAGGCCGCCTAGAAGGGGAATACTGATTTTTTAATGTGACAACAGCCATCACACCAGTGAAAAAGGTGGCTCTCCCGCTGGTAGATATCAGAAACTACACAACTGCTCTGGAAGCCTGACGAACCAGTTTAAATGCAAACTCGTTACCCAGAGTTGTCACGAATGATCACATAGCCTTTGTTTTCTTCTTAGCTGGCTAAAGGAACATCTGTACCAAATCCAGCACTCCTGGGTGTCCCTGTGCTGATACCACACCCACTGTCCTGAAAGTCATAGCTGGGGAACAGGAAAGACCAAGCCTGGCGCTGGCCCATAGCCTTCTCTGACCCACCTTCTCAGTATGGCCAAGTCCTAGGTACTGTGTGCTGTGTCTTGTGACCCAACTGCTGCTGCCTTTGACCCAAAGGTGGTAGAGACAGAAAAGCAGCTGTGGTATCTGAGAGCTTTCCCACTTACAGCAAGGAAAAATGGGGCCCAGGAAGGTGCATGGCTACATTTGTATCAAGTTGGGCCAGATTTCAGACCAAACTGTTTTACTTCCTAGCATGCAGATTTCCCAAAACCCAAATCAGCGTGAAGACCATAAACTGCTAATGCAGTAATTAGCTAAGTCAATCCCATACTTCACCTCATGAAAGGATTTTTTTCCTGAGGGGTTTGACTCCGGAGAAGCCAGAGTAAACTACAAAGGAGAAAGATCCATGGATAACAACTCCTAAAGGTAAAGCAAGAGAGCAGGTACTGGAATCAGTTCTTGCAGTGATAAACAAATCCACTGAAAAGCAGTTGAGCAGAATTGCACCTTGGGAAAACCTAAAGGAGCAAAATGGTGTTCGACAGACAGTTATCTAACAGCACCATCGCTTCACTTCCTCCGTCGCTAGTGGCTCTTTGGTGCATTCAGCAGAACGATGCTCAGGTCGGTAGCTCCAGCAGATCCTTTCCTGGGTCCACCCTGCTGCAGCCACTGCTGGTCCCAGAGGAAAGGGCAAGGGTGAGTTTATTTTGTGAATTTACCTGTAAATATGACAGTGTTGAGACTAGATTTTCCCCAGAGCTCCATGAAGTGGACCACGTCCCCAAACCGGAGCGAAGGGTGCCCGGTGAACACCACACACGGCTGCCGGAAGTCATTGCTAAAGTCTCCATGGATGCTGGGGTAGTGCTTCAGTTTGTTGGTCTGAATGAGCTGGAAGACGCATAAACAACACAGGAAGAACTGTTAGCCTGCTTGGGCTGAAGGAGAGCCAGAGTGTGGGAGGATGTGCAAACACGACTTAAAAATACAAACGAAGACAGAAAGCCACCCTGGGAGAAAACATCCACCAAACACGCATCTGATAAAGAACTGTTACAGAGACACTGGATACCGAAAGCCAGTAGGAAACATAAATTACAACAAGCTGCTGCCTCACGCCTATTGGAACGGCCACAATTTAGGACACTGACAACCAAATGCCGATGAGGATGTGGGGCAACGGGACCCTCAGTCACTGCTGGGAATGCAAAATGGTGTGTCGCTTGGGAAGACAGTCTGGCAGTTTTTTTTTTTTTTTACAAAGTTAAACATATACAGTACTTAACACAGGATCAGCAATCATGCTCCTTGATATTTACCTAAAAGACTTGGAAACTTAATCTCCACAAAAACCTGCACACAGATGTGTACGGCAGCTTTATTCACATTTGCTACAGAGCTTGGGAACAAGCAAGCTGTCCTTCACTGGGGAAACGGACAAACTGGAACATTGGCAAAGGAATGCTATCTGAGGCGGAGGAACTGATTACTAAGTGAAGGAGGCCAACGTACTGCATGATTCCAACTGTGCGACAGCCTAGATGATAAAACGTGGAGACAGTAACATGATCGGTGGGTGCCAGGGGCTGAGGGGAAGGAGGGTGGAGCACAGGGGACTTCGGGGCAGTGAAACGCTTGCAGGTGACACTCTAGCAGAGGATGCGTGTCATTATAAGCCCGTGCAGACCCTGAGAACGTTACAGCCTCGAGAGTGACCTCTACTGACTGCGGGTGGTAAACGCGCGGGTTCATCATTTAACAAAAAACGTACTCTTCTGGTAATGGGGTTTCACAGTGGAGGAGACTGCGTGGGGAGGGCAGGAATACATGGGAACCCTGTGTACTTCTTTGTAAAATAGAATAATTGAAAAATAAATATCGATGCTCCTCAGTTTACAGTTGGGTTACATCCTGATAAACTCACCACAGGCTGGAATATGGGACATGGAGAAGCGTTTACACACCAACTCCCAAACATTACCGCTTAGCCACACAGCGCACTGCGGGCGCGGCCACTTCCGCTCCTAATCACGGGGCGGATCGGGAGCCTTGGCCGGACACTGGACACTGCCCCGAACCTCGCCTGCGTGCTACACGCCGGCCCAGCCCCAGTGTGAACTACAGTCTCTACCTAACACTTGTGGTTTCACACCGTTGTCAGAAAGTAAAATAATTTTAAATGGAACCACTCTAAATTGGGAACCGTCATGAAACGGAGCCCAAATCAAGTTTCTACCTACTATCTGACTTTCAGAATAGAAGGAAAACTCAAATCCTTTTAGTAATAACATACTTGAAACTGGTTTGTTTTAGTTTTGGTTTGGCGGTGCTGGGGACGGAACCCAGTGCCTCGAGAAAGCCAGGATGCTCTCTACAACTGAGCCACACCCAGGAGCCCTCAATACCTGAAACTTTTAATGAAGTGCTCTGGCCTGATTTAGTCTAACTCTTCTTGCTTCCTGACACTCTAAACTTGGCCTAAGTCCTCAATATCAGTTATTGTTTAAAAAACAACTTTCTCAACACGTGTTTTAGTTACTTTTCTCCATGCTGAGACAAAATACCCAACACTCACAAGTTAAGGGTGGAAAGGTTTATTTAGCTCACAGTTTGTAGAGGCAGGGTGGCATGGCAGAGGAGAAACAGTTCATGGTGGGCAGAAGGTAGCAGCTCTTTTATCTTACCCAGGCTAATTAGGACAGGAAACACTCACACCCTTAATCCTAGTGCCCTTGGTCCTAGCACTGCACCATGAATCAATCCCAGCATCACACACCCTAGATCCAGCCACCTCTGAAAAAGCCCCACCTATGACCACATGAGTTCCTTAAGGAACTGTAATGATGACATGTGGTCTGCTAACTCAGTGCCTTTTTTTGTACTGGGGATCGAACTTGGGTCCTTGCGCTTGCGATGCAGGCGGCAAGACCACCGAGCTAATTCCCTGGCCCCTCAATGCCTTTCTTTGCAATACTGTAATCAAAGATGCCCTGAGAAAATGGTACAAGCTGCCTGATGGGACACTCATGCACGTACCAGAGTGATTTAAGCTGGCGGGAATGACCAAATTCAAATTAGAGCCATCTGGCAGCGAGACATATGAATTATGGCCTGTCATGAATGTGTAAATAGGCTGTCACGTGTGGATGGAATAAGAAGAGTAGACGGAATGAACAGCAACAAAATATGTTTCCCCATGCTTAATTTGTTTTGTTTTAGCGTACTAGGGATTGAACCCAGGGCTCTGTGTGTGCTAGGCAAGTGCTTGATCACTGAGCTGCATCTCCAGCTGAATTCTCTGATTAGCCTGAATTTCACTGTGGTAATGACAGATTGTAAGAACACCACATGTAAAGTATGAGGACTAAAAAATAACTTCTTCAAAACCTTTCACTTGGCATCCTAGGTAACCTATCCTTTGGAGTGGGAAAAGAGCAGTTTAACTTAAAATAATTAGCAATGATTTGTTGCAGTTTACTCTGTGTCAAATAGTAAATTGCAAAATAAATAAAACTAAATCCATTAAACGTATTATGTCTATCTATGTATACTACCAATTCAATCCAACACAAGATTAATTCTAGCCTTTGCTTTTTATAATTGTAACTCCTAACCTTGACTTTTTAAAATCCAAACTGAACACATGCACATCATCAAGAACACATCACTTGAACACATGTGCATCAAGAAACAAAGCACTACCAGCTCCTTGGAAATCCCTGACTCCTTCCAGTCTTGACTGTCCCTCCCCCCATCTCCAAAATAACCAGTATTTTGGCTTCTATATTACTTTGTAATGTTTCCTTGTAATGTTTTTGAACTTCTATGTGAATAAAACCACACCATACTACTCTTTTATGTCTGGCCTCTCACATTATGTTTGTGAAGTTTACCTGCACTATTGTATGCAATTGGAGTCGATTCATTCTCATGAATGTTCAGTATCCCACTGTGTGAATATACCATAAAATCCATTCCACAGCTGAGGGACACATAGTGTACATCAGTACTGTTACCAAGAAGTCCATCAAGACATTTACATGTGCTCTTGGTTGGTAACATACCTATGTACTTAGTACACACTTAGTACTCAGTGTATACTTAAGGAATAAAACTGCTAAGGCATAGAGGATGCTGTCCAGACCTAGGAGATGTTGCCAAGAAGTCTGTTACAGTACTTATACCAATTTAAACATCCTCTTTTGTGTGTGTGGTGCTGAGGGTCAAACCCAGGGTGCTCCACCACTGACCTATATCCCCAGTCCTTTTCATTTGGAAAGAGGGACTCACTAAGTTGCCCAGGTGGGACCCGACCTTATGATGGCCAACTTAGCTTCCCCCAAATGTTGGACTATAGGCATGTGCCACCGTGCCCAGCTAAACATCTTTTTATTTTTCAATTTTAATTTTATTGGTACAATTTAGATATACATAATGATCACACTCTTTGTAGTGTATTTGTCATCAAGAAGATCATACACCTTGATCAAGTGGGATTCATCCCAAGGATGCAGGGATGGTTCAATATACAAAAATCAATTAATGTAATACACTGTATCAATAGAGCCAAGGACAAAAACCACATGATTATCTCCATAGATGCAGAAAAAGCATTTGACAAAATCCAACATGCATTTATGATAAAAACC